>OY992877.1:158592719-159017719 GCA_963921405.1 Cepaea hortensis | reverse complement strand
ATTAAAAATTTCCTTGATGAGGACACAATGAAAATATTCTATACGTTTCACATACAGTCACATTTTGACTACTGCTCTACAATCTGGAACAGTTGTTCCAATTCAAGCACCAAGCGTCTTTACTCACTCCAGAAACGGGCCATGAGTTTAATTTATAGCAAACATTTAACTGACAATCCTAGCCTGCATAAACGCCTTCAGTTACTACCACTCCGCAAACGTCTGCTTTTCAATAAGGCCAAACTAATTCACAAAATCCTACATCGGAATGCCCCAAATTACCTTTGGCCATTGTTTGAATATAATGCTAGACACAGTAAACGATTAAATATATTACACATTCCGAAGCCTAGGATAGACTTATACAAAACAAGCTTAACGTACTCTGCAGCTCAGCTGTGGAACAATCTTCCACATTAAATAAAAGACATCACCAATCCCTATACATATAATCGCAAATTATTTGAACACTATCTCAGTACGGATTACCTTCCCCCTTAATAATAGAAGTAATAATAATAATAAAACCCTAGTATAACAGCCAGTCCCCTTTTGGTAGGCCAGTATATTCCACATAGCTAATAACAAGTGGCACACCAGTTATTACTCTTACTGAGTCGTGTAGTATTGATTTTTCATTTCCCCCCATGCCTTTATAATGCATATCTTTTGTATTGTTGCTGTTTTCAGTTAGCCTTGAATGAAGTGTGAATGGTATAATGTATGAAAGAGAGTGATAAAAGGGCAGAATGTTAGACGGGCCTGCGTGCCCAATTCTTAACCCTTTCAAAATAAAGTTTTGTTGTTGTTGTTCTGTCTGTCTGTCTGTCTGTCTGTCTGTCTGTCTGTCTGTCTGTCTGTCTGTCTGTCTGTCTGTCTGTCTCATACCTCAAAGACGATCTCTTGGCAAATGAAATCAGATACCTAGCTTTATTTATTTATTTATTGCTTTGAACTCAAGCGTAGTCCATACACACAACTTCCAGTAATGCTGGACTGAATTTTGCGTATGGATTAGCTTTCCCTATTAATAGTGTCCCTCTCCATCAGGCGAACCCACACCGACTTCAGAGGTAGACCTAGCCTTCTAGTGAAAGAACGAAAAGGTGGAGGTTGTGTACGTAAGTTGCAAATGTTAGCAAAAACATGATAG
This sequence comes from Cepaea hortensis, assembly GCA_963921405.1. Lineage (NCBI taxonomy): Eukaryota > Metazoa > Mollusca > Gastropoda > Stylommatophora > Helicidae > Cepaea > Cepaea hortensis. Next base: position 159,016,566 of record OY992877.1, on the reverse strand, counting down.
TGTGAAATCGCACAGAATAGACCGTGACGCCGCAGCTTTGGCAGTGTTATTGAGGTGAAAATCTATCTACAGATAGACGGGTCCAGCTTCGTTGCATGGAATATGTCTACAGGTGGTCAAACTAACACGGATACACACCGAGGTCTGACACACTGATGGCAAAGTTCATGCATGTAGGCGTGACGCGCTTCCTCAGAAAGAGAAACGAAGATGTCACACAAATCAGAAAAGTTGCCATCTTCCCAACGAAGATCGGATACAGTGGATTTACATTTTACAGCACTCTGTCTCTCCCGTGATGGCATTCTAACATATCGGAGTTTGAATATACTGTGTTTCCCGAAAATAATGCAGGATCTTATATTAATTTTAGCTTTTAAAACAAAATGCACTAGGCCTTATTTTCGGGTTGTTGTTGTTGTTGTTTTTTTTTTTTTCAGATACAAAAATCTACATTTATTCATGTAAACGATTTTACATTAATTCAAATGCAGTCATGTCATCGTTTTCTGGAACAAATATTATAACTCTCCAACTCCGATATTCTGGCTTGAATTTCTTGCGACTCCATTTCCTGTAGAACATTGGTCCCAGTCTCTCATGTCCAGCAATAAAGCTTTTTTTTTAAACAAGCATTTCTTGTCCATGTAGCTTGCTCGTACCTGGTAACTTTATTTCACACAAGTGGCGTATTGAATTATGAACCATGTCCGTTCATGATCAAGTGCGCACCAGTTGTGGCGTATGTATTTCGGCTGCCCATTCGACGGCAAGTCTCTCATTCTAGCTGACGATCTAACTAGGGCTTATTTTAGGGGTCAGTCTTATTTTCGGGGAAACACGGTAAGTATTGCAGAAAAGTGTTACAAATTCACTGGACGGAATGCAGAACAAAGAGATTTATCCCACAACTCAGAATTGAAAAAAAGACCGGACCTCTGTTGGTGGTGCTCCGTTGGGGGTGGTGGTGGAAGGGGGGGGGGGGGGTTTCGAAGTGCTTTCGCCGTGGGCCTCGCGCTCAGAAGGTCGTGGGTTCATTTTCTGACTCATTCATTCGGTTTGCCATTGCAATTGTTGATGGGACCCCTATGGTTCCTGACCGAGGTTATGGAGTCCGTGCTCTGTGTGGCGTTTTCGGACGGTGGTTAGCTGCTCTACGGCCGCTGGTTAGCTGCTCTATGGGCGGTGGTTAGCTGCTCTACGGGCGGTGGTTAGCTGCTCTACGGGCTGTGGTTAGCTGCTCTACGGGCTGTGGTTAGCTGCTCTACGGGCTGTGGTTAGCTGCTCTACGGGAAGTGGTTAGCTGCTCTACGGTCGGTGGTTAGCTGCTCTACGACCGGTGGGCGGTGGTTAGCTGCTCTACGGTCGGTGGTTAGCTGCTCTACGGGCGGTGGTTAGCTGCTCTACTGCCGGTGGTTAGCTGCTCTACGGGAAGTGGTTAGCTGCTCTACGGGAAGTGGTTAGCTGCTCTACGGCCGGTGGTTAGCTGCTCTACGACCGGTGGGCGGTGGTTAGCTGCTCTACGGGCGGTGGTTAGCTGCTCTACGGGCGGTGTTAGCTGCTCTATGGGCGGTGGTTAGCTGCTCTACGGGCGGTGGTTAGCTGCTCTACGGCCGGTGGTAAGCTGCTCTACGGCCGGTGGTTAGCTGCTCTACGGCCGGTGGTTAGCTGCTCTACGGGCGGTGATTAGCTGCTCTACGGGCGGTGGTTAGCTGCTCTACGGCCGGTAGTTAGCTGCTCTACGGGCGGTGGTTAGCTGCTCTACGGGCGGTGGTTAGCTGCTCTACGGGAAGTGGTTAGCTGCTCTACGGCCGGTAGTTAGCTGCTCTACGGCCGGTGGTTAGCTGCTCTACGGCCGGTGGTTAGCTGCTCTACGGCTGGTGGTTAGCTGCTCTACGGCCGGTGGTTAGCTGCTCTACGGCCGGTGGTTAGCTGCTCTATGGGCGGTGGTTAGCTGCTCTACGGCCGGTAGTTAGCTGCTCTACGGGAAGTGGTTAGCTGCTCTACGGCCGGTGGTTAGCTGCTCTACGGCTGGTGGTTAGCTGCTCTACGGCCGGTGGTTAGCTGCTCTACGGGCGGTGGTTAGCTGCTCTACGGGCGGTGGTTAGCTGCTCTACGGCCAGTGGTTAGCTGCTCTACGGCCGGTGGTTAGCTGCTCTACGGGCGGTGGTTAGCTGCTCTACGGGCGGTGGTTAGCTGCTCTACGGGCGGTGGTTAGCTGCTCTACGGGAAGTGGTTAGCTGCTCTACGGCCGGTAGTTAGCTGCTCTACGGGAAGTGGTTAGCTGCTCTACGGCCGGTGGTTAGCTGCTCTGCGGGCGGTGGTTAGCTGCTCTACGGCCGGTAGTTAGCTGCTCTACGGGAAGTGGTTAGCTGCTCTACGGCCGGTAGTTAGCTGCTCTACGGGAAGTGGTTAGCTGCTCTACGGCCGGTAGTTAGCTGCTCTACGGGAAGTGGTTAGCTGCTCTACGGCCGGTAGTTAGCTGCTCTACGGGAAGTGGTTAGCTGCTCTACGGCCGGTAGTTAGCTGCTCTACGGCCAGTGGTTAGCTGCTCTACGGCCGGTGGTTAGCTGCTCTACGGGCGGTGGTTAGCTGCTCTACGGCCGTTGGTTAGCTGCTCTACGGCCGGTGGTTAGCTGTTCTACGGCCGGTGGTTAGCGGCTCTACGGCCGGTGGTTAGCTGCTCTACGGCCGGTAGTTAGCTGCTCTACGGCCGGTGGTTAGCGGCTCTACGGCCGGTGGTTAGCTGCTCTACGGCCGGTAGTTAGCTGCTCTACGGCCGGTGGTTAGCGGCTCTACGGGCGGTGGTTAGCTGTTCTACGGCCGGTGGTTAGCTGCTCTACGGCCGGTGGTTAGCTGCTCTACGGCCGGTGGTTAGCGGCTCTACGGCCGGTGGTTAGCTGCTCTACGGCCGGTAGTTAGCTGCTCTACGGCCGGTGGTTAGCGGCTCTACGGGCGGTGGTTAGCTGTTCTACGGCCGGTGGTTAGCTGCTCTACGGCCGGTGGTTAGCGGCTCTACGGCCGGTGGTTAGCTGCTCTACGGGAAGTGGTTAGCTGCTCTACGGGCGGTGGTTAGCGGCTCTACGGCCGGTGGTTAGCGGCTCTACGGCCGGTGGTTAGCGGCTCTACGGCTATGGTTAGCTGCTCTACGGGCGGAGAGACCGAGCTATATGGGATACATATTCGGTGGAGTTCTGTTTTACGTTCACTCGCTTTGAACTCAAGCTTAGTCAATGCACGTGCTACTACATCTAGTGGACTGAACTGTTTTTTGCATGTGAATTAGCTTTCCCTATTACCAATGTCCCTCGCCATCAGGCGAATCCACTCCGACTACTGAGTTACTTGTAATTTACGTCCCAAGTCAAGAACAAGTAGTGAACATTTTAGTCCAACTGCTGTTTACGGGTTGAACCCGCTACCTTAGCATCAGCACACCGGAAGTGTAAGAGCAACCGCTCTTATCCACTATGACCTCCATTCGGTGCAGTGATGTCGATCGTTTGAGTGTTAACTTCCTTTAACCTTTCTGATTATTAAGACAAACAAAATGGGGGACGTGATATGTTTTTGAAACTTAAAAGTTTAGAAAAATAATTGCGGAGTAAAATGTTTGAGGGTGGTGGTGGAGGAAACGAGGAAGACCATAACGTAGATGGGTGCAAGATCTGAAGGTTAATTTACACACATCAGCAACAGATGCATCATGTTCTGTCTTGATAAAGAAACATTTCGAAAAACTTAGGAAGCTAAGTTCTGCGTAAGGAAGCTAACTTAGGAAGCTAAGTTCTAAGTAATTTACGTCCCAAGTCAAGAACAAGTAGTGAACATTTTAGTCCAACTGCTGTTTACGGGTTGAACCCGCTACCTTAGCATCAGCACACCGGAAGTGTAAGAGCAACCGCTCTTATCCACTATGACCTCCATTCGGTGCAGTGATGTCGATCGTTTGAGTGTTAACTTCCTTTAACCTTTCTGGTTATTAAGACAAACAAAATGGGGGACGTGATATGTTTTTGAAACTTAAAAGTTTAGAAAAATAATTGCGGAGTAAAATGTTTGAGGGTGGTGGTGGAGGAAACGAGGAAGACCATAACGTAGATGGGTGCAAGATCTGAAGGTTAATTTACACACATCAGCAACAGATGCATCATGTTCTGTCTTGATAAAGAAACATTTCGAAAAACTTAGGAAGCTAAGTTCTGCACGGAACAAACCACCAAATCTGATCTCGTACAGGTATCAGATTTACAAAACTTATCTCTTATTTACGTCTCTTACCTCTCCATCTCCACTTAAACAATGAACAGTGTCTTCTTCTTCGCCGTATTCTTCTTCTTCTTCTTCTTCTTCTTCTTTTTCTTCGAACATCTTCAGATGGCAGTATGAATAAATGCAAAGAAAGCAGCAGCTAACCTTGAGCTTGCTGACATCTCCATAGATTATGTCCTCAAATGGAGCTGGTGTGGGCCAAAATAGTTTTCCTTTCTGCATACGTTGAACTCTCCTACATCAAATGTCTAGCTGAGTGTACACCGAAATGCACAGAGGAGTTATGTACTAAAACAGTTGTTGGCGCCGTGTACATCATCTTGTTGGTTTTCGGTTCCGTGCCGGTAGCCGGTAGGATTGACAGTTTGCAGGCAAGTGTGGTTGTTAGCTGTCTGGTTTATGTGTAATCGAGACGTTTAGTTTAAGGTTTGTCAGCTTGTGGGTTGTCACGTGACAATGGGGTTACGCCTGGTTATGATATTGTGTGTAGTGTTTACTTTATCTATCTATCTATCTATCTATCTATCTATATATCTATCTATCTATCTATTTGTCTGTCTGTCTGTCTGAAGAAGAGAAGGAAGAAGTCTGTCTGTCTGTCTGTCTGTCTCTGTCTGTCTGTCTCCTGCCTGTTTGTCTGTCTGGTTATGATACGTTGTGTATAGTCTTTTCTTTATATTAACGATATGTCTGCCTGTCTGTATGTCTGGTTATAATACTTTGTATAGTGTTCTCTCTATGTTTCCTTTTATCTTTACTGTATATCATCTATCTATCTATCTATCTATCTATCTATCTATCTATCTGTCTGTCTGTCTGTCTGTCTGTCTGTCTGTCTGTCTGTCTGTCTGTCTGTCTGTCTGCCTGCCTGCCTGTCTGTCTGTCTCTCCCTTTCCGCCCGTCCGTCCGTCCGTCCGTCCTTTCAACCGTCTCTCTATCTGTCTGTCTGTCCTGTCTGTCTGTCTGTCTGCCTGTCTGTCTGTCTCAGTCTTCGCTCTCCTTCAGGCTATTTGTATCCGTGTGTATGCTTTCATCTACGGCATATCTTTACACATTCAAGCACACTTTCGTTTGTATTGTGCTCAAAGCACATATGAGCAACTAACACACTTTTATAAACAAATTAGAAATGATAATACAGGTGAACACCCATCAACAGCTGTCGTATACATCAGATACATGGCGATCTTGTTCAGATGTGCCTTGCTCACCCAGATACGGCCTTTAAGGCGATATTATCTGTCTTTCTCGCCCCGACTTACACAAGTTGTCTTGATCTGTTGCGCGGCTTTTTGTTGTACTTAAGCTATGTCCACTTTCATGTACTGTTGAACCGTGGCTATCGTATCTTTCATCACCTTTGTACCGCATTCCAACTGTTATGTTGAGCGAGCGCTCTTCTGTTGTTTCTTATCTGATGAAACGTGAAGATTTGCCATATATCTCTTTTAATTCTATCTCCCGAGGCAACTTTTCTCTCGAAATTATGGCTTTATCATCTGCACGAGACGGTGGAGTCGACATATTTGAGTTTTCTCTTTGTACCGCCTTGTCCCCAAGATAATTAAGAATGATAGTGAAAACTTTTGAGTCATCAAAGCAGGGTGTAAAGCAGTGCATTACTTCTGTTTGAGGTGATAACCATTGACTACTATGAGACATGACTGGGGAAGATAACGATTGATTCCCATGAAACATGACAGAATGAGATACCATTGACTTTCATGACACATGACAGAGTTAGATAACGACTGACTTCCATGAATCATGAAAGAAGTGTAAATTAGTTTTAGTTTAGTTTAGTTTAGTCGACAGATCAACATCACTGCACACGGGTATAACCCAAAAGTGCTCCGTTCTACTCCTAACTCAAACCTAAGTCCGGAGAATCTCAGCTCAGTGCACGAACTCCGTAGCACCGGCGAGGATCCTGAAATACTTTGGGTATATTTATAACTCGAAATTTTGCCCGAGCAGCGCCGTCAGGCTACTCTTTTTCGATTTCCAACTGACAAGGAATTTTTTACGTGCGCAACAATACACACGGGCGTCCGATCTCACTACCCAGAGACCAGGGCAAATTTTGTTACTAGAAGTCCACTTGAATAAAATACCGGCCTTCAACGAGGCTTGAACCTGGGACCTCCAGTATTCGAGGCGGACATCATACCTCGAGACCACTCAGCCCCCTAGAAGTCTTAAAAGTCGAGAGGATCGACTTCATTGACCCGGGTTTTATCCCACACCAGTGTAAATTAGAAAGATACACAAAATAATACTAGCCCCGTTGACATAGTGTCGGCGCAAGGGGCTTAAAGATAGTGAACGCAGTTTCACAACCCCGACATACTGGGTTCGGAGTCAGCCACAGGCGATTTGAAAGGAGTTCGCTTTGCCTTGATTTTCGCAATGGTATCAGCGTCATTCCTTGGACTGCCAGAGTAACTAACGACGATTGCCTGAAAGAGGCTAATGAAACTAGAACATTAAATGCAACAATAAGAAAGAGACAAACAGCTTTCTTTGGTCGTGTGATGAGAAGAGAGGCATTGGAGAACTTCGTGACGACTGAAAAGATTGAGGGGAAGAGAGGCAGAGGCAGACCAAGAGAAATGATGCTGGATGGATTGAGAGGTGGCATGGAGGAATATCATCAGCAGAGCTGATCCAGAACACCAAAGACCGAGCTATGTGGAGAGACATGAACGCCTACGTCACCTGGCAGGTCACTTGATGATGATGATGATGATGATGATGATGATGATGATGATGATGATGATGATGATGATGATGAGCGTCAGCCGTTCAGAACGCGATGGCAAACTACTGGAAATAAATTTGTTAATAAATGCTGGGGTTGATTCTAACGTCCATCAAAGGACTTGCAACTAATATGGTTGGAATAGTGGGGTTAGCATGCATTCATACAATACAAAGGGCGAGCGACCAGCAATCAGCATCATGTTCCATACCGATAAGCTTGGGTGGTCATTGTTCGCCATCTCGTACGATCACCAGTCTTGGATCAGCTCTGTGATCCTGTCCTGATTATTCCGTGTGGACAAGCATCCAGGTTCGTATCCCCCTGTCTTCCCCTAGCTCTTTTCCCATCACAGTGGTTTGGAAAGATCTGTATGGAAGGCGTGGTTTCTGGAAGAAAGCTCAGGGGTTGATACACACGGGAAAGGAAATGACGGCGCAGATGTCCGCAAATATTCTAGTTTAAAGTTAGTTGCATGTCCTTTACAGGACGTGGCAGTCAACCCCTGCATTTATTGGCTGTTTGTGATTGACTAGGCTGGAGTTGAGTTGAGTCAAGAACCAACATCACTGCACTCGTGAAATTCCCATAAGCACCCTGTCATCATCTTCAACAGTCAGAGTAGAGTCCCAATACTAATAGTGCCGGTTACAATCTGATCAAATGTTGATTTACTGGCAATGTTAGTTCAGTAGTTATATACATTGCATTCCACTGATTGTGAGCCGCTACTTTAACTTGCATGCTTCCTACATCTTAGCTGTTAAACCTGTCACGTTTAAAATTATTTGTTTTCCATAATTGTGATGCCTTGTTGCGGGGTACATTTTCCATAATTGTGATATCTTGTTGCGCTGTATATTTCCATAATTGTGATGTCTTGTTGCGCTGTTTATTTTCCATAATTGTGATGTCTTGTTGCGCTGTATATTTTCCATAATTGTGACATTGTATATTTTCCATAATTGTGACGCTGCATATTTTCCATAATTGTAATGTCGTGTTGCTTTGTGTATTTTCCATATTTGTGATGTCTTGTTGCGCTGTATATTTTTCATAATTGTGATGTCTTGTTGCGCTGTATACATTCCATAATTGTGATGTCTAGTAACTTTCGAAACCAGTACTAGATGTCGCTATTATCACACTAAATATTAATCCGCGTGCGTGAGAGCAACAGAGCCTCAAGTGTCTAAATAAATACAGAGAACGTTAAACACAAGTTTATTTTCGTTTCACTTTCATTTCAGATTTGGACTTTAAGCTGTTCCAAGATAGTTCGTCCCACCCGAGCTACTACAGATATCTGACGGTGGATCTTGAATCGAATTTCCTCTTTGTGGGAGCCATGTGAGTATACACATACACACTCACACAGTTTAGACAGTAGGCGTGAGCGTATAACATATATATAAACACATTAACCATCAGGGGTGAGTGCCAAACAGATTACCCCCCCCCCCTTCCACACACACACACACATGCACGCACGCACGCACACACACACACACACACACACACACACATATCTTATATATAAATTAGGATGTGCGTATTTATGTATCTCTGTATGTATGTATGTATGGCCTTTATTTGTTCGCGAACGGCCCATCCGATTGAGATGAAATTTTCTACACGCCTTCCTTTCATTTCAGAGCTGCCAACTGTGATATTTTGTTAGTGTGAAATCGCCTGCTTACTCAGTATTATTTCATTTTTCATTTTTCATCATAATTTCATATATTTCAGGGGACCTAACTCTGTAAAAGTTATTTCAAGGGGCATAACTTTTCTGTATAACTTATAGTCATATTGTGGCATCGTTTTCAAAGATTTATAAACTCTTTGTCCATAGTTATGTACCGGCATATGCGTTATAATAAATAATGATACAATCTGTAAGGCATTTTCAAAGTTTTCATAAAAATGATGCACAATGCATAACATTGTAACTCATCTTTTTTTGCTTAAGAAGTTACTGTAGTCATGCAGGTGATTAGAAAGGGTTTTCATTAAAAATAATGGATGGTGTGTAGAAGAACGTTCTTTTAAGTTACTTTTTTTGTTGTATGAATTTAATGAAGCCGGACAGGGTCAGGCAGACAGATAGACAGACAGATAGACAGTCGGGAACGGGAACTTATATGACTACTTATATGAATTAAATGAGATGCTCCACACCAGGAGCTGGGCAATGCCGGGCCGGGTCAGACAGACAGACAGACAGACAGACAGACAGACAGACAGACAGACAGACAGACAGTCGGTAACGGGAACGAGAACTTATATGACTACTTATATGAATTAAATGAGATGCTCCCCACCAGGGTCTGGGCGAAGCCGGGCAGGGTCAGCTAGTATATATATATATATATTAGCCATGAGGCGTGAGCGTTAAACAGATACACACACACATTAGCCATTAGGCGTGAGCGTTAAACACACACACACACATTAAGTCATCAGGCATGAGCGTTAAACAGATACACACACACACATTAGCCAACAGGCGTGAGTGTTAAACAGATACACACACACACACACACACAGACATTAGCCGACAGGCGAGAGTGTTAAACACACACACACACACATTAGCCAACAGGCGTGAGTGTTAAACAGATACACACACACCCACACATTAGCCGACAGGCGAGAGTGTTAAACACACACACACACACATTAGCCAACAGGCGTGATCGTTAAACAGATATACACACACACACATTAGCCGACAGGCATGAGTGTTAAACAGACACACACACACATTCACACACATATTAGCCATCAGGCATGAGCGTTAAACACACACACAACACACACACAGACATTAGCCAACAGGCGTGAGTGTTAAACAGACACACACACATTAGCCAACATGTGTGATCGTTAAACAGATATACACACTCACACACACACACATTAGCCAACAGACGTACGCGTTAAACAGATACACACACACACACATTAACCAACAGACGTGAGCGTTAAACAGATACACACACGCACACACACATTAGCCAACAGACGTGAGCGTTAAACAGATACACACACACACCTTAGCCAACAGACGTGAGCGTTAAACAGATACACACACACACACATTAGCCAACAGACGTGAGCGTTAAACAGATACACACACACACACACTTTAACCAACAGACGTGAGCGTTAAACAGATACACACACGCACACACACATTAGCCACCAGGCGTGAGTGCCAAACACACACATACATCAGCCATCAGACGGGCGCGCCGGACGCATAAATACACATACATTCATTCTCTTGCAGATACTTTCATGCTCAGAGTTTACAGTGAAAGCTTTCTCCTAAATCTTACTGTACCACAAGCTACGTCTAGTGGTTTTATCGAGGTCAAGAATTGCATAAGACAGATGCACCACAGGGAGCCGTGTGCTGCAGTGGCTAGCACGCTTGCCTGGTGTCTTGGTGGGCATGTGTACGAATTCACGCCGAGAACTGGCTATTTTGTGAATGACCTAGGCTCCCGGGGTATCCCAGCTTAAATGGTTACCGTGAAATGTTCTGGGCAGTAAAGACGATCGGAGTACCATTGATAACATCACCCGTCAAGTGCCTTTGTTTCTTCTTCTCTTTCTTCTTCTTCTTCTTCTTCTTCTTCTTCTTCTTCTTCTTCTTCTTCTTCTTCTTCTTCTTCTTCATCATCATCATCATCATCATCGTCTACAACAATAACAACAATGGGGCTGAGTGGTCTCGAGGTATGGTGTCCACCTCGAGTGCTTGAGGTCCCGGTTTCAAGCCCTGGTGAGGACCGGGATTTTTTCACGTTCACTTCCAGTAACAAAATTTCCACTGGTCTCTGGGTAGTGAGATCGGACGCCCGTGTGTATTGTTTCGCACGAAAAACATTCTTTGGCAGTTGGAAATCGAAAAAGAGTAGCCTAACGGCGCTGCCGGGGCAAAATTTCGAGTTAAAAATCTACCCAAAGTATTGCAGGATCCTCGCCGGTGCTACGGAGTTCGTGCACTGAGCTGAGATTCTCCGGACTCAGGCTTGAGTTAGGAGTAGAACGGAGAACTTAAGGATTACACCCGTGTGCCGTGATGTTGATCCGTCGACTAAACTAAACTACTACTACAACAACTATTTTATTATTATTATTATTATTATTGTTATTATTATTATTATTATATTATTATTATTATTATTATTATTATTATTATTATTGCTGCTGCTGTTATTGTTGAGCTTTATTTTTTTAAACTATTTTCCTCTAGCCCCGTCTGCATTTCTCTCATCCCCGACACGGTGGACAATAGACAAAATGAAAGCTATAAATATATTAACAATCGGAACACTTCATATCAACATAGCTACAGAGATTCGCATGCAATGTATAGCTGGTCTGTTTCAAGGGCAAATTCGTCACTTAGAAGTGATAGCTTAGCCTTCAAGTGTGTCTATATCTTTCCATTTGTTCATTTATTCACCGTGTACACTGATTTCTACTTCTGTCTTTGTTTTATATGAGTGCCTGATTTTTTTGATTTTTTTTTCATCAGTGCATCAAGGGTTTCCCGACGATTGGTATTTCTTCTTGTGTCCTTGTCTTTTATGAGTGGCAATCAATACGTGTGGATTTATTTCACTGCTTCATGGGTTCCCCGGCGACTGACATCTGTGTAATTGTAACTAACTAATTAAGGTTGCACACGGTGCGACCAGGCTGGCACTGACACTGAATAATGCATTCTTAAATGTAGTGCTCGTGAATAGTCTGTTACTACATTACACGGTACTGGGTTTTTCTTGGAAAGAATATCTGTGGTGTTGGTTGGCTGATGAATTGGTTAATTGGTATGAGTTTGGTTCGTTGGATGGTTGGTTGTGTTTGGGTATTTCATTGTTTGGTGTTCGGTTCTTTGGTTGGTGTTTGGTTGGTTGGTTGATTGATAGGTGGTTGGTTCGTTGGGTGGTTGGTTGGTGTTTGAGTTGGTGTTGTTTCGTAGAGGACTTTTGTGTTGGCATTCTTCTTCTTCTTCTTCTTCTTCTTCTTCTTCTTCTTCTTCTTCTTCTTCTTTGCGTTCATCCGGAGTGTTTTTTCAGGTGTGATTGCGGTGTGCGTTAGGCACCCTTGGGTCGAAAACCCTTAGGTCAACACATCCGGCTTTTGCGTGCATTTTTGACCAGGTTAGCATTCCTGGGAGACTCTCACTTTTGTGGTACCGTCCACCTCCCAGCTGGTCAAGTTGTAACAATCGAAGGCTTCGCGGTCGTCCCTCAAAGGAAGGCAGGGACAGTCCATAGCATTTTCCGCCATCCTGGGTGGCTTCCATAATTGCAGAGCCGACACATAACGCTCTGGTGCTGGGCTCACCGTGGGAATCGTCACGTCCTGCTCATGGCTGCTTTAATTCCTCACTTCAATATATTGGGCATTTCGTTCGCCCCGGACCGTTCCCGCACGAAGAAAAATATATTCCTTCTCCTTTCCTGTCAATTTACACATTATTAACCCCATGCCTCTGTAAATTCTCTGTCTTTACTAATATTACACATTGCACCCCTCTCGGGATTCTCCGTGGTGAAGTTGACAAGCCGTCTGACTCGGGCTCCGAAGGTTGTATGTTCGATTCCGGGCCTCGTCCTTCATTTCACGAGTGCATTTTTTCGGAGACTCCCGAGGGTCGTCGCTGGAGCTACGGAGTTCGTGCTTTGTGCGACGCTTTCCACGCTGCGGCAAGAAACTAAGCCATCTCATCTCATCTCATCTTGTTCCTCTTGTATTTTGCAGTGTCGAGGTGAAGTATAAATTTCGTGAGAGTGCCCGAGTATGGGCCTCATATATCGATATTCCCAAGGACTCTGCTATTCCCTCCGTCCAACGTTTACGTGGTCGGCCTCGTCCTCTGATTCCATCTGGTCTGTACATCATTGCTTGTTGTGGTATGCTGTTGACTGGTAACCTACTTGCATGGCCAAACCATTTGACTTGCTGTTTTCTGATAAAATCTAGTGCTGCTTTAACCCCCACTTTAGTCCTGATTTCTTCATTTCTGATCTTATCTCTTCTTAATACATTGAGTATTCTTCTCGGGAACCCCATTTCTGTTGTTGTGATGTTTCTTTTCTCTTTTTCTGTCATTGCCCAGGTTTGGCATTGGTAGCATAGAGTTGGCAGGAAGATTGTGTTGTAAAGTGCTTTCTTAGTAATTATTGATACATGTTTGTTCTTTAGTATTTTTTTTTAGGTTTCTTTAGTCATTTGTCCAATGAGTTGATTTGCCTTATTGCACCTATTTTCGATCTCGTCTTCTGATCTGCCATTTGATGATATTATACTTCCTAGGTACTTGAAACTCTTTACTTGTTTCAAGGGATGTTCGTTTAGTTGAATTGTTGTTGTTTGTTCTTCTTTAGATATAGTCATTACCTCTGTTTTGCTTGTTCTAATTTTCATGTTATGTTCCCTACACATTTCGTTTAGACTATTTATGTGGTCTTGTAATTCAGCTTCTGATTTTGCTATTAGTGCTTGGTCATCCACAAACAGAAGTTCTCTAATGGTTAGATTTGCAGATGGTTCTTCTTCTGTGTTCTCGTCATGCGGTATTCTTGCTGTCTCTGCTTGGCTGGTTTCTTTACATATGTTGTCTATATATGTTATGAACAAGAGAGGGGACAGGACACAACCTTGTCGTACTCCAGATCTTATGGTGAAGGGTTCTGAGTGTCCTCCAGTTGCTCTCACTATGCATTCACTGTTGTTGTTATATAAACTTCTACATAGGTTTGTTAGATGTGTACTCACTCCATATTGTTTAAGGATTTCCCACAGCTTGTTTCTATCTACTCAATCGAATGCCTTTTCTTGGTCGACAAAGGCTAAGTAGAGTGTTTCATTGAATTCGATTGATTTTTCTATAAGTTGTCTAAGAGCAAAAATGGCATCTGTGCATCCTTTGTTTTTCCTAAATCCAAGTTGTGTTTCGCTTAGCTGGGGTTCTAAAGTAGTTCGTAATCTTTTTTCTAGAATTGTGCAAAATATTTTCCCAGTATGACTCAACAATGAAATGCCTCTGTATTGTGTGCAGTCCCTTTTGCTGCCTTTGTTTTTCCAAATTGGGATAATTATGGCGTTTCCCCAGTCTCGTGGTGTCTGTTGTTCTACCCAAACATGGTTGAATAGTCTATGTAGCCAAGCTGTTCTTACTTCTCTTGCTGCTTTAATTAGTTCATTTGGTATTTCATCCTGTCCCGGTGATTTGTTCAATGGGGCTAATCTGATGGCTTCTATAATTTCTTCTTTTAGTATGTCTGGTTCTAGTTCTTCGGTGACATCAGTGTAGGTCTCTTTAATTCCTGTGACATCTGATGGGATGTTGAGAAGTTGTTCGAAATACTGCTTCCATCTTATTAGGATTTGTTTTTGTTCACTTATTGGTTCTCCATTTTCGCTGTTAATTATTTCAGTTGGGTCAAAGGGTTCTCCTCTGGTTCGCATTGCACCTATCTTTTTGTAGAAGTTTCTAGTTGCCTCCTTATAGTTTTTATTTAGGGTTTCTCCATACTCTTCCCAATCTTTTTGTTTTTCCCTCTTTACTATTCTATTCACATGTCTTCTCGCTATTCTATATTCTATGTAATCACATTCCTGTTTGCTCTTCAACCACTTTTTATATTTTTCCTTTTTGTCTTTTACCGCTTCCTTTACTTCTGCGTTCCGCCAACTTGTTATTTTCTTTAACCGTGTTTTGCGTTTTTTCGTGATTCCACATGTTATTTTTGCAGTATTTAAAATGCTTGATTTGAACATTTCCCATTCTTCTTCCACTGTTTTTCTTTCTGCAGGTAATTTTTCTAAGAGTTCAGTTAGTTCTTTCTCATAATTTTCTCTTACTGCCTCGTCTTTAAGGTTGTTTAAGTTTACTGATTCGCGTGGCATGTATTTTCCTGCTCTTTGTTTTCTTCTTCTGATTGTTCTTATTGTGGCAACGACTGATTTATGATCTGTTTTTATACTGAAATTGGGCACTGCCTTAGTATCTAGATCGTTCCATTTATACCAGGTGTATACTTGTGAATCCTTATGTTTATAGAACGTGTTTGTTATATAGAGGTCGTGTTGGCTGCAAAGCTCCAATAGTCTACTTCCGTTATCATTCCTTTCATTTTGCTTGTCTCCAAATGCTCCCAGATGTTTTACTATGCCCACTCTGTTATGTCCTATTCTTGCATTGAAGTCTCCCATAACTATGATGTTGTCCTGCTTATCTATTTTATTTATCACGTCATGTATGTCTTCGTAGAAGTCCTCGCATTCTTGCTCATTATTGTTTGCATTACGTGGTGCGTATATTTGTACATATGTTGTAATTGTTTGTTCTTTTATTCTCACTGTTATGATTCTTTCTTATATATATTTTATTTCTAGTATTCCTCTTGCAAGCCGTGGTTCGATGACTATTCCAACACCGTGTCTTGCCCTTTCTTGCTGTTCTACTCCAGAGTAAACAAACGTGTAACTACGGTGGAGCTCCTTGCATCCTTTCCCCTTTGTTCTGGTGTTCGCTATTCCCATCAGTCCAATTTTCCTCTCTTCCATTGTTTCTATAAGCTCTTCTTCTTTACTATTGAAACCACAGACATTCATTGTGCCTATTTTTTGAGTCGCTGATCTATCTCGTGGCCCATTAACATTGCAGGGTCGATGTCCGTTTGGGTCAGTCCGTTTATACTTCTTAGTTTTTCTACGAGCAGTATGAAGATCCCCTGCCGGCTTGCTAGGCCAGTCGCAGGTTTAGAACACTAATCTGACCACAAGGGAGTCCATCCCCTATGGCGAGCCATAGCCCCGTAAGCCCATGACCTCGCGGTCATGGTTGCCCGGTCTGCACCACGCGGAGGTGGGGATTGACTTGTGTAGTCTGCGGGTCATCGGCAGGCTACTAATTTTCGCTCTTCACCCCTCCTGGGAGAGGCTAGCCGATCCTAACCCTGCTGGCTGCAGGGCCAGGCGCATTCCACACCTTGCAGACCGAAACCATATGGGATAAAAACCCGGTGCAATGCAGCCGACCCTGTCGACTTTTAAGCTACTTCTTTTATTGCACCCACTCCCATACGAATCCGGATACGCCTTGTGTCGTCATGTGAATTGGCGGGGCATTCATTAGTGTAAAAACATATTTGGTAGCCAGGAATCACTAGTTTGTCAGCAAAACATCAAAGAAATGTCGCCGCTTTCGATGATTTAAGTTGCTTTTGGACCTAACAAAGACATATTCCTTGGGTAGGGGTAAATATAAGACGGCAGGACAAATTTCATAACGATGCAACAGACAGTTTTCAAAATAATTGATCGTGAATGACGGCATTCTTTTCTGGACATACAATAGTAGTTTTGCTACTACTGGGGAGTGCACTGGACTGATGACTGCGTGGAATTAGCTTTCTCTATTACCATTGTATCCCGCCACAGGCGAGCCCACTACCACTTCTGGGACAATCTGATGTTTACAATACTTTATCTGTCTAAAGTTGTAGATTACTCATTTTGATTACACGTGGTATTTTTAACATTCGTCTTCAAAACATGTTTGCAAGGACGGCCCGGGTGGTAGCTGCAACGAACAACTTTCAAATGCTTGCCTTACTTTACACTCACTTAAGCAATATATTGCTGGTGAGGAATCCAGCAGAATACCACAATTCATAAAACCACGCGTGAAGTATTTAACGTCTAACGCCTCTCCGGTGGTATTTGAAATGGGATTATCTTTACATACGAAAAATATTCCAGAGAAAGCAGAGACGCATAGAAGATATCAGAACCTGTCTAACTGGGTCATAAGGCACGTGTTTGTTTACATGCCAGGCTTATTTCGAGTGCTTTCCCCTGAAAAGGCAAATATCAGCCTGAAAGGGCCACTCCAGTTTATTTTGGCAATTTAAAGCTCTTTGAAAATTTAAACACGTTCTTAAAGTTAGTACCTAGCAACCAAGTGACAGTAGTTAGTTGCGATCCACTATGACAGTTTTCTTTGCCGTTATCATGTTCGTTGAAAAAGACGCCGAAACTGTTGATATTGTCTGTGTCTGTTGTGTAAACTCTACTTTTTCCTTCTACGTCTATGTGCGCCAAACGATACATGTATGCTTATGTATGAACGCCTTCAAGGGTTCCCCAGTTGATATTTTCGTTTGTCACATTTAACTCATATGTCATGTTATATTTATTCAATTTTAGCTCCATAGCAGCTTCAAATACTTTGGGTCTACGTTTCGTCACCGATATTATCAAGTGGCGTGCAATGGGATGTTTTATCTTATATATGTGTTTATGACGTAGCATGCTGTTTGCAGAATGCCGCCCTCATTATAACTTGTTTAAACAATCTAAATTAGCGACCTGCATCTTGCCGTCTTGACAGGCGATAGTTCCTTATATTGTGCTTCAAAACCGGCATAATACCTCTCCATAGCACAAAGCCTGGGCTAAATTGTGAAGACCATGTGTTGCATGCCATGCATCATGATTCCTCTCCCGGCCTGCCTAGTTTACTCCAGAGGAAAGGTAACAAGACAAGCTGCCGAATCAGCAAACCAATGCTCTAATTATCCGCCTGTCGGAACTTCGATCCTAGACCAGTTGCCGACTAAGGCTTAGAGTCTGGTCTGCTCTGCCATAACATTTAATCTTTAGGTTGCATTGCTTTGCACCAAGAAAAGACGTGTACCCTCCCAACTGGACTCCTCCGCCCGAAGCCGTTGGCACAATGTGGGATGTTGGGTTTGGTCAGCGCCGCCCAACATTCGGCGCTAACAGAAGGCAGGTAGTACCGTCTACCGGCATTCGGTAGCTCAGTCATAGTCACTAAGACCTGACTATATTTTTATTCCATTTTAAATTAGCCGTGCAGTTGTTAAACATTATTAAGAACCGATGGTACAACACCAGCAAATTAAGGAAACATTGTTGAGAACATGCATCTTTCCTGAAGCCATGTATACATGTAAGTCTTGGACTGTAATCACTAAAGTTAATACAAAATCGGGACTATTGAATATTTAAATATTGAGCACAACGCACTACTGGCAACGCTGATCGTATTCTGGTATGAACCTAAGGCCTATCCACGTCAAAATGGAAGTACTATACTCGAGTTTCGCTCTCGTTTGAGCTCGTCAGTAGTGCATATCCTTGACCGGACCCGGAACAAACCCCGGATCACTGGCGTGTGAAGTGGGTGTGCAAAGAAAAATCGTGGACTTAGCAGGAGAAAAATAGTGATATTCCACAAGATCTGAACATCCAAGAAACAGGGCTCATAAACAGTAAAATGTCTGGGAAAGTGAAATACGCTGGTCACATTAAATGTCACAGTGGTTTAGACAGAACCCCAAGGAAAGACGTGGTTCATTGAAGAAGCGGTAGCGGTTGATCAACACCAATGTGCACAGAGGACATTGCAGACACCGAGGGCATGACAATGCATGAGCTAGTAGACTGCGGAAGGATTCCGAATATTTTGGGCGGGCCGTGATTTATTTTCTTTCGCTCGCTTTGAACTCAAGCGTAGTCCACGCTGGATTTATTTGTGTTTGTGTGTGTGTGTGTGTGGGGGGGGGGGTAGCTTTTCCTATTACCAGTGTCCCTCGTCATCAGGCGAACTCGACTTCACTCCGACCTCAAAGGTATTTCTAATTTACGTCCCCAAGTCAATGGCGAGAAGTCAACATTTTAATCCAACTGACCGGTGTAGCGGTTGATCCCATTACCTCGGCATCAGCACACCGGAAAGTTAAGAGCGAGTGCTTTTATTCATTTGGTTATGCTGGGCGGGCCGTGATGAGAGCAACGTTTTTATAAAAGACTTGCTGCGTTATATTATATTATATTATATTATATTATATTATATTATATTATATTATATTATATTATATTATATTATGCCGGCTTCGTGGCTTAGAGGTTAGCGACTTTTCTCCGTAATCTCGTATACTCTCGTCGGTAACATGATGACGGTGAGAATCAGCAGTGGTTCGAATCGCATCGGTAACTTACGGGGTATGTGAGCCGGCCGCTCAGAAAGCAATGGCAAACTACTGAGCGTAATCTTGCCAAGAAATCAACATACAGCTGACAGATGCTGGTGTTGACTGCGATGTCCTGTAAAAAAGGATATGCAAAAAAAATATTATATTATATTATATTATATTATATTATATTATATTATATTATATTACACGACTATTCGCGCCCAGGTAATGTATTAATCTACAGCTACACTGATGGCTCTGTGCTAAGAGGCAATATAAGAGCCGGGGGAGGGGAATTTCATAGACAGCGTTTAGTGCAGGAGAGCCTGGTATGTTTATATATATATATATATATATATATATATATATATATATATATATATATATATATATATATATATATATATATATATATATATATATGTGTGTGTGTGTGTGTGTGTGTGTGTGTGTGTGTGTGTGTATATATATATATATATATATATATATATATATATATATATATATATATATATATATATATATATATATATGCGCGCGCGTATGTGTGTGGTCAGTCTGGCAGTCTTCCTTTACGATTAGGGCTGGGTGAGGAGGGTAATAATAATGAAACGTGTAAAAACTAGTAAGTCCCGGGTTGGCTTTACGGTGATACCACCACTGACGCGAACATTTCCGGATGTATGACAAGGTGTAGGAAATTTGTTTACTACAATTTCGAATATGGTATCCTTATCCTGCAGTCGACCGTTCCTGGTTTGTGCGGGGAGCGGCCCGTATCGAACGAAAGGCCCAATACATTGAAGTGAGGAATTAAAGCAGCGGTGAGCAGGACGTGGCGATTCCCTAGGTGAGCCCAGCACCAGAGCGCTATGTGTCGGCTCTGCAACTATGGAAGCCTCCCTGGATGGCGGATAATGCCCATGGACTGTCCCTGCCTTCCATTGAGGGCTGATCGTGAAGTATTCGACCGTTCTAACTACAAAAGTGTCCTCCAGGAATGCTAACCTGGTCAAAAACGCACGCAAAAGTCGGATGTGTTGGCCTAAGGGTCTAGGCCCAACAGTACACCGCAATTACATCTGAAAAAAACACTTCGGATGAACGCAGAAGAAGAAGAAGTATCCTTATCTCAGGTCACTGGGTAGTAAATCAACTTCTCGTATAAAAGATACAGATATGGGAAAACATTAACAATACGTATAGTTTCTATATGAGTGAAAGGTGAATCATGTGCATATATTTACCACGTGGAAAAGAGCTTATGAAGGATTGGTTTGCTTCTGTTCAGTTGTTGAAGGTGGAAGTGACGTGCCAGCTCTTTACAACATTTCGTGAAATTCAGGAGTAATCAAATACAGTTAATCAACCTAACAGATACTGGAAAGTCGGTCATCATTCAGAGGAGACCAATGTGGACCGAGTTCTTCCCTCCAGCCCAAGGCAGAACCATTGGGATAATTACCTAGTGAAAGAATATTATATCTCAGGATATATAAGGTTAACAGTCTGTGCATATGCACGTTGTGAAAGATCGCATAAGTAATTACCGTACTGCTGTGTCTTGAATCGCGTGCAGCATCATATACTAGCTTGTTTAACAACTAATTCTGGCAATTCAATCGCGAGTTCTGTTATAATTCTGTAATATCAGTGCGCTGAGTAACGTAGGTATTACATAATCTAATAATAGAGAATTGAATGTGGCTCAAATAAGGTGTCATTCGCTCAGCCCAAACTCTGGTTCACTGGCCGAGGGATTTGGAAACTTTTTACTTATAATGGGGATCATTGTAGTTAACTCCAGAAATGCGAAATTTGCTGTCAAAAGAAGCGGAGCGGCTGGCCGAGTGGCTAGAACGCCGGACTCTCAATCGGGAGTCCTGGGTTCGATCCCTCGGTAAGGTGTGGGATTTTTTCAGTCGGGGGCAAAAATAAAATCCTAACCTGCACAGTTCGCGGCGACTGCACTAGCCAGGCGGCCTTAATTCCTCACGCTTAAAGACCCCTCTGCTATACACCGCAGGGTACTATGTTGGCAGTAAATGACAGTTTTTAAATGACAGCTGTCAAAAGAAAAATCTCTGACTCATCCTAGCGGATAAATTATTACCTTCGTGCTCATTAAAAAAAAAAGTAAGACACTCAACGCGTAAAGATATGCAAAATATTTGTGATTGAACCCAAGCCACAACTAAAATCGCACGAAATAATATTCGGTAGTTTTGGGTGAAAATGAAAGCATGGCTAAGTTGTGTATGTTATACATGTTAAAAGTACGAAGTATCTCGCAATATCACACTAACATCAGATAAATTATAAAACAATCTCTTGCCAAGAGATTGATAATGCACTCCGTATTTTATTATTGTCAACAAATATTAATATTCAATTCATCATATGTTAATTGGCATCAGATAGTGTATGTTTGTTATACAGGCGTCTGTGTAATCTTAGATTGAGAGACAGACTATTTATATTCCTGAAAACAGTCAATATATCATCAGCAGATAAGACACGACCAAATGGGTGCTGCCTTTATTAACGACCTTATCACCTTGGTTCGCTCACACGGCTTCCGGTAAAACGAGTTGCCGTTAACCTGGGTTGCAAGGTTAATCAAGATTGCTAGCTACAAAACAGTTGACAGGGTGCAGCGCAATAAAAGTGTCAACATCCTTCTGACAGGCTCGGACATAGAATAGTCATATTTGCCGAATGTTTTCATTAACTCCATTATTTATCTCCGTTTTTGTAATGGGGAAGTTATGGCTGCCATGTTGACGTTATAGCGCTGACGATAAGTAGCCGTAATTTGATTTAATATACGACTTGTTTCTTTGGTTGCCTTAGCCCTTGTTTCGTGGTGTTCTCTGGTGTGTTTTTGTAGTTGGTGAATTTAGGCACGCATAGTCTCTCTCTTTCTCTCTCTCTCTCTCTCTCTCTCTCTCTCTCTCTCTCTCTAAAAATCTCAATCTCTGTCATTCTCTCTCTCTCTCTCTCTCTCTCTCTCTCTCTCTCTCTCTCTCTCTCTCTCTCTGGAGAAGATGTGTGTGAGCGGCGGATGTGTGTGGGTGGGGTATATGTGGATGGTTGGGGGGGGGGGGGGGGGGTGTGTGCTTTTTTGAATGAGGAATGTGTTGGTGAGTGGGGATGTGTGTATGGGAGGCACGCAGATGGATGGGGGATGGGTGGGTGGGTGGTGGATTTGTCTCATAACATGGTAACATGCATTGTTTTTTTTTTTTTTTTTGCGTATCCTTTTACAGGACTTAGCTGTCAACAGCAGCATCTTTCAGCTGTCTGTTGATCTCTTGGCAAGATTACGCTCAGTAGTTTGCCATTGCTTTCTGAGCGGCCGGCTCAGTATCCGCAAGTCACGAGCGGGGGTCGAACCACCTCAGTTCTCGCTCCGCTGCGAGACTCTGCGTGATAAACGGGATTACAGAGAGAAAGTGTTGTAACCCCACAGCCAGAGAGACCGGCTTGTTTATGTTTACAACATTCATTTGACAATGTTGTTTTTTTCCTATGTGAAAGCACTCTGCACTGATGAACGAAAGATGATGATTGTAAGGGCCGAATGTAAGACGGGCCTGCGTGCCCAATTTTTTACCCTTTGAAAATAAAGTTCGTTCGTTCGTTCGTTCTTTCTTTCGTTCTTTCTTTCACTCACCCATATGTCTCTTTCTCAGTGTCTCTCAATGTCATTTTGTCTGTCACGCTCTTTCTCTGTCTCTCTCTCAGTATCTCTCTCTATCTCTATGTCTCTCACTATATCTATCTATCTATCTATCTATCTATCTATCGCACAGTATATACAAACGCTGTTGATCGTAATGTGCTAGAATTATCCTTGCAACAGGAAATAAATAGTGTAGTTAACTGGAGTCATGCAAACCGCATGCAAATTAACATTACTAAACAAAGTCTATGTTAATAGGAACCAGGCAAAGACTTCACACTCTAAACTCGCAGAGAACTCTTCAGCTGCACATTGGCAGCACGCCTGTAGAAAGTGTCACCGAGCACAAGACACTGGGTGTTATCATAGATCAAAATCTAACTTTTAACTCACATGTTCATGCTCTAGTTAAACAAATAGCCAAAAAAGTATACCAACTTGCCAAAATTAAAAATTTCCTTGACGAAAACACAAGAAAGATATTCTATACTTCTCATATACAAACACATATTGATTACTGCTCCACAGTCTGGGATGGATGCTCCAAATCAATAACAAAACGCCTATATTCACTCCAGAAAAGGGCAGTGCGTTTAATTAATGGTGAAAAGCTTACCGACAATTCTAACCTATATAAACGTCTCCGGTTACTGCCACTCCACAAGCGCCTGCTTTTTAATAAAACCAAACTAATTCACAAAATCCTATTTCAAAATGCTCCAAGCTACCTTTGGCCATTGTTTAAATATAACGCTAGACATAGCGAACGACTAAATATACTTCATGTCCCTAAACCTAGGATAGACTTCTATAAAACAAGCTTAGCATACTCTGTCACTCAGTTGTGGAACAATCTTCCACAAGAAATCAAAGACACCACCAATCATGATACATACATTCGCAACCTGTTTGAACACTACCTTAGTACAGACTACATGCCCCCATAACAAACAACACAAAAAAGACAATAATGGTAACTTATCTCAAACGACAACTAGCCAAAAAACATTCCCTTATGTATGGCACGTTACACCCTCCTTAGGTATTTATAATGCCCATGTTAAACACTGCTTCAGTGAGTCATTTGTTATTGATTATTTTTCATGCGTTTTAATGTTCTTTTGTTGTCAAAAGTTGCTTCATAAGTGATGTTGAATGAAAGAATGTATGAGAGGAAATAGAGAAGAAGGGCAGAATGTCAGACGGGCCTGCGTGCCCAATTCTTAACCCTTTGAAAATAAAGACTTATTATTATTATTATTATTATTATTATTCTATCTAACTATCTATCCATCCATCCATCCATCCATCCATCCATCCATCCATCCATCCATCCCTCCCTCCCTCCCGCCCTCCTCGCTACGTCTTTGTCAATTTGTCACTCATTATGTCTGGCACTCTCGGTTTTTGTTGTCACTCACTTTCTCTCTGCCGTGCTTCCCCAGTCACTTTGTCACTCTCTGTCTGTGGCTGTGTTAATTTCTGTCTAAAACCTTGTAGAATTGTTCTTTACTTACATGTCACCACATCTCTGGTACGATGTGGCGCCACATAAATTGATAATTCCTTCTGCTCAACAGACACACCTTACAATATAGCGACCCCGAGTTGACCTTTAGTTTTCATTTCAAGAACTCTGATGCTGATGTCCAAGAAGCGACAAAGGATAACACCGAACTACTTAATCGATTGCTTTTCTTTTCCTTGACTTGTCAAATGGTAAAATCTTGTTTGGCTCCTTGGAGAGCTGCTGTCGTGTGTGTTCATCATGTTTTAAGAGTAACTTCTGCCGAGTTTCTTTTTATTCCCTCACGCTTTTTGCAGTACTGAAGAGATAAAATTTCCATTTCTTGCGCTAATCTTATAATAGCCTGCAAAATCAATTCGCAGGTTATTGATTGACACTGATAGAAGTAAAGGAAAGAAGCGGATATTATTAGAGTTTACTCATTCGCTTGAAAATTATTAATGCGTATAAATGGGGAACCGAGGTAGCGTTCTGAGTAACACGCGTACCTCTTGATCCAGTGGTAATGCGTTCGAATCCTCATTGAAGCGGATATTTTTTTTAAATCCCTGATGGATTCAGCCTAAGTTGGTACCATGAAATGCCCTGCGAAGTAAAGTCGGTCAGCGTGATATTGACCATATCCAGTGCCCATTTGTCTATACAAAGTTAATGCCAGCACCACATACCTAAAACACCCGAGACGTGTAAAAGGGTCCTTTATTGAACTTTATTTGTGAACTGAAGAAATATTTCAACTCTGGAAATGCACCACAATATGGTTTCGTTGTCCTTATATCATTTGCCTTACCTGACAAATAACGTCTCTTATGCCAGTTAGAAACCATGTTCTGTCCTGCCATGTCGTGCCATATTCCCAGTTAATCCACAAATAAGCACACATATACCCAGCTAGTCCACAAGTAAACTCACATACATCTAACTAGTCCACACATAAACACATACACCTATATAGTCCACATATAAACACATATACCCATCTAGTCCACACATAAACACATATACCCTGCTAGTCCACAAGTAAACACACATACACCTATCTAGTCCACACATAAACACACATACACCCAGCTAGTCCACAAGTAAACACACATATACTCATCTAGTCCACAAGTAAACACACATATTCCTAGCTAATCGACAAATAAGCACACATAAACCCAGCTAGTCCACAAGTAAACACACATACACCTATCTAGTCCACACATAAACACACATATACTCATCTAGTCCACAAGTAAACACACATACACCTATCTAGTCCACACATAAACACACATATACTCATCTAGTCCACACATAAACACACATATACTCATCTAGTCCACAAGTAAACACACATACACCTATCTAGTCCACACATAAACACACATATACTCATCTAGTCCACACATAAACACACATATACTCATCTAGTCCACACATAAACACACATATACTCATCTAGTCCACAAGTAAACACACATACATCTAACTAGTCCACACATAAACACATACACCTATCTAGTCCACACATAACACATATACCCATCTAGTCCACACATAAACACATATACCCAGCTAGTCCACAAGTAAACACACATATTCCTAGCTAATCGACAAATAAGCACACATAAACCCAGCTAGTCCACAAGTAAACACACATACACCTATCTAGTCCACACATAAACACACATACAAACAGCTAGTCCACAAGTAAACACACATATACTCATCTAGTCCACAAGTAAACACACATATTCCCAGCTGAGCAGTGCCAGCGGTCATCTCGCTGGACAAGCATGCGCTTCTCGTGTTTTTGGTTAAGTTAACCCCAGATTGCTTTACGTGGCAGCCTGTCAGTTCATCCCGGATTTCCCTCTCTGTTCTCTTGTTGCCCTGCGTCTCTAACTCTCTAACACTGAACTTTCATTAGGTGGTCACAATGTTATGTAGAGTGTTCTCACTACGATTGTCTTGTCCTTATATGGGTAATAAACTGCTTGTTTGTGTGAAAGTGCTTTCTCTAGCACTTCATTTATTAAGAGCCTATAGGTGAGATTTGGAATCAAACGGGGAAATGGCAGGAAGAATCACCTGAGAGATTTATGGGAAGTTAAGCAGAGCCAGTTGGTTACAGAAGCAGTTGCAATCTCTTCTTCTTCTCCTGGGGGAGCCTGAGCATATATGACTACACCGGGGTGCTGTAATGGCATTATCAATAATTGTCAGAATATTTGTTTTATTTATTCTCTAGGCAAAAAAAAACAAGAAAAAATGTTCTGCTTCAAGAGATGGGTTGATACAAGATTATGTGTATTCTGTTTCACTTTATAATCCGGAGCACACAAAAGTACTTCGTGACAGCTGGCAAGCTTCATGGACTCAGGACGAAAGGAAGACAAGGAGATAAATACCGGGATTGTTTAGCTTGCATAATAATAATAGTAAAAGAGCGGGGACGCAGAGGTGTTTCCAAGAAACCAGGGCCAGGTTTTATACTGGCCAAGACCTACTAAGACGTCCTAGCCGTGTGTCCTGGGCAACAGGTGCCTTCGGGGTCCTGGCTAACGTAGTAGGATCGCGGATCCTTCCGAAGTCGGAGAGTATCTACCTGCACGGCGAGGAACCACCAGTCTGCACACCAATAAGCCAGACATGGGACAACGGATACTCAAACAAACCTCAGTCCGGTATGACAGCACACTGATGTTGGACAACATGATGTCTTCATCCGACACACTGGACTTCACGCTGGAGTTCATAGCCAGCGAACACAAGCAAGCAGTAAAAGAGCGTAAGGCTTAATCCAACACTGGGTATCATGTAAGACAGCAGATTGTCCACGCCATGGCACATAATGATGATGATAATAAAAGAACACAATTGTATTGCTTCTGCCGTCATGGGTTATTTCAGTGCTTTCTTGTAGGTGTGTCTTGATTCCTTCAGTTGCTATCGTATTCAGATATTTTCTATATCCTTGTCAGGGGCTCCCTGTCCGCTTCATCCCGTCTAGTTAACTCCCCTACTAGCGGCGCTGAAGAATTAGTATCTGGGAGTCAGGGTGAGATAACCCCGGCGTTGCAGCTCCAATGTCAGACAAGATTGATTATAGTATACACAATTCTACTTCTGTAATCGTGAGTCTCGGCAAACACGTAAAGAAAGACAGGTCGTTAGCAGGAGCTATTGCAGTTAAGGAAATGATGTATGTTGCTCTATCTCCCTTACCCTTTCAAACTAACTATACAACTTCGTCGGCAGTATCTGCCATCTGTCTTGAAACTTGAGCCAGATTTTACACCACATTTCCAGATTGTTCAAGTGTAAAGTGTGTGACTTCATTCAAGATTCTCTTTTATATTACTGTGGGTGCGTACAAGTGTGTATTGGGTATGGGGTAGCAAGTTTGAATACCATTGTTTACTAGGAACTGACGGTTTAATTATTATTTAGGTATTATTTTCCACAAAGTGTTTCGTATAGGGAATGACGCCATATTCTTGCTTTGTACGTGTCAAGGTGCTGAACATCCGATCCTGTCTTTTTTGTTTGCGTTGTTATTTTAGAATGCTTTCATGTTTCTGAAATACCAAAGTGCGTCAACCTTCATGTTTGCAGCCCGCTACTTCTAAATATTTTCCCCATTTAATTTAATGTATGTCCATCGTGTGTGTGTGTGTGTGTGTGTGTGTGTGTGTGTGTATGTGTGTGTTAGTTAGTTAGTTAGTTAGTTAGTTAGTTAGTTAGTTAGTTAGTTACTCTATGTCTATCATCATCTGGATATTATTTTGAGTTTGTTTGCTTATATATACGTAGGATATGATCCGCACTACAGGATGTGATCCCAACACTTCATATATCCCTAGCGGATTCTGGCTACTTTTAGCACATTGATGCCCTGGGGGTTTCTCTGAATACTCCGTGTATTGCTGCGTGAGGTCTGCCCCTTTGATCTTCTGGAACAGTGGGGGTGATTAATCAGTTACCTCATAGCAAATCATACGGCAAAGTGCCTGCATCTGCAGCATATAGTCGCAGGTAGCTCATCGCAGCCAAACATCGGCAACATGATATGATAACCTTTGAGCTTCGTGTGTTCGTGAGCAGGCCACGAACTTCAGATGTCACTGATCTGAATGCCATGGTTCTACCGGTGCTGGCAGAGTCTGGTGTCTACTGTATTTGTTCCTGTGTTTGTGGGGATGTTTGGCTCTGATTATCTCATTGTATTCGCATCTCGTTGTTTGAGGGTGTTAGTATAAGGAATCCGTGTTACATGTGTGTCGTTTATGTATGTATGTATGTATGTATGTATGTATGTATGTATGTGTGTGTGTGGGTGGGTGGGTGGGTGGGGAGGGAGAGAGGGAAGTGCGTGCGTGTGTATGTAAGCATGCATGCGTCTGTCTGTCTGTGTTTATACAAGTGTATGTGTGTAATTGTGTATGTATGTATATATGTAAGTAGGTGTGTGTGGTCTGCATGTATATGTAGTATGTTTGTATATGCTGTATGTTTGTATTTGTTGTAAGTATGTTTGTATGAATGTACGTACATACGTATGTACTGATGTTTTCATGTATAACAGGTTTAAACAAGTTAAGAGTATCAACGAATGTTTCTCGCATATATCTACGAATATGTTACTGTAATTACCACGTTACATTCAAGTTCTTCTGTACATGCACGTATGTGCGTGCGGGTATGATCATCGGTCTTTCTCGGTGATGTTCGGGGGTGCTAAGCTACCTTCACAGAAACCTGGGTTTTGATAATAGGAAGTGAGTGGCACCTTGCAGTCTTGACAGACCAAAGTATGTGAGTTGGAATGTGGCCAATATTCCATCACAATGCCTGGGCAGAGCTTCAGAGAAACATATGGTGCCCAAACGACATGTTCCCTCTCTCGGCCCAGTCTTGTGTTTTCCAGAGGAATTGGTAACCAATACGTCTGGCACAAGGTAGGCTGCAGACGCTTGCGGCTCAGCGTCAAAACCTCCGAGACCTCGCCAGCACGAGCAGGTGGCGAGTGACGGCCAGACCCTGGAACCCAAGGGACCCGGCCGAGAGGCGTTCGGCCAAGTCCCACAGGTGAGGGCCTCGTACGCGCCTGGACCATAAGGACGCGTACTTCTGTCAATCACAAGTTTCCGGACCTATGTAAAGCGTGCACTATCGGCAGACTCCCCGCCTGACTTTAGCGGATCCCGCAACCAGCGGGAATAGGCCCGCCGGAGATACCGCAGGAGATATTGCTCGTCTATTGCTAGCAAATATCCCATCCTTCCACTGTGCGGATCTCGCGACCGGGAGAATAGGCCCGCCGGAGATATTGTTCGTCTGCTGCGGACAAATCTCTACCGAGACTGACTGAATAAGTAAAGAAACGATAAAAGTAGTGGTATTTCAAATGCGCTTGCGCTCCCGCCTATGCTACACCCTTCATGTGTCTTCACAAAGTCGGACTAGAGTCAAGCTATAGAAGACATTAATAATAAACATGGGTTAGAAGCTGTTAGAGACTCATTTGTGTCGACGCTTATTGCGGATGGCGCTTCATGATGATGATGATGATGATGATGATGATGATGATGATGATGATAATGATGATGATGAATTATTATTCCCCTCTGTTGTGTCTCCACCTTGAAGTGGTAGAG
Organism: Cepaea hortensis; assembly: GCA_963921405.1. Taxonomy (NCBI): domain Eukaryota; kingdom Metazoa; phylum Mollusca; class Gastropoda; order Stylommatophora; family Helicidae; genus Cepaea; species Cepaea hortensis. The sequence goes on along the minus strand of OY992877.1, from coordinate 158,986,643 downwards.
TGAAGTTGGAGGGATCTACATTGAAACACTATACAAGGAATCTACTGAGACAATATATAGAAGAAATCAACTGAAAAAAAAATCTATAAATGAATCAACTGAGAAAATCTATAAAGGAATCAACTGAGAAAATCTATACGAGGAATCAAGTGAAAAAATCTATAAAGGAATCTTCTGAGAAAACCTATAGAAGGAATCAACTGAGACAATCTTTATAAGGAATCTACTGAGAAAATCTATGGAAGGAATCTACTGAAAAAATCTATAGGAGGAATCTACTGTGAAAATCTATGGAAGGAATCTAATGAGAAAATCTATAGAAGGAATCTACTGTGAAAACCTATAGGATGAATCTACTGTGAAAATCTATAGGAGAAATATACTGGGAAAACCTAAAGAAGGAATCCACTGAGAAAATGTATAGGAGGAATCTACTGTGAAAATCTATAGGAGAAATCTACTGGGAAAACCTATAGAAGGAATCAAGTGAGAAAATCTAAAACGGAATAAACTGAGAAAATCTATAGGAGGAATCGAGTGAAAAAATATGTAAAGGAATCTTCTGAGACAACCTACAGAAGGAATCAACTGAGAAAATCTTCATACGGAATCTACTGAGAAAATCTATGGAAGGAATCTACTGAAAAAATCTATAGGAGGAATCTACTGTGAAATCCTATAGAAGGAATCTACTGAGAAAATCTATAGGAGAAATCTACTGTGAAACCCTATAGAAGGAATCTACTGTGAAAATATATAGAAGAAATTTACTGAGAATATATGAGGAAGGAATCTACTGAGAATATCTGTAGAAGGAATCTACTGAGAATATCTGTAGAAGTAATCTACTGAGAAAACCTATGGGAGGAATTCACTGTGAAAATATACAGGTGTATATTGAGGGTATGTGGTTCGAATCGCAAAAGTGACTTATGAGAGTATGGAGCCGGTCGCTCAGAAAGTCGTGGCGTGCTGATGAGCGTAATCTAGCCTAGCAATCAACATACAGCTGAAAGATGCTGGTGTTGACCGCAATATCCTGAAACAGGATGGAAACGCGGGAAAAAAAAAAAAAAATATTGAGGGTATCTATAGAAGGAATCTACGGAAAAAATCTAAAGACGGAATTGATTTCATTTATGGAAGGCAGTCACTGAGAAAATCTACGAGGACGAGTCAGTAAGAAAACCCATGGGAGGAATTCACTGTGAAAATATACAGGTGTATATTGAGGGTATCTATAGAAGGAATCTACGGGAAAAAAATCTAAAGAAGGAATTGATTTCATTTATGGAAGGCAGTCACTGAGAAAATCTACGAGGAAGAGTCAGTAAGAAAGTCACACAGTTCTGTGGGATGGCAGGTAAATGTAGTTGATGTAGTTCTACAGGTGTCTTTAGGTGACAGCAACATCGAACTTTATATTCCCATTCGTCAGGTGGCGCTAGGTGTTTCATGCGCAAGCGCAGCGCATAAATAACATGGCTACTGTTCTTACGGAGTTTACAACCAAAGAGCAACGTGCTGTTGTGCGTTTTTTGTGGGCAAAAGGACTGCCTGCAAAGGACATTCATAAGGAAATGCTTCCTGTTTATGCTCACAAATGTTTGTCCCGCAAAGCGGTGCATAGCTGGGTAGAAAATTTTTCTCAAGGACTCGAATGACGCCGAAGTTGAATATGAAGTGAAAACGTGGTTTAGAAAACAGAGTACGCAGTTCTATGCAGCCGGTTTGGAAAGACTGATAAAACGATGGGATAAGTTCATCAATGTTGGTGGAAATTATGTTTAGAAATAAAGGGACAGTGTATGTATAAAAATAAACTGGTTTCAAGTTGTTATCATTTTGAGTTGTTTTGCTACAGACATTTGTGACTTACTTATTGACTTCCCCTATTATTTTTTTATACACCAATTTTTATACACCTAGTTGGTGACATGGTTAGTATGGGGTGTATTTTTAATGACTGCAGTGTTTGAAAATATTGCCGGTCCAAGTTTTGTATTCACCTTCTGTAAAGTTAATGCAACATAATAGGTGAATACAAAACTTGGACCGGCAATATTTTCAAACTATGCATAGTCATTAAAAATACACCCTGTATCACGCCAGCCGACTTACTTCCCAAGACACTCCCTGGTACCCATTTTAAACTGGGTCGACCCGAAAGCCTTATAATGCCGTGACCTATTATGCATGAATTTAAACCACTAAGACAGTAAACGCCATTTGATTACATCCACCAGCGGAAGGGATGGAGCGATGTGATCGCCTATGACATTTAAAAGCGAGAACAATATAAGAGTAGCCACACAAATACTTCAGTGAAGCAGTTTGTTTGTGCTTTACGAATCCCCCATCAAGTGGTCGGTACTCTAAAATGCTTCTTCGGTGCACTAGAAGTAACAGCACTCTGGATAATAACCCTTATGTAACAAAATGGACGAAGAAGGTCAAGTGCACGCGGGCTTGTGCATTCACTTTGAGACTCCTAATTTCCAATGTGCTTTCCATGTTTAGAACTTTGTCGGTAATTAGCTGCGCTGTACTTGCGGATGTGACGTCTACATAGCACATTTTTAAGTGTGCTATTATTCAACACTGAAATCACAAGTGAAGACCGCGCCGGAACGAGTTGCCGTGTACTATATATAGCACAGCAGAGTGGGGTAAAACATGCAAGCTCTTAATTAAGCTATTATTATCATCGTGCACTTGGATGTTGTCATTACTTCTCGGCTTTATAAGAATGTGTGTAGTTAACATTCCTTAAGGAAGGAGCCCAACTTACTACTGGACTTGTCAACCGGATGGGGGGTTCAAATTAAATGCATGATTAGAACTTTACAGGACGTCGCAAGCAAACCCAGCATGAATTGGCTGGTTGTGATTTTCTAGACAATTTTACGTTTAGTTGTTTGCCATTGCTTTCTGAAACTTCATCTCATCTCATTATGTTCGTCTTTTACCTTGCGGTGTCGAGGTGAAGCATAAACAGCAGGAGAGTGCCCGTTTGTGGGCTTTATGTGGCGAGATTGCCATGGACTCTGCTATTCTCTCTATCCATCGTTTACCTGGTCGGCCTCTTCTTCTGCTTCCATTTGGTTTGTACATCATTGCTTGTTGTTGTATACTGTTAGTTGGTAATCTACTAATATCAACAAACCATTTAACTTGCTGTTTTCTGATGAAATCTAGCGCTGCTGTAATCCCCACTTTAGTCCTGATTTCTTCATTTCTGATGTTATCTCTTCAGGATACATTGAGTATTCTTCTCAGGAGTCTCATTTCGGTTGTTGTAATTTTGCTTTTCTCTGTTTCTGTCAATGTCCAGGTTTGACAATTGTAGCATAGAGTTGGTAGGAAGATTGTGTTGTATTGAACGTTCATACCATTATGAAAATCAATGCAAAGCGATATGTTCCCAAATGCGGCTGATTTAGAACCCCGTATGTCATGATTGTGAAGCTGCTTTCACTGCCTCTATGCCACATACACCGACGGATGGTGGACTGGCCTCTAGATACAGTGGGTAGCATTTGGGTATAAAAATTAGTAGTCAGCATGGCCGAATGGTGGACTGGCCTCTAGATACAGGGGGTAGTATCTGGGTATAGAAGCGTAATCTGATGCAAGATGAGAAATACGCTCACCGATAAAAGTATGATAAGAAAAACGCCTGAAAGTATTATACAGAACCTATTCGAAAGTGAAACACAGACAATAAGCAGACTTCCTATGAAACATCTCATGGCAGCGGAAATCTGGTTTCTGGGGAGAATGCAAAGAGAATACCATAGACAGATAGAAAAGCCAATGAAGCAATCATTCAAGACACAGATGAAACTAGTAAGTTGATTACATAAATTACACTTAGACAGTCAAGAATATTTGGGCATATTATGAGGAGAAATAATCTTAAAAACTTAGTGACAACTGGAAAATGTGATGGAAACTGGCAAACTTGATGGAAACTGGCAAACTTGATGGATACTGGCAAACTTGATGGAAACTGGCAAACTTGATGGAAACAGGGATAATTGATGTCTTGGCCACGTGATTTAATCGGCACAAGAATATATACCCCATCAGGGACTGGCGATCGTGTGAGGCGATGAACCGTGACCTCCCATACTTTGGGCGGCTTAGCACATGATGATGATGAATTAACATTCTCCATTACAACAGTCTTTTAGTTCAAACTCAGAAGATATTCGTGTGCAAATAATTTCGAAATCTGAAGCCTCCAACTATTTCATTAGGGTGGGAATAAATTTATGTTTGCCGGCGAATGCTCACAATGGTTCTCAGATGTCCATAATCGGTCTCAAATGTTCATAACCGTTCCCAGACATTCACAGTAGTGTTCATCGAAAATGTAACCATTTTTATAATTGCTGGAAGTGATATGAAAGCATAACGGAGATGGAAAATTGCCTGTTTGTGCTAGTAGTTCCATTATTCCCATTCCCATCTTCACATTCAACCGGAATATTTAAGAGATTGGCAATTGCTTGCGATACAACACGTCAGACTACCTCCAGGCTTTGCACTAGGGGTCAGGATGTAGCCGTTGTGGCCAGCGTTGATTGATATTCCTACACATAGAATTTGTTTTTCTCTCTTTATAATTCAGCTGTCCGTTTTCGGCTGGGGGAGCACGATTCTGCTTCTCCGTCGGGTTTCTGTGTCAACACGGCATGATTTGGGGCCCATGCATACTGATGGCTGCAGCTATTTTTGGCGTGTCCCTATTGAATGAGACGATCAGCATCTTCATTTGATCGCAATTTGAGCTGCAGCTTTTCTCCTTGGCTCCTTGTTGATGGGGAAATTGTCAAAAACTGCTTGGGGGTTGAGGATGAGTTCACGTTGAACGTGTTTGTGCGCGTTTGAGCTACAGTTGATCGGTTTGTTGGACAGTTGTAGTAGCGGGATGGGGGAGGGGGGTGGCACAATATCCTGGATGGTGTAGCGCAATAACCTCTGCGGACATGTAAATTAACATTTTTTTTTAAAATGAAACAATGGTATCCTGTTCAGCTCTTGTTGTAAAATCCTTGGTATAACTATATTTCTTTCTGTTTTTTTTTCTCCCTTTCTTCTTCTTCTTCTTCTTCTTCTTCTTCTTCTTCTTCTTCTTCTTCTTCTTCTTCTTCTTCTTCTTCTTCTTCTTCTCCTTCTCCTCCTCCTCCTCTTCCTCCTCCTCCTTCTTCTTCTTACTTTTCGTCGTCATCATCGCCTTATTCTTCTTCTTTTCCTCCTTCTTCTTTCCATCTTCTTCTTCTTTTTCTTCTTCTTCTCCTCCTCTCCTTCCTCCTCCTCCTCCTCCTCCTTCTTCTTCTTCTTCTTTTTCTTCTTCTTCTGCTTCTGCTTCTACTTCAGCCATTCGCTATTAATCATTAAAACAAAACCCGAATAAATCGCGAAAATTAAAATATCTTGTTTCTCTTCGTTAAACATTGTACTTTCGCAGTGTCATTCTAGGTGTAGCAATAGGAACCATATGTAGAAACATCAGCTAGTTGTAACAATGCCAGTTAGATGTAGCTAGTCAAAAACTGGGTTCTAATATTGTCCTTCGAAATTGTGTTAAGTCATGCGGGAATTCTCGAAAGTTGCAAAAATGTATAATAACATTGGCTTTAGGGGACATTTTAATATTCCCTCAAGTGTGAATCTTCCTGCAGGTCAGCATCGCCGAATGGATAAGAACGCGTGTTCTTAAACATCCGGTGTGCTGATGCCGAGGTAAGCGGTTCAGCCCCTACATCGGACAGCTGGACTAAAATGTTGAGCTATCGTCCTTGACTTGGGGCAGTTACATAAATAAACACACATAGTATTGTTTGGCGCTCACAGAAGGAGAAGAAGGAAGTGGAGACTAGAGGACGCACTAGACAACATAAAATCTGAAAGCTATGATTACAAGTACCTCTGAAGTCGGAGTTGGTTCGCCTGATGGCGAGGGACACTGTTAATAGGGAAAGCAAATCCACATGCAAATTTCAGCCCATCACTACTATAAAATAGTGTGTATGGACTACGCTTGAGTTCAAAGCGAGCGAGCGCCCCCCCCCCCAAAAAAAAAGTGAATCTTCCGTTCCCTACCAGACCGCCCCGTCCCGTCCATTCCACCCACCCCCCTTTCCTACCACCTTTTCTTTCCTGCGCAGTCTCCTCATATGTGCAGCTTTCATAAATTTACAGTGAATATATATATATATTATCTTCTTTTCTCTTCACAGTCCAACTCAATATAGTAAAAGTAACACTTGTAAAAATAAACTTCTTTAGATCTAATCTCTCTCCTTCTCCCAGTCTCTCTCTCTCTCTCTCTCTCTCTCTCTCTCTCTCTCTCTCTCTCTCTCTCTCTCTCTCTCTCTCTCTCAATTTGCACTCCAACTCTATAAAGAAACAGTAATAATTAAAAAGTCAAATTTCATTACATCTGATCTCTCTTTCTCTCTATATATCACTCTCTCCCCTTCTCTCCCATCTCTCTTTCTCTCTCTCTCTCTCTCTCTCTCTCCCTCTCTCTCTCTCTCTCTCTCTCTCTCTCTCTCTCTCTCTCTCTCCCCCTACACTCCAACTCTATAAAGAGACAGTAACAGTTGTAAAAACAAATTTCATTAGATCTGATCTCGCATCAATAATAACGCTGGAGATGTGATTTTTAGGGCAACACAAATAATTTTTTAAGGATTTAATTTGCATAACAACAAATTTGATTTGTCATTGAAAGGGGAAATACGCGATATTAAAAAACATTGTTTGCCAGTTTTATATTTCACGGACAGTTTTCGTGTTTCATGTGTATTCTTTTTGTTCGTAATTCTACTTATTTTATTTGAATATATTCTTTTGTTTTCCCTTCCTCTTCTGATTTTAAACCCTCTGTAGAGTACAATCTCCCGGCTATATCACACCAAGCTATGCTTTACTTGGCGGTGACCATGTCATCTTAGTGTACACTAAATAATTTTCTTGGCGGTGACCATGTCATCTTAGTGTACACTAAATACTTTTCTTGGCGGTGACCATGTCATCTTAGTGTACACTAAATACTTTTCTTGGCGGTGACCATGTCATCTTAGTGTACACTAGATACTTTACTTGGCGGTGACCATGTCATCTTAGTGTACACTAAATACTTTACTTGGCGGTGACCATGTCATCTTAGTGTACACTAAATACTTTACTTGGCGGTGACCATGTCATCTTAGTGTACACAATATACTTTACTTGGCGGTGACCATGTCATCTTAGTGTACACTAAATACTTTACTTGGCGGTGACCATGTCATCTTAGTGTACACTAAATACTTTACTTGGCAGTGACCATGTCATCTTAGTGTACACTAAATACTTTACTTGGCGGTGACCATGTCATCTTAGTGTACACTAAATACTTTACTTGGCGGTGACCATGTCATCTTAGTGTACACTAAATACTTTACTTGGCAGTGACCATGTCATCTTGGTGTACACTAAATACTTTACTTGGCGGTGACCATGTCATCTTAGTGTACACTAAATACTTTACTTGGCGGTGACCATGTCATCTTAGTGTACACAATATACTTTACTTGGCGGTGACCATGTCATCTTAGTGTACACTAAATACTTTACTTAGCTGTGACCATGTCATCTTGGTGTACACTAAATACTTTACTTGGCGGTGACCATGTCATCTTAGTGTACACTAAATACTTTACTTGGCGGTGACCATGTCATCTTAGTGTACACAATATACTTTACTTGGCGGTGACCATGTCATCTTAGTGTACACTAAATACTTTACTTAGCGGTGACCATGTCATCTTAGTGTACACTAAATACTTTACTTGGCGGTGACCATGTCATCTTAGTGTACACAATATACTTTACTTGGCGGTGACCATGTCATCTTAGTGTACACAATATACTTTACTTGGCGGTGACCGTGTCATCTTAGTGTACACAATATACTTTACTTGGTGGTGACCATGTCATCTTAGTGTACACAATATACTTTACTTGGCGGTGACCATGTCATCTTAGTGTACACTAAATACTTTAATTGGCGGTGACCATGTCATCTCAGTGTACACTAAATACTTTACTTGGCGGTGACCATGTCATCTCAGTGTACACAATATATTTTACTTGGCGGTGACCATGTCATCTTAGTGTACACTAAATACTTTACTTGGCGGTGACCATGTCATCTTAGTGTACACAATATACTTTACTTGGCGGTGACCATGTCATCTTAGTGTACACAATATATTTTACTTGGCGGTGACCATGTCATCTTAGTGTACACAATATACTTTACTTGGCGGTGACCATGTCCTCTCAGTGTACACTATATACTTTAATTGGCGGTGACCATGTCCTCTCAGTGTACACTAAATACTTTACTTGGCGGTGACCATGTCATCTTAGTGTACACAATATACTTTACTTGGCAGTGACCATGTCATCTTAGTGTACACAATATACTTTACTTGGCGGTGACCATGTCATCTTAGTGTACACAATATACTTTACTTGGCGGTGACCATGTCATCTTAGTGTACACTATATACTTTACTTGGCGGTGACCATGTCCTCTCAGTGTACACTATATACTTTAATTGGCGGTGACCATGTCATCTTAGTGTACACAATATACTTTACTTGGCGGTGACCATGTCATCTTAGTGTACACAATATATTTTACTTGGCGGTGACCATGTCATCTTGGTGTACACATTATACTTTACTTGGCGGTGACCACGTCATCTCAGTGTACACAATATACTTTAATTGGCGGTGACCATGTCATCTCAGTGTACACAATATACTTTAATTGGCGGTGACCATGTCATCTTAGTGTACACTAAATACTTCACTTGGTGGTGACCATGTCATCTTAGTGTACACAATATACTTTATTTGGCGGTGACCATGTCCTCTCAGCGTACACAATATACTTTACTTGGCGGTGACCATGTCCTCTCAGTGTACACTAAATACTTTACTTGGCGGTGACCATGTCATCTTAGTGTACACAATATACTTTACTTGGCGGTGACCATGTCATCTTGATGTACACATTATACTTTAAATGGCGGTGACTATGTCATCTCAGCGTACACAATATTCTTTACTTGGCGGTGACCATTTAATCTCAGCGTACACAATATTCTATACTTGTCGGTGACTATGTCCTCTCAGCGTACACAATATACTTTACATTGCTGAGACCATATCCTTTCAACGTACACAATATACTTTACTTGGCGGTGACCATGTCATCTTAGTGTACACTAAATACTTTACTTAGCGGTGACCATGTCATCTTAGTGTACACAATATACTTTACTTAGCGGTGACCATGTCCTCTCAGTGTACACTAAATACTTTACTTAGCGGTATGCGTGTCCTCTCAATGTACACAATATACTTTACTTGGCGGAGCCCGTGTTCTCTCAGCGTACACAATATTCTTCACTTGCCTGCATAAGCATTTTTTCCATTGTTAGCGGGTCTATTCATTCAGTGTTTTTGTTAATGATCCCAGCTGTCGAGGAATTTTTCACGTGAGATATATATACGTGTATATATGTGTATGTGAGAGAGAGAGGGGGAGGAGAGCGAGAGAGGAGAGAGAGAGAGAGAGAGAGAGAGAGAGAGAGAGAGAGAGAGAGAGAGAGAGCATTAGTCGTCTGTCTTGTTTTTTTCTGTTCTTCCTTATCCCTTTCAGTGCTAGACTTTCGATCGACCACCCTGGATTATATATATTGAAGGAGGAGTAAAATACCACGGAGTTTACTATCCCCTTGGTACAATCACACATACGTAGTCCGTCCCACGGTGGGTACATAAATTGGGAAGGGAAATATTGGTTGGTCATCTCGAAGACTGAGTTTTTGTGCTTCTGCTTGCAAGTTGAGTCCGGAAATGGGTTTGCATCTGTCGGCGTGAGATTGCTGTAGGTTGTTCTCCCGGCCTGGTACCCAAGTGTTACATCCGTTGGGACTGTTTCAGATTCAGAGGTCTCATTCCTCTCTTCAAGCTCCGAAATCCGTGTGCAAGACCAGTACTGGAACATGACATCTGCAGAAAGACATGACGATTCTTGGAACGTTATCCGCGTATAGATCGCCAGTTCTTGTTCTCGCCGTCTTACCTTCCCATTTAGATGGCCGTATAGATGGCCAGTTCTTGTTCTCGCCGTCTTACCTTCCCATTTAGATGGCCAGTTCTTGTTCTCGCCGTCTTACCTTCCCATTTCATTCTGAAAATTATTCGGCACCCATTTATTTATTTGCGTTTTCTCGCGATGAACTCCAGCGTAGACCATACGCGTGCTACTAATTCTAGTGCACTGGACTGATTTCTGCGTGGGGATTAGCTTTCCCTTTCACTAATGTCCCTCGCCATCAGGCGGACCCACTTTGACTTCAGAGGTACTTGTAATTTACGTCCCCAAGTCAAGAACGAGACAGTCAACATATTAGTCCAACTGACCGGTGTAGGGGTTGAACCCGCTACCTCGGCATCAGGGCATAGGATGTTTAAGAATGAACGGTCTTATCCATTTGGTCATGCTGCTCTCATCAGCACCCATTTAAAAAGGCTGGGGTGAATTCATACCATTACTGATCAAGAGAAAAGACCTAGCCACAGTTGGGGGTCGAACCAGTCCCACTGTTTTTGTTAATCAACGGCACTAACCACTATGAAAACAGCAGGTGAAATGGTTTGGCCATATAACTAGATTACCAACTAACAATATACCTCAACAAGCATTGATGTACAGATCAGATGAAAGCAGAGGAAGAGGCCGGCCACGTAAACTATGGATGGCGGGAATTACAGAGACAATGGGAACCCCATTCAAGGATACTCTCCCGCTGTTTATGCTTCACAACGACACCGCAAGGTATAAGAGGAACCTGATGAGATGAGACTAACCACTATGGAATAGAAAGAAAAGGTAGCGGCTGCAGCAGGATATAACAATATGAATTGGAAACAAATAGGTATATTAAGCTCCTGCGAGAAGAAACGTACTAAACATCAACACGTTGCACATACCTTACAGGAGATCCATCGTATCGCGAAATACAGGTGAAAATCCGAAATCAGAAGCACTCAATAAATATATAAAATGAATAATAATATAAAATACACACAAACGCGTACAATACGACACACAGGACGGCCGACGTTTCGATTCTCAGAATCTTTGACAAGGACAGGACAACACGGATAGATAGGACAACGAAATATAAAAAAGCACAAAACTAAAAAGCACACCACTATGTATCCATGTGGGAGCAGAAAAGACCACTATGCCTCCGCAACTCTATTATCACCACCGTTACTTTCTTCTAACAGATTAAGCGTCATTAATCATCTTAAGCGACTTCCCGTATCTGCCGTGGGCTTATATATCGTCTAAATGTGGTCATTGCGTTAGAATACAACATGTCTGCGACCATATTAACAACTTTTAAGTCATAACTGTGACACACCCCTATTTCCCATTTTACGTCATCCATTATTGTTTGGTCCAAACGTACTTTTTGATTGGCACTGAGTCTATTGAATGGCGTCATGTGTGTCTATATTTCGTTTCCTCTCATTTCTATACATTTCAATTACTGAAATAGCCACGCTGTTTCGCTGTGTGTTTGTCTCCCCGCCTCTGGGATTGCCGACAATTTTTCGATCATCAGCCGTGCGCCAGGAACTCATCGACAGTTTTCCGGGGGGCGAGCTTCATTGTGCAGGTACCCATAGATTGTTTCAAAGATTGTGTTCTCGGACACGTCGCTGGCGAGATGCCCCTTTCTTGTCCACTCTGAAGGCGTTCTTGCGTGCCCGCGGGCTTAAAAACTACCCCTGATCAAATAGCAATAAAAGTGAAGTGGTCTTTTACAAAAGATGCGATCGCTGAATAGGGTCAAGTGATGGCCCAATCAGCCATGAGAGCGATTTGCTGAGGGAAATAGACACCGAAACTATTGAGTTGGAACAAAAGGATTGGCCCTTCTACTTCTTCCATCTTCTTCTTCTCTTCTTCTGCTTCTTCTTCTTCTTCTTCTTCTTCTTCTTCTTCTTCTTCTTCTTCTTCTTCTTCTTCTGCTTCTTCTCTCTCTCTCTCTCTCTCGCTCTCTCTCTCTCTTTCTATTTCTTTCTCTCTCTTTCTATTTCTTTCTCTCTATTTCTTTCTCTCTATCTCTTGCTCTCTCTTTCTCTCACCCTGTTGGTCTCTTCTTTCTTATTTTCTCCCCCTTTCTGTTCGTTTTTTTCCTCCTGTCTCTTTCTTTCTTTCTTCCTTTCTTTCTTCCTTTCTTTCTTTCTGTTAATTTTTCCTTCCCGTCTTTCTCTTTCTTTCTCTCTCGCACTCTCTCTCTCTCTCTCTCTCTCTCTCTCTCTCTCTCTCTGTTTGTCTCTTCCTTCTGTCTGTCATTTTTTTTCTTACTTTCTCTGTTTGTCTCTTCCTCTTTGGCCCTCTCTCTCTCTCTCTCTCTCTCTCTCTCTCTCTCTCTCTCTCTCTCTCTCTTTCTCTCTCTCTTCCTTCTTTAATGTCGGAGACGTGCATGGCTGTGGAGCGCAAGTCGACAGGGAAGACTGATAACCATTATCGTTGCTGGAGCGGCTCTTGGCTGATGTCGATACGCCCCTAGTCCCTCCCCCAGCATGAGGACACTACAGGGTGGATCGTTTTCTTAGCCAACCCTCGCTATTGCATACAATCAGTGTGGTTAATACTCGATCCTCGCCGAAGCTATGGAGTTCGTGCATCCATGCTGATATCTGGTGCAGCATCGCCAACAAAGAGTGAAAGACCCGCTCAGCGTCGTAGAAGTAGAGGTGTACCTTGCTGGTGATAGCAAAAAGCAAAGTTCGAACCCCTCGGCAGAAGTCACCTACGCCTCTTGCGCTGGAACTTCCGGGCATGCGATAGGGAAAATCATGGAAAATCTTATCCATGACGAAGAGGAAGGAGATCGCGCTCCAAGAGGCCCGTTTAGATACGAGGACTTCTGAAAATGTCAGCATTCCAAAGCCATTTGCAACAACAAACACCTGGGTCACGCGATCCCCATCGCCTTACCTTCCCAGACAATTCTCAGAATTATTCGGCGTCTGTTAAATCAGGCTGGGGTGACCTCAGTGCAGTACTTGGTCGGGTAAAAGACCCTACCACGTGACGTTGCTGGTCCTAGCAACAAGCAAAGTCAGAACTCCCCCGGCAGAAGTCGTCTACGCCTGTTGTGCTGCGACTTCCCGAGCGTGCGACGGAGTAAATCCTGGATTCCTGGTCCATGGTGCAGGGGAGATCGCAGTAACAATTAAAAAACAAACGAAATAATTAAAGATTGAGCACAACCCACAACTGGCAACGCTGATCATATTCCGGTACGAACCTAAGGCTTTGGAAATTTCCAAACTGACGTGGACAAGCCTAAGCCTTAGGTTCGTACCGGAATACGATCAGCGTTGCCAGTTGTGGGTTGTGCTTTAAATCTCAAATCCCGAAACAACCAAATAAATTAATTTGAAATAATTAAAGTAACGACTAGAACTAGTAACTGTCGCAACTAAGTGGATAACAGTAACACAACTAGAAATATTTAAAGTAAGGACTAGAACTAATAACTGTCACTGAATGGGTTAAACATTTAAAGTAATAATTACAACACAGTGGATAACTGTGGTAACTGTCGGAACTAAAGTGCAGAGAAAAGTGGGATTGTTTTGGTCATGCAATGAGTAATTGCTCAACATATGATGAAAACAAGTTTTACAATGTTTCTGTCATGTTATTTCAGCCCTACTTAGCACCACGCAGGATGGTTGCTTAGTTGGTATGTGATCTTCTAAATGTCTGAGTTTTACTCTAAGATCCATGCGTTGACGTTGAGGTCGTTTAAGGCCTGAGGCCGGCTTGCATCTCTAGAGTGAGAATTAATGTAGAGACTTTCATCTCCACCCGGTACTAAAGTACCATCTCCGTTTGTTTTATGGTGCAGAATTCTCCTTGTTTTCTTCAAGTTCCGAAACTGGGAAGGTTGCATCTTCACATCTGCAGAGAGTCGTGGCGATGTGTGGAACGTTAACCAGACTCGAGACCCAGTCAGTGGATAGATGGCAAGCACGTAAAGGTTCTTCAAACCACTTAACACGCTTCAACTTTCTCTTCAGTTCGCCGCGTAGTGGACTCGTTCCAAACGCCGATCAGTTGGACTTAAATGTTGACTTCTCGTCCTTGACTTGGGGACGTAAATTACAAGTACCACAGAAGTCGGGGGTTGTTCGCCTGATGGCGAGGGTTACTGATAATAGAAAAAGTTATCCCTCAAGCAAAATAAGTCCCGTGCACTCACTGGTAGAAGCAACAACTAGTAATAATAGCATGTGTGTGGTCTCCGCTCCAGCTCAAAGCGAACAACTCACGGTAGAAAATAAAATGCACAAGTATTGAGTGGCGCTCATAGGAGTAGGAGAAAGAAGTAGATATTAGAGGCGTAGTCGTCATCTGGAGGTGACAGGTTCGAATCCCGGTATAACTAAATCTGTCAATGTTCATGTTGTCTAGTGTCCTCTAGGTCAGCGTGACCGTGAGGTTTAAAGAACTGGCGCTGAAACTGCCTGCGCGTTGATGTCCGGGTAGCGAGTTCATTCCCTGCATCGATCAGTTGGACTTAAACGTTGATTCCTCGCTCAGAAATCATTCCTCGGTCAGAAATCAATGACAAACTACTGGACAAAGGTTGCCTAGAAAATCGCTGAAGTTACGGAATGTAACGCCGCCTTCAGACAGCAATGGCAAACTACTCAACGTAAAGTTGCCAAGAGATCATAAACAGCCAAAAATGCTAGGGTTGACTGCGATGTCCTGTAAAGGATATGCAACTAACTTTGTAACTTGCGGAAAGAGACTGAGCCATATGGGTACAAACCCTGCGCAGTGAAGTGGAACTTCTGGCCTGGTTATATATAGCCTTGTTCAGCTTGAAAATCCCACGAACTAGCGCTTCAGTTTCCCAGCACGCACATTACGTCACACCCCACCCCTCTGACGTAAACTTGTCAGTTTAGAAAGAGCCGTACCTAAATTACCCACAAGCTATAATAACGCTTTCAACGCTAAATAACACGAGTTATTATTTTCAGCAAATAAATTATTCTGGTGTTATTCTCAGATCTGTATTAAAAGATCTCAAGCGTAAACTCTCCCGAGATAACTGAAATCTACTTTAATAATTTTGTTTTAAGTATTTTCATTCTCACGTCAAGGAAAGGTGTTTCTCCTTTTAACGACCTTGTCATTTTTGGTTAAGTGTTTTAAGAGTAAGTCCCGGTGTAATCTTTCACAACTTTAGATAAATACGTGAAATTGAGAACCTATTTCTGCGATGTAAACGCCCCTGTGCGGCTTTTCAGTAGTTACTGAATGTGTCTGTAAAACTTGAGACATCTCGGAAATGTTAAAAGAAATCTCACATTGAGTTGAAATACATAATACATTTCACAAATTCTGTGTTCCGTTGACACGAAAGCCAGTACACGCCAGAATAAACAAGAGAAATTTAATCCTTGACAATAACTGCAAGAATGACATATCTGCCCAGAAGAACCATAGTTCACCATGCCCCCCTCATCCCTTGCAAATAGTGAATGAGATAATTACCCATAAACTCTGCAGCCCATTAGCAAAGGGCGGTCTTAGACAGACAGACACACACACACGTACACCCAAAGCGTTGTAGTTGGATTCGGGGACTAAGTGAAGCGTCGATGACAGGGGCGTTATTCAATAGGAGATTTTTACTGAACACTTCACTTTTGTATGGGGCGCAGTGAATGTTGTTTAAAGTTTCCTTCTAAAACTATCGCGCGAGGATTATTTTGTAATGATGATCGCCGGTTAATATTTTTTTTTTCTTGAGGCTGGCTACATTAAAGGAACTCCGTTCTCAATTTCCATCCTAGGTTTGTGAAAACAGCACGTGTGGGGCGAGGAAACAGGAAAGCTATAACTGCAGTCCTTGTGTCTTTCATGAACAAGACATCATTATTTTGTGAGAACACGACAGTACTCGGTGGGCGATTCAAACAGAACGGCCAAATGATGACGATGGGAGGAGTTGGGGAAATTGTAATCATCATGTGCCTTGGCAAATATTGTGGGCGTTCATGTATCTCCTCAGGTCCTTGGAGTTCTGGGACAGTTATATTGACATTTCCCCCATGCCACCGTCTTAGGTCAGCCTGCATCATTTGTCTCGACCTTAATTGCGATATGAGAAAATATTAGTTAATTGTTTTATTTTAAATATTCAAGAAAGTTCGCTTTTAAGCACTTCAATGTTGAGTAACCCAGACTGCCTGTTTCCCTGGCGAAGGGGTTAACGAATTTCTTCGTAATCCCGTATATCCACACGAGGAACACAGCTGCGCGAAATTCAGCAGTGGATCGCGTCGCGTTGGTTACCTACGGGGTATGTGAGTCGGTCGCTCAGAAAGCAATAGCAAACTACTGGGTGTAGTCTTGCCAAAAACATCAACAACGGCTGAAAAATGCTGGTATTGACTGCAACGTCCTGTAAGGGTTATGAAACTTTAAAAACAAACCCAGACCAGTGTTTCTTATGTAATTCGCAACGTAACGTCTTTCACGGGACACTTATACGGTAGAATCGCTGCATCATGATCACGCGGCAGCTCCTTTCAAGAACATCGTTCCCCGAACGGAGCGTCGGCAAGACTTGGTCTTTTCTCAGTTTCTCTGCCTAGTCCGTTTTCATGCCCATTGTGTCTTTAACGTCATGTGCCTGCCATCGTGTTGCTCGACCCCTGCCTTTTTTTTTTTTAAATCCAGGTCCACCCCTGCCACTTTATCCAGGTTTACCCCCCGCCTCTTTATCCAGGTCGACCCCCGCCTCTTTATCCTGCCACTTTATCCAGGTCCATTCCCGCGTCTTTAACCCGGAACCACGCACACTATTAGTGTTCTTTCTATGTCACTCACTCTGGGGCTGAGTGGTCTCGAGGTATGGTGTCCGCCTCGGTTGCTGGAGGTGCCTGGTTCAAGCCCCAGTGAGGGCCGGGATTTTTTCACGTGGACTTCTAAAAACAAAATTTCCCCTGGTCTCTGGATAGTGAGATAGGACGCCCGTATGTATTGTTGCGCACGTAAAATATCCCTTGGCAGTTGGAAATCGAAAAAGTGTAGCCTAACAGCGCTCCCCGGGCAAAATTTCGAGTTTAAAATCTAACCAAAGTATTTCAGGATCCTCGCGGGTGCTACGGAGTTCGTGCACTTAGCTGAGATTCTCCGGACTCAGGCTTGAGTTAGGAGGAGAACGGAGCACTTATGGGTTACACCCGTGTGCCGTGATGTTGATCCGTCGACTAAACTAAACTATGGGTTACACCCGTGTGCCGTGATGTTGATCCGTCGACTAAACTAAACTAAACTAAACTTCTATGCCACGCTGGTATTTAATATGGCCACAGTTTTTCAGTTTCCAAGATATGACGTAGTCTATGAGCCAGCTTTCTACTTTGCCTAAATCATGTAGAATGTTAGTTCATTTCTTCTTCTTGATCCAGGCTGTTGTAACATTATTTTCTGTCATAAAACATACAACAAAAGCAGTCCTGTAGCAGGGACATAGGACATGCAACATTCTGAGGTCATAAAACATACAACAAAGCAGTCATGTAGCAGGAACAAGGGGCATGCAACACTCTGAGGTCATAAAACATATAACAAAGCAGTCCTGTAGCAGGGACATAGGACATGCAACATTCTGAGGTCATAAAACATACAACAAAGCAGTCCTGTAGCAGGGACATAGGACATGCAACATTCTGAGGTCATAAAACATACAACAAAGCAGTCCTGTAGCAGGACATAGGGCATGCAACATTCTGAGGTCATAAAACATGCAACAAAGCAGTCCTGTAGCAGAAACATAGGGCATGCAACATTCTGAGGTCATAAAACATGCAACAAGGCAGTCCTGTAGCAGGGAAATAGGACATGCAACATTATGAGGTCGTAAAACATGCAACAAAGCAGTCCTATAGCAGGGACATAGGACAATCAACATTCTGAGACTAACGTGGCCAAATGGATAAGAGCGCTGACTCCTCCAGTTCGCTGACGGCGGGGTAGTGGGATTGATCCATGCACCGATAAATTCGCCTTAAATATTGACTTCTTGTTCAGAAAGTAGTGGCAGACTACGTGAACTCGCCTAGTACGTAAATCAACCTGGGGTTGGGGTTAATTGCAACATCCTGCAAAGGATACACAACATTTTTTCTTACTGGGTAGTTTGTTGACTCACAATGTAGCCGAGATGTACAATGGTTGTTTCATCTTACCATACGTCAGGCTGTGTCTGGTTTCACTCCGGTAGCCTCTGCCTAAAGAGACTAACGATGCAAATCTGCGGGGCGTGGCTGGTTATGGCGTCCAGTTATCCTGATATGCGGTCCGATGGCTGGCTTTTCTGAATATGTCAGTCACTCCTCCATTTCAGATCTGTGATATGTCTATAACTTCTTCTTGCAACGGCAAGTGGAAGGTATCCTAGGACATCCAGAGTTGTCCACCAGTTACTATAGTAAGAATGAGAACACAACAGTTGATTTTTGAATTGAGATTTGCTGCGGGAAAGCTCTGCCAACTGCAACTTTGGACAAGACAAGTGAGCGTGAAGATGCAGTCTTCTGGTGATAAACAGAACATAAATTGTGGTCATAGCTCCAAACAATTCTAATTTTATTGTAAAAACCAAAACATCTGCGTACACAACCCGAGATCAGAAAGGGAGAGAAAGTTAAACATTGGTAAAACAGGTTCGTCTTTGATACTGTCTGCCCAAATGTTCACTCATTATTTTATTATACATTAACTATGCATTTCACGTTTATTATTTGTTTTAACAACATTAATTATATCACGACTCTGGTGATCGAGTGAGATGGCAGAACATGACCGCCCACGCTTATCGGCATGGCACATGATGGATGGATGGACGGACGGACGGACGGACTACTTTCAGTTATTTAACATTTTGCATGTAAGGTGTAAGAATGAGTTTCTGTGGGCAAATACTATATAGGTTCAATATTTTTGTCCCACAGGAATCGGATTTATGGCTTGTACCTGAAAAATATTGAGAACAAATCACGGGTGAGTCCTAACTTTGATCACGTTGTTAAACATACCCAACTAACTACAGTTTAGCAATGTTTAGTATACTGTCTGTAGTATATTTATTTTGATTATAAACATAACAGTTGTTCTACGGTTGTGTCTGCTTCGTCTTCATCGCTGTCTTCTTCTTCTTCTTCTTCTTCTTCTTCTTCTTCTTCTTCTTCTTCTTCTTCTTCTTCTTCTTCTTCTTCTTCTTCTTCTTCTTCTTCTTCGTCTTCTTCTTCTTCTTCTTCTTCTTCTTCTTCTTCTTCTTCTTCTTCTTCCTCTTCTTCTTCTTCTTCTTCTTCTGCTGCTGCTGCTGCTACTGGTGGTGGTAATGAAGCTGTTGTTGTTCCTCCTCTTCTCCTTCACTTCTTCTGCTTATTATTATTCTTTTTCTCCTACTACTCATTCCATCTCCTCCTCATACATTTCCTCTATCTTCTTTTTACGCCTCATGCTTGCGTGGTTTTTGTATAATTGAATATACATGGACATGAGAGATAGAGACAGAGACAGACAGAGAGAGAGGGGGGGGGGGGGGGAGAGAGAGTATCAATGAGTGAATGATTTGGTTTTTGCGATTGTGAGTGGATGTGTGTGTGTGTGTGTGTGAGAGAGAGAGAGAGAGAGAGAGAGAGAGAGAGAGAGAGAGAGAGAGAGAGAGAGAGAGAGAGAGAAGGGAAGTTTGTATGACTGTGGATGTATGACTGTGTGAGTATTTGTTTATTTCAGTTATCAGTTATCAGTTGGGGTATCTTCGTTGCACTCCGGACATGTCCATAGGTGCTCAGATCCTCCCCCAGCAAATGCATCAGCGTCTGGTGGCTAATAGTGCCAGTTCTGTGTTGGTTGACGAGGCGCTTTGTTTTCCCGATGTACCTCTAGCATCTGGCTGTGCCGATTCTTACTCCCAGGTCTTTCATCCTGGACAGCGATGTGGAATCACTGACGTCAAAATCCTCTGTTCTCGCCAAATCTTTAAGGACGTTAATAACATCGGCACGATCCATGGGCTGGCCATCTACAGGGGGTGCAGAGCCAGCCAGTTTGTCAGCTCGTTCATTTCCCTCGACTCCCGCATGTCCCGGGACGAAGATGAAGGTGACTTTACGGACAACAGACTTCCGCAGCGATTCAGTCCACTGTCTACGTACAGATCCAGCTTCGACCTTCTGAATCATGCTCATTGAATCACTTAGCACACACACGTTGGTATAAAGCTGTGATTCCAGCCATATGAAAGCCTGTGTAACTGCCATCACCTCCATCGTCATGCTGCTCGTGGTCATAGAGTGGGCACCACTGGATTCTTGAACGGTTCGGCCCGCTGAACGGGCTGTAAATGCCCACGCACTTCTCTGCTGCTTTACAACAGATCCATCTGTATAGATGAGCACTTCGGGGCTATCTGAGTGTTCATAGATGAGCGCGTTAACCTCTGCATTGACAGCGGCAGGGTTCTGCTCTCTGCACCGTCGGTCGAGTATGATAATGCAGGAGAAAGTGCACTTAAAGGCTGGAGGCACCGGCACCCATTCCTTGCCGGGGTTGATACTGGTAAGACTGCAGACCTGTCTGACGACATCTTCCGCCCGACCCATCCATGATTTGCCCCTCTTTAGCCTGTCACCCTTTTCTCTGAATATAGCGTCATGCAGAGGGTGCTGCTCATCTGCACTTATTTTTAAGTATGCACGAGCTCTCCAGATCTTGATCCTGTGTTCCATTGTCGGGAAGTCAAGGAGGTATCTCATTGCTACACAGCTGGTGTCTCTCGTGCAGCTCAAAATGATGCTCATGGCTTCGTTTTGTGCCTTTTCGAGTCTTCCAATCTGTGTAGCGCTGACAGTGAGAATGGCCAGGGCATACTCGATGCGTGAAAGTATAAGTCCTTCGAACAGAAGTATTAGCAGTCTTTGCTCGATATTGGCAGTCGCCATGACTCTCATTGCTGACAAACCTTTTCGAGCCTTCGTTATGACATAATCGACATGATCTCTGAAGGACAGGCTACGATCAAGCCTCACGCCAAGATATGTCATTGACTGGATTCTACTCAAACTGCTCCCATCCATTCTTACTGCCGGCAGGTCTGTTTTCACAATAAGGTTGTTTAGTGAGAACCATGTAACCGTTGCCTTTGCAGGGTTGACAAGGGCATCGGCATCAGCACATCATGAGGAAATTCGATCTAGTTCGCCCTGCATATCATTGGCAACCGCCTGTCTATCTCGACCCTGTCGATACACGAGGATGTCGTCAACGAATGACAGAGTCCTACCCCTCCCGTCCAACTGTTGTTCAGTGATCGGCACCGTATACACGTTGAATAGTACTGGTGACAGTGGTGAACCCTGCGGCAATCCTGGAAATATCGTTATCGGCTCAGAAGACCAACTCCCGCATCTTAGCACCACCTTCCTTTGGAGCAGAACTGCAGCTATCCATCGTACAAGGTGAGGGTGCACTTTCAGTCTGAGGAGGGTTTGCATCAAGTGCTCGAAAGATACTCTGTTATATGCGTCCTCTAAGTCTATGGCGGCCGCACATGTCTCTTCTCTGACCTGAAATCCTTCGTAAACATCTTGAGCAAAGACTGCCGCATTCAGCCATGACTCTTTGTTGCGTCTGTATCCTCCAAGTGTGGGCGGGAAGCAGCCGAGCTGTTCCAAGTCCCAAGCAAGTCTGTGTGCTACAATTTTCTCCAGTAGCTTGCCAACAGTATTCTGCATCGTAATGATTCTGTAGCCGCTTATCTTGGAATGGTCTTTGTTCGGTTCTGGCAGCGGCAGCAAGTAGCTGTGTAGCCATTCTTCTTTGACCTGACCCCTCTGGATACTGGTGTTGAATTCTCTGGCCAGTTCTTCCATGTCATCATCTGATATCACCAGTAGGTCACCATATCGGATGCCGTCTGGGCCTGGGGCGGTGTTAGGTGATTTCTTGAGCATCGCACGCAATATCTCAGCTGTGATTGTCCATTCTTCGTCTGTCCCGACCCCCTCGCACAACTGAGAGAGTGTCGTCGTGGTCCTCTGTCTGGTGGACTCGTCTTTCTGGTCAGTCTGTTCTATGTAGCGTTCAAGAAGGGCCTTACCTTTATCCGCATCCGACTTTTTCCATGCGAAGTCTGTGCCTTGAAAGTCTGGAATACCCCTACGTTGTGCAGCACCGTTCATGCTCTTGTGGAGGCGCCAGAATGTCGTAAGAGACCGCTCGGAGCACACCTTCCTGTAGAACTCGTCCCATTTCTCGGCCTTGGCCTGTTTGGCGCAGGATTTGAAAAAAGTCGTCGTCCTATCGACCTGTCTTCAGGTTCGCCACTTCGACCTGTGGCATGTTAGCCTTTCTGGCCTTTTGCCAGTCTTTGACAGCCTGCCTCTTTCCCAGCCATGCCTTCTCGACCTCTCCATTCCACCATGGTGGCTGCAACCATCTTTCTTGTCTCCTGCGGGAGGAAGTTAGTTTTCTTCTTCTGATCTTGCTTATGGCGTCTTGACCAGTGTTGTCGTAAGGGAAGGCATTTGTCTTGTTTCTTTGACTCATGGCCCCGTCTTTCTTGATCAGGATGACACAAGGGTAGTGGTCACTATCGTGGTATCCCAGTGTGCTCCACCGGCACCTTGGTGCGATGGAGGGCGACACCAGAGCCAAGTCAATGACGCTGTCAGAGTCACCTGGTCGAGTGGCTATTCTAGTTCCCTTGAGCAAGATGGCGGGACATTTCTTCGTCCCGTAAAATGGAACGTGTTTTTTTCTGAAATGTGTATGGATTAAGTGTGTTTTTCGTGGTGAAATGGAGTTCGGACCGTGCAACGGAGTTCGTGCACGCGCGCCCGGACTCCCTTCGGCGTATCATCGGCGCCCGGTGGCGATAGTTAAGCCTAACATGACGACCAGACGACCGACAAGAACACGGCGTGGTAAGAGGGCGGGCACACGCAGAAGGCGTTTAAAATGTGACAGATTGGGCATCGGACACGTTCGAGTACTGTACTGGAACTGTGCATCATTTAGTCAACGCCGACCCATTCTTGAAAAACTACTGTACGGAAACGATATTGTAGTCTAACAAGAAACACAGCTCGGCGACGGAACAGTCAATGTCGCGGGATTTCAGGGATTCTTTAACAGTCGACACCTCGGACAGGCCATTCTGGTCCGCGACAACATACTAGTGTCTGAGATCGATATGTCTTCCTGGAACAGTGATGCCCTGCAAGTGCAGGCATTAAGAATAATGACACCAGTGCAGCTTGTAATCGTGAACGTGTATGCGCGAAATGGGAAGGTCGACGTGCGACAATGGCAGAGTTTGTTCGATATGGATGAAAGGCATATCATCTACTGTGGGGACTTCAATGCCAGAGGCAGTCAATGGGGGAATTGCATCACCAATAGACAGGGAGTAGATCTGGAGGATGCTCTGGCATCTGCTGCTCTAATCTGTCTGAATTTGTGTATTTGCGTGTGTGAAAGTATATATGTCGATTTTGTGTGTATGGAAAGGAGTGTGTGTGTGTGTGTGTGTGTGTGTGTGTGTGTGTGTGTGTGTGTGTGTTGCTGTGAGTTGAATGAGGATATGTGGGCGTGAGAGAGAGAGAGAGAGAGAGAGAGAGAGAGAGAGTATCAATGAGTGAATGATTTGGTTTTTGCGATTGTGAGTGGATGTGTGTGTGTGTGTGTGTGAGAGAGAGAGAGAGAGAGAGAGAGAGAGAGAGAGAGAGAGAGAGAAGGGAAGATTGTGTGACTGTGGATGTATGACTGTGTATTTGTGTATTTGCGTGTGTGAAAGTATATACGTCGATTTTGTGTGTATGGAAAGGAGTGTGTGTGTGTGGGTGGGTGGGTGTGTGTGTGTTGCTGTGCGTTGAATGAGGATATGTGGGCGTGAGAGAGAGAGAGAGAGAGAGAGAGAGAGAGAGAGAGAGAGATAGAGCGTATGCATGTATGTATAAGTAAAGTTTTGTTAGTGAGTTTGTGACTGTGAATGAGTATATGTGTATGCGCGGGTGTGTAATTGAGTGTTAGTGAGTGGGTGTATAACCCTCCAGATCCCCGTCCCCACCTCCCAAACCCACTTTTCTTTTCTCCCCTGCTGCCTTGTCTATCACATTAGAATCGTAAAATCCTGCACAAAAAGTCTTGTCTTGACTTTCCCATCGAACTTCTCTAGCTGAACAAAATCCTGACAGTCTTCACCAAATGTCTTGTCTTGACTTTCTGATGGGATCCCTTCTCTAGCAGATCAGAATCCCGAGAGACTACATACAATGTCTTGTCTTAACGTTTTCACCAGCTATGATCTATAACAGATCAGAATCCTGAAAGTCAGCTCAACGGACTGAACACAGCAGTTTAGCTTATCTTCAGGTGCTTGTCTAGCAGTAAGCATTGCCTGAGATTGGGTTTCCTCTCTTGTGACAGGTGTGTTGCTATTTCTGACACAATTCCCTACACAAAATGTCGTGCCATATCAGGTTATTATCCTGATATGCGGTCCGATGGCTGGCTTTTCTGAACATGTTACTCCTCCATTTCAGATCTGTGATATGTCCATAAACTTCTTGTAATGGCAAGTGGAGGGTATCCTTGGACCTCCACACCCACCTAAGCGGTTTATTACTTCAGCCACTGACAGAAATATCAGGCTGCGAGGCCACTCAGTGCCCTGATCTGCCATGTGCAGAGTTGTCCACTTATTCTGGCGGATACTCAGTCTCCTTTGTTAGCACCTGTGGCTTTGGGATTAGTGAATGCAGTTTGGAAATTCCACGACATACCGGGTGGCGGGTTTGATATCAGCGTCAGGCGATTTGGGAACAGATCGCTTTGCGTTGATTTTGATGGAATATTACTCGCCATAGGGGATGGACTCCCTATGGTCGGACCTAAACCTGCGACTGGCCTAGCAAGCTGCCAGAGGATCTTCATACTGCTCGTAGAAAAATTAAGAAGTATAAACGGACTGATCCTAATGGATATAGTTAACATGAAGCCTATAAGTGAGCACTCTCCCGCTGTTTATACTTCACCTCGACACCGCAAGGTACAAGAGGAACCTGATGAGATAAGATAAGATGAGATGAGATGAGAGATGTCGTTCGTTACTGAACTTAAAAATTGCCAAGTAGAGTTGAATTGAGCTGAGCCAAGAACAGAAATCACTGCACTCAGGACATTCCCATACGCACAGCGTCCCCTCGCTCAACAGCCAGCGAAGAGTCATACTACTAATCGATCCCATCGCTATCTGATTGAACGTTCTCCCGGTCTTCCCTTTCAGTTTTGAGCGATTCCTCCGCAGTCTCATTCTTTCCACATACGGTTCTCAATCTGTTCTCCCGCCTTCTCCACTTGGTCCCACAGGCGCACGATCACCTCCCCCTTGTCCAAGTAAACTACCAACAGCCAATACATGCTGGGGTTGATTGCAACGTGCTGTAAAAGGACATACAACAAATAGCCCAGTTTCCTGCACTGTTTGCTAGACTCTTGTGTGTTGCTTGCCCACGGACACGGGGGGGGGGGGGTTAATTGGTAGTTTCCTTTCGTTAAGAGAATAGATAGTTCAGCTGTAACCACATCATTTTTAAGTTGCATATCCTTTACAAGACGTCGCAGTCACCCCAGCATGTTTTTTTTTTTTTGCTGCTGTTGTGATTTCTTGGCAAGTTTAAGTGTAGTAGTTTGCCATTGCTTTCTGAGCGACCGGCACTCATACCTTTGTATGGAAACCAACACTAGGCGATCTGCTTCCAAATCGCCCGCAGCTGTGTTTCAAACGCGTTATGTGGGATTACGAATACACAGAATATAACACTGCTTAAAAGCCCATTATTCTTAGCAGTCCGTCACCTGGATGCATGTATGTGTTCTTTGTAAATGTGTGAACATTTCTTTGAACAGAGATTGAAACAAGATTTCAAGCCACAAAGTAAAAGTGTCTACATGTGTAAAATCAATGGCAAGTTGGAGGTAAGTGCACGCCTGGCAACAGTTGATAGCATCATTTAAATGTTTGAGACTCGGTAGAATAGTGTTTAATGTGCTAGCCTACAAACACAGTGGTTCGGGTTCAATCCCAATAGTGATGAAATTTTTGTTTTCTGAACCAAAACGTTGTTGGGGTCAATACAGTCCTGTAAAATGAATATTCGATAATTTTTTAGAATTGTATAGGCATTATCTGGGAAGGGAAAGGCAGAAATGGAAAGAACTGGTCACCCCACTTCACTATGTTTTGACCTAGTACGAGTGAAGGAACAAAGAAAGAACATTTCACATCCATATGACAATAACTGCCCTTAGATTACCGTTACCTTTAATGTAAATTACTAAGCTTACAAGCGCTACAGAGATCAGTTGGTGGTTATGTCACGGCTCCCCACTGGATGAAATGAATGGTCATCATCATTCTTGATGGACGAACAACAACCAAGTGTAAGTAAAACAAGAGTAAAGGCCCTTTCTACACGTCTTGGGGTATCTTGAATATATGGTGCTAACCCCAAATTTGTATATACCAATGGACATTCAGTGGATAATGTTGTCAGTAATACATTGCCCGATTTTATTTCTCAAAACATTCCCTGGTGCTCATTTAAGGCTGAGCAGACCTGGAAGCCCAAGTCAGTTTGGTTAATATCTGTCTCGATGGACATTTGAATACGTGACCCCCCCCCGCCCCCCCCCCCCACCCACCAGCACCGTACTAGCCCCAGGGCTACGTGACTTCTCACTGTGTCAGGCTTCAGAGTTAAAGGGGGGTTACAGGCAAGAGGAGGGATTTGATTGCACCGTTTGCTATCCCGTAGTGCCCAGTCTTCTTTCTGCAGGACGACCTGCCAAAATGGCCGTACAGAGCACACAATTTGTAGCTCCATCAGCTACTGTCAGGGGTCTCCGGACAGAGCACACAATCGGTAGCTTCAGCTGCTACTATCAGGGGTCTCCGCACAAAGCACACAATCTGTAGCTCCAGCACTTCTACTATCAGGGGTCTCCGTACAGAGCACACAATCTGTGTAGCTCCAGCAACTACTATCAGGGGTCTCCGCACAAAGCACACAATCGGTAGCTCCAGCTGCTACTATCAGGGGTCTCCGCACAAAGCACACAATCTGTGTAGCTCCAGCAACTACTATCAGGGGTCTCCGTACAGAGCACACAATCTGTAGCTCCAGCAACTACTATCAGGGATCTCCAATCAAACTGCACTCGTGAACTGAATGACGGAATCCGAAAAGCCCATGATCTTCATAGTGTGAGGCAGGCGGCTTGACCACTAGGCCACAAAGACCCCCGAATCAACCAATATAGGATCTGTTTACACGACATTGGGCATATGGTGCCATGCTCATATTTGTGTAGATCAATCAGTATTGGTGTGTGATGTGGTCACTATCACGTCAGCCACTTTTACTTGCCAAGATATATTACTGTGGATCAAGAAGAAGAAGGCTGACCCTTGTTATACTTTAACTATATTAATTGTCACAGTGGTGTAGGACAGAAATGGAAGGTTGCAATACAGTCGTCAAGGAGATATCACAAGTGGAGAGAGAAATCTCGGTACATCATTTTAATTCACCGCAAACAAACCGCGTAGTTATTTTTAGCACTGACCTAAGGGTATCGTTGATTTTCAGAATAGGGATATCGCTATTCACTTCTTGGTCGGCCGACAAGTGTGTTTGCAGCAAGATGAGCGCAGACAGATGGGACATACACAAGATAAGACGAGTAGCACAAGATATGGATAATTACTCCGATGACAGTGAGGTCACAGAAACAGTTATTGCATCCATCGATCAGTCTAGCAGTCCACCACACACTCAACCGAAAGTGATCGACAACACATTCAATTTATATGATTCTTTATTTCAATAAATACATCACACAATAGCACTTGCTTGCCTTCTACTTGCGAAAGCCATTATATGTCTGTATCTGTAATTAATAAGTGCAGTGGCCCTTTTCAGGGTTCCCAAAATATTCCAGTTAGCATTCCTCGATTGCACAGAATACACAAGTGCACAGTACATCAACACACCCCTACATCCACTATGGCAGTGGTTCTCAAACTTTTTTGGCCCGTGCCCTCCCCCTCCCGCCTCAACACAGTATACGTAATAATGGACGCACATACTAAAACAAGTCTAGACGTCCACATAAAACGTTATTTGTGGGTCTACTTACTTTATAAAATGAATTTTAGAAGAGTGAGACGTACAGAACCGTAAAGTATGAAGGGAAAAACAAGATCAAGTAATCGGTTTTTGTATTAACGCGATCTTGAAATAATCTTCATTCCCACCCCCACCCCTGGAAACCCCAAAATTCCCCCCTGGGGGGGGGGGGGGGGATTCCCCACCGGTTGAGCACTATGGAATCACCCTGGTGTCACGTGATTTCCCAAGAACTCCCGGGATTCCTTTGTTTGCAGTGAATTAAAAATGATATACAGACATCTCTACTTCTCTACACTCTACACCAGCCTCACCCCGATAGGTGCCAGCTCTTTTTTCACATGACCTAATTCCTGTGTAAAAGTAAAAGCCAAGTTTCCTTTTACGCACACGAGGCGCATTGGATGTATATTGCTAGATACATATCTTCATAGAGATGTTGGCACTCATGTGTGATGTGCCAGTATCTGCGGGTCGTCTTTACTTCCCAAGAGATTGCCTGGTACCCAGTGTCAACCTGGGAGCCGAGACAATTTTTAAAATTTGAATCTACCTCTATGTAGATCGAACCACTGATACGGAAGGCAAGTGTCTAGCCACAGCCCATGGCTTCCAGTGCCATGTATCGGGCTTAAAATATTATTAACATTCATTCTCCCACAGCATTGCCAAACAACAACAGAAGAACAAGTTAGCCAACTACTTGCCTAAAATGCAGAAAAATTGGTTGTATGTCAGCAGTATTTAGTGTCAATATTAAAGTGGGGAAATATGTGACACGTGAGGAAATTTTTCAGAAATATCCTTTGAAACCAATTTTATAAGAATGAACAAACTATTAGTGAACCATTAAACTGGAGAGTTGTCTGCTCTTGAGGGGAGTTATTAATCTGGTTATAAAGTTATAGGCAGTGTTTAGTGTATAATTTTATCGTATGTTAGATTTGCCCTTGTTGAGTTCTATCCCTTGAATCTGTTTGGTGCTCTTGCTTTGCCATTTTAATTCAGAATCTGTTAAAAACATTAATCCTGAACAGTGTATCAGTAGGTTCAAGCAAACTAGACTGAGTGGATTTACAGAGCTAACTACCTTGTATTTTTTTTAGTTTTAGACGAGGGATCACCATCACGGGACAGGGGGTAATCCATAAGTGCTCCGTTCTACTCCTAACTCAAGCCTGAGTCCGGAGAATCTCAACTCAGTGCTCGAACTCCGTAGCACCGGCGAGGATCCTGAAATATTTTGGGTAGATTTTTAGCTCGAAATTTTGCCCGAGCAGTGCCGTTACGCTATTCTTTTTCGATGTCCAACTGCCAAGAAATTTTTTTACTGCGCAACAATACACACGAGCGTCCGATCTCACTACCCAGAGACCAGGGGAAAGTTTGTTACTAGAAGTCCACGTGAAAAATTCTGATCCTCACCGGGACTTGAACCCGGGACCCCCAGCACTCGAGGTGGACACCATACCTCAAGAGCACTCAGCCCCCTATCTTGTATTGAAGGTGGCTTATCTTATGAGCACAGCGTCCGTCTCTAACTCAGAGGACCAGATATGAATGAAGGTGGCTTATCTTATGAGCACAGCGTCCGTCTCTAACTCAGAGGACCAGATATGAATGAAGGTGGCTTGGCTTATGAGCACAGCGTCCATCTCTAACTCAGAGGACCAGATGTGAATGAAGGTGGCTTGGCTTATGAGCACAGCGTCCATCTCTAACTCAGAGGACCAGATATGAATGAAGGTGGCTTGGCTTATGAGCACAGCATCCATCTCTAACTCAGAGGACCAGATGTGAATGAAGGTGGCTTGGCTTATGAGCACAGCGTCCATCTCTAACTCAGAGGACCAGATATGAATGAAGGTGGCTTGGCTTATGAGCACAGCATCCATCTCTAACTCAGAGGACCAGATGTGAATCATGGTGTAGATTTTTGCATAACAGGGAGCCTGAGGAAGTAAAACTCCCTGATCCTGTTTTAGAGGACCATATACCTAACCTTATCAGATATGGGCTGTAAAATATAAAGACCCATGTGCATGTTGTACATTAAATATTCTTTACATGGAGAAAGGAGGGCAGCCAGATACATAAAGAAAGAGAGAGGATCTTATAATATATGTATTCCATTCAGCAATGTGGATTATTTTACTAAAAAAATGTGTATTTCTGTTATTCATCATTGTTCCATGTCTCATTGTTCTTCTCTTGTTTTTGTTTCCAGAATCCTGACTGTCAGAACCACATTCGGGTCTTGGTGAGAAACACAACTGTTCCAAACACATTCTACATGTGTGCCACCGGGGCTTACAGCCCAGTAGGGTATCAGTTGAAGGTGGGTTAACAGCATAAAAATTGCTGTGCTCAAGAAATCAATATTAGAATGTTTTTACTAGTTATACAAGCTATCATGTTTGCAAAAGATATTGCTGATTTTGTTGATTAATAATTGTTTTTGGGTCTTTCACTAGTTTCTGTAGTTTATTTCCATCCCTGTCAAAGTTCAGGTTTTCTATTTTTCTGCTTTCCCTCCAACAACCCCTTGTTCTTTGATTTATTGTTCTTTTATATTTGGCTAAAATGGCTTTGAGAGAGATGTTTGTTGTCTCTCTGCTGTCTTCATGGCATCTTCAACTTTGTCTTCCAAAAGTTGTAGTTCTTCAGGCCAACATGGTTTGTAATTTTTCCTTACTCCCCTTGAAATGGACTCAGGGGCTGCCTGTATTATTGTTTTGTTTAAACTTTCCAACATTTGTTTAATGTTGCCATGTCATGTTTTTATGTTTTCACAGAGTTTGTTAGTATGGTAAGTATATCCCAATCAGCTTCTTTGTAATTCCAGCGAGGCAAAGGCTTTTGCTCCTTTGGAACACACTCCATATTCATTACAAGTTTGATTGGTCTGTGGTCACTGCCTGCTAATTAGTCAAGCACGTGGCGGTAGATTTTGGGGAGGATGTCTCCTGGCAGAAAGCTAAGTCTGGAGTAGAAGTGGTAAACCATCTTCTGGAGTAGAAACTCGGTGTGTCATCCGCTTTTTTGAGTATATGGAGATTTGAGTCAATTTTCCAGTCCCTCACTTCATTTCCTCTGTTGTCAGTATCTGGATATCCCCATCTTTCTGAACAGTTTGTGTCAGTTATTTTCATGTTTGAAAGTGGTAGGTCCTTATCTGCTGGGCTATACAGATTGTAAATTCTTATTTTCATGTCCTTTATCATTATATCATCACCTATAATATCCCTTTGGTTGTCAGAGATCACAGATACTTCACTGCAAAGTATTGTATTTCATGTAAGTATTAGAACTCCTCCTTTGTGTCCTTCATGGTCAAAACATGTGGCCTTATATCCTCTGACTGAAAATCTGTGGTGGGCTTTGAGATGTCTCTTGAATGCATGCCACATCTATTCTATCTTTATGAAGACGATTTGTTAGGACTTTCTTGTTAAATATTCCTTTGGCATTCCACTGTAGTATGTTGAGTGTCCAGGGTGTTTGGTCAATAGCTCTTACACTATCCCTCTGTGCCTTGACATCACAGCACAGGGGAAGGTGACCACCAGTAGCATTGGGTGGACCTCCTTGAGGCAGCGAGCCCAGCACTATCACCACCTGGTGGGACATAACAGGATTAGCACAATTCTGATTTATTTTAATTTGTGGTATCATGGATTGATTATGTTGCACTGTTTTGTCAAGCCTGTGTCTCAGTACATCCGACTTTGACAAGCATTTTTCGGGTGTGCTCTCCCTAGCCTTTGACTGTCCCCAGTCTTCCTACAAGGCAGCAGGTGTGTGTCTCTCTTTGTCTGGTTACCATCGCTTGACCTGTCCGAATGGGAGACCCTTCCAGTAGCTGTGCTACTGGCATAGCTCTCGAGGCCATTGGAACACTCCAATCCCTCTACCTAGGTAAGGTGGTGACATGGCAGAGGGGAGCAATGATCAAATATGTCTCATTGCAATTTAATCTGCTATGATGAATCTTCACCATACCTTTGTATGTTTTTTACTCAGAAATTGATGACAATAAGGCATGTACCATTCACTTCTGTTGCCCATGTGTTCCAGGGGCACACAAGGGAAACATAGAATAGTACCACTACAACTTATCATACACTTTGTAAGGGGTGGCTAAGGAGAGTTAGTCCTGGGGCTGGCTTCCACATCCCGTAAGAATCTTTAGCTGCAATATCCAACCAGCCATGAACAAGTCTAAACATAAAGAAAAAATGAGAATAAATCAGCCAGCAAAGAGGACAGGGGGCTGTTCTAGAAGAGGTATGGCGCAAAGCCGAGAAATCCTCAAGAGAGGATTAAAAAATGAGAAATTACAAAAACAGAGAGGAGAAGGACAGAGGCTAGCAACCTGAATGTGATAGCAAACGATAGGACAGTTTGAAGTGAGTTGTTTGAAATACTTCTCTTCTTCTTCTTCTTCTTCTTCTTCTTCTTCTTCTTCAGCATTCCGAGCCATTGAGGTTCTTTGCTGCAGATACAAGCCGTCTCCATTCGTCTCTCTGGTTGACCCTCTCTTGCCAGTCGCTGATTCCAAGTGCTTGTAGGTCTGTATGTATAAAGAGCAAAAGAAAAAGAGATTCACCCGTGTATATGTATAGATCTAACCCATTCTGTTATAGTAAAATAAACTATATGTTATCTATGTATATCATGTGACACTCTCAGAGCTTACATATTCATTTACTCTCTTTTGTATCAAATTACATTGCCAGTTGGAGAATGACAGATTTGTTGTGCTGAAAGATGACGGTGGGGTAGGCATTTGTCCCTATGACCCTAATGACAACACCACAGTCGTTCTTGTAGGTGAGTTTTGAAGGTAGTACTGGCAACCTAGAGAAGTTTGCCACATTGAACTGATGCTTCATAAGTAATCCTGGACCAGCTCTACTTCTTCTCCTTCTTTCTTTCTTTCTTTCTTTCTTTCTTTCTTTCAGGAAAATATCAAGTCAGAAAGAGAGGCAAGGTGTTTTCCCAACTACCCTGGGAGGGTGCCGTCAAAAAGAGAAATCTGGACCAATGCAGCAGTTTTTGCTCATGACCTCTGTGAAGGTTTCCACTCACACATTGAAACCTTTGTTGATCTTGAGGATGCGTACAACAAAGTACCATTGAATTTCTTAATGCTTAAGCTTTTTTAACTCAAGATAAGTCCTTTCCTCCTTATTTGGATCGCTGCAGCCCTCTTCCAATAGAAAGTAGTTTTTAGATGTGGCAGTTGGAATTCGGAACCAACAACAATATATCCTGGCCTACCACAGGCATCACCATTATCTCCGATGCTGTTCAACTCGTACACAGTGAGAATCACGAGCGAGCAGATCACTGGACCGGGGAGGACACTGTCATATGCCGACGATGTTTTAGCGTATCGTCAGGGTAAGGATAAAGATCAGGTTGCTGTGGCACTACAAACCGAACTCAATCGTATAAGTACTTGGTGTGTTGAAGCTGGGGCAATGGTCAACCCAACAAAGGCAACAATGACATGGTTCTCTTTGAATAATCATATTGTCAACACTCAAACACCAACTGCAAATCTGTGTTCAGAGACTGGAAAGAATGCAAGCAATGAATTATTTGGGGATACGTTTTGATTGAAGCCTTGCTTATAATGAGCACATAGACCAGGTGATAACAAAGGCCAAGCGCGGTTTGGCTGCGATGCGGGTGATGGCGGCAGCAAACTGTGAGCAGCGCCATCTATGTCTTCTATACGAGGGGCTGGTCATGTCTGTTTCTGAGTATGCGATGGCGATCCTGTCTCTCAGTCATAAGCAGATAGAAAGGATACATAAGCAGATAGAAAGGATACAGAACGAAGCTATGTGCATTATTCTTGGATGTACAAGAGATACAGCATGCAGGGCGATGCGCTACCTTCTTGATTTGCCAACCATTGAAGACAGAATACAAATTTGCAGAGCACATGCCTACCTCAGAGTTAACGCAAACACACAACATCCACTGAATAGTGAAATTATGAAGGTGAAGGGCAGCAGGTTCAAAAAAGGGGGATCGTCGTGGATGGGTCAAGCCAAAGACATTCTCCAACAGGTGTGTTCACTTGAGGACTTAGAACCCTGCGAGAAGTGGGTACAAGTGCCAACAGATTTCTGTAAGTCTTTTTTTTCTGTTTGCATTCAACTAGACAGAAAATGCAGACAAGAAAATTTGGTTGCTGTGGAGGTGGAAGTACAAGCGTTGATGTTCGAGAATTTGTTAGACGGTGATGCTGTCATTTACACAGATGGGTCGGTCGTCTGACATGTGAGAAGCTCATGGGCCTTTACGGCTCAGGCCGGAGGGAGAATTGTGAAGGAGGACTCTGGTGCTTTTGTTGAGACCACAAGTAGCCTGACTATGGAAGTCATGGCAGTAAGTAAAGTAATAACATGGCTCGAGACACGATATTCACTAGGGCATGTTTCCTTAGCGACTCAATGAGCATGCTCAAGAAGATAGAGATGGGGTGGATCCGAAGTAGTGGTTGCTGTCTCTGGAGTGGTCTCAACTGGCAAAGATTAGTTTCATCTTCGTGCCAGGGCATGCAGGAGTACAAGGAAATGAGCGGGCTGATAAGCTCGCAGGTGAGGCTACTGTGGAGGGCAGAAGCGCCATGGATCAAGCTGACATTCTGAATTCTTAACTAGAAGTAAGACTTTTGCGAGAACCAAGTGATGACTGTGAATCTACAACCATGGTCAGACTGCGAGAACAGCAAATTAAAATAGGGGTGGCCAAACAAGAACACTACGCAAGAAGCCAAAGAAGATTGATAAACCAACACAGAACTGGTGTCACTAGCCGCTACACACTGCAGGATTTGCTGGGAGGGGATCCGAGCACTTATGGACTAAATGGTTCGATGTGCAATGTAAATGATCTGTTGACTAACTTTCTTTCTTTCTTTCTTTCTTTCTTTCTTTCTTTCTTTCTGTCTTTTTTCTTTTTCTTTCTTTCTTCTTTTTCTTCTTCTTCTTCTTCTTCTTCTTCTTCTTCTTCTTCTTCTTCTTCTTCTTCTTCTTCTTCTTCTTCTTCTTCTTCTTATTATTATTATTATTATTATTATTATTATTATTATTATTAAATTATCCCCTATTTGAATATGAACGAAATGCCGAGCCTTCCCATTGTTAGTCACTTCCTGCAGCTCTCTCTACGACTCTACGCCCTTCCCATACTATTCAGCGCCATCACCAGCTTTCCTCTCCTTGTGTTTCCAGATCACCCTCTACCTTATTTGTCCTGTGGGTCCCAGTGATAGACTTCCTAGTCTTACTATTCTCAGGTTCTCTCATGTCTCCCTCACTTCCGAATTTGGTGGAATCTATTCAGCCCTCACCCGAAGCTGTGCACTGCTTCATGCCATCTCATTTTATCTTTCTCTCTTTACCCCCCCCCCCCCCCCCCCCCCCAACATACACACACACTGTGCAGGGACCAGTCTATGAATGCCTGTAGTTTATTTGTTCCAGTCGCTGTCCGTGCCTCTAGACAAGCTCAGCTAATGTTTATTGAGAGCATAAAGAGGAGGTTCCTGATACACTGTATTGTATTCATTTCCTGGCATATCTCGCTGCGTCTCATCAAGTGCATGCTGCACAGTCAGCTATCTTATTAAGTGAACAGATAAATCCCTTTTCAGGCTGTAATGCACAACACTCATGGTCACTGAGCATGGAGCGTTTGTTATCCCCATGGTAGTCACAAATTCACTGCTAAGTCTTTCTGTCTGCACAACACTGTTTCTAAATACCTAATGGTGGAAGCTTCAAGACATTTAAGCGATCATTTATTGTCAGTCGAATGCAGTATGGTATACAGTTTTTCTTTGTTGACCACATGGCCATAATTTAACAGAAGTTGGGCGATGGATGGTACTGTGTTTTTATGGCCTGTCGACTTCGTGGGATTTTGAGAAAATCACTGAACTTTTTCTTTCCACTCATTCCAGTATGTGTTCACTTACACGATGTGCTGCCATTGTGTTCTATGCACCAGATGAGATGCAGCAAAATATGTCAGGAAAAAAATTGTATAACCTATACAATAAATGGGTACAGACAGTTTTCTTTTCAGAATTTCATGGAAAATAAACTGGACACCCTACCTTATATGTCATGACCTAAAGTATGTGAAGGTCTAATACTTCACACAGCAATGGCAGTATCTGCTATGAGACTATCTTTACCTTTATCTCAACAGAGTAAATTTGTCTTTATGGTAGCTCCCTAGCCGACTAAAGTGGTGATCACTTTTGTGTAAGTTGTATTTACTGCTCACAACCTGACATATTATACAGTGTTTATGAATATGCCAGATACACAGGGCTGCTAGATATTATTTTATATTTATAAATGAATCCTATAATTATTCTAAGTAAGTAAAGATCCCTTTTGCACGCCTAAGGCACATTGGGCGTATGGTACTTGATTCATATTTGTATAGACCAAATGGCATACAGAGTGGTGTGGCCAGTGTCAAATCGACTGCCTTTACTTCGCAAATCATTTCCTGGTACCAGTTTTAGGCTGTGTCGACTTGTGAGCCCAGGTAAAAGTTGTTGTTTTTTTAAATTCAAAACTGCCCTGATATGGATCGAACCCAAGATCACTGGTACGGCATACAAGTGTCTAGTTACTGTGCTACCGCAGCTCCCTACTGGTTAATGTAATTGAAAGGTCCTGGTGTCTGGCTCAGGCTCAGAAAAGAAAATATTCAAACCCCAGCACAAGTATGGACATTTTTTGCAAGAACCGTGGGTTTGTAATGATATCAAACCTACTCACAATGTTTTGGGTAGTAACATCTGATATCTAGCCTTCTCAGATAAGATATAAACAAAACAGGAAGTACTTGCAAATTGTGCATGTTAAAAATATCTTGACAACTGGAAATTGCTAAAAATGTATAGGAATAAAAAACATACCCATGGTTAGATAATGTTAGAATCTGTTTGGAGGATTTAATACTTTATAAATGCATGATAAAGTGAGACGTATTTACCTCTGAGCTAAAGTGATGAATAACACAGGTCTAAAAAGAAAAACAAATAAAATCAAATCAAATCAACTTTATTAGGGTTACAAATTGGGCGCGCAGGCCCGTCTTACATTCAGCCCTTCCAATCACTCGTCTTTCATTCATCAAGAGCATTATACATTTACATAGGAAGAAAAATAAACATTGTGAAATGAATGTTGCAAACATAAACAAGGCAAATTACCATGTTATGAGGCCCATCTCCCACCTACTCATACATCACCCCACCCACACACACACCCCCACCTACCCACACACACACGCACAGCAAGGGACACATACATACCCCACCAACCGACCCATCCCCCAGCCACATCTCCATTGACCACATATTCACCACCCACGCACACAATCCCCCACCAACCCACACATCGCACATCCACTCACACATCCCCAAACCATACACACACATCCCCACCAACTGACATCTCCCTACCCCCCCCCCACACACATCTCCCTAACCACCCACACATCCCCAATCCACTCACACACACATCCCACCACCCACACATACATCCTCCACCCACCCATACATGCCTTAACCCAATCCCCCACTACACAATCCCCCACCCGCACATCACATACATAGAAACATAACATCCCCTACCACGCAATATTCCCAACCCATGCACCACACACACACATATCCCTCACCAACACATCCCACACCCACATACCACCACACATCCCCACCTACACACCACACACATATCCCCCACCCACATACCGCACAATATTCCCACCCACACCCACACAGATACCCTTACCCATCCACCCCACATACCCCCACCCACACACCACAAAAATCCCCCATCCACACACACATACCTCACCCACACAATATCCCTAACCAACACACCACACACCTCTCCCCACCCAAAGAAGAAGTAGTGTGGCCAGTAACAAAGAAGAAGAGGTATATAATTATGCCTTAATGTTGAAATACTTGACTTCATTAAAAGAATTAAACTATGAATTCAGAAATAATTCAAAAACCTCTAGAAAATATATATGGCAAACACAGACAACAGTTAAAGATAATACGATGAGCAAATAATTTAAAACTCCAGTGAGAGAATTCATATTGATGTTCAGCTAAATGTGATAGGATAAAAATATAAATAATCTGTTAACATGTTTTATTTTATTATGTTTGCTTTTTTCTGTATGTGCAGTCATTTAATAGACAAATTGCTTATTTTTCCTCCACAGAAAAAGGAGCTCCAGGAAATGTTCCATCATTATTTGCTGGATCAGTGACAGATTTCATCAAATCTGATCCTGTCATCAGCCGTGCATTTGTCTACTTGCCAAATGGGACAACGGCGGCAGGATATGTTAGAACCCTTAGATACAAAAATGAGTGGCTGAATGGTAAATGAACTTTATTGTATAATAGCCATAGATCTATCTCATCCGTTAGAAAACTAGGCACCAAATACAACCAATCATTAACAAGTCTATATAGGGCTTGATGTGGGTTGGCCGAAAACCTGTACTCCATTGAGAGATAAAAGTCAGAAAAAGAAGAAGAGGTTATAGATCTGTTTGTAATTATATTCATCGACAGGCTTTTGAATGTTGTTCATTTGTTCAAATGTGACATTGTTTGTTTGTTTGTATCCAAATGCTGCTGAATTGTCTACCCTTGACAGCCCACTGCCATGTTTATGTGGGTGCAGGCACAGGGACCTGTATAATGAGTTAATAGCTGCAGAAATACCTTTAAGCAAAATGGGAAGTGGACATTTTCAAACTGAAGCCACATGTGTCATCTGGACAGTGTTGAGTTGGTGTATTGTACCCTTGACAGAATTCTTTTTTCATATAGTAGATAATTTGCAGAATATTGCTTTTATCATATAGTGATAAAAACTCCGCCGCGGAGCAAAAGGGGGGGGGGGGGGGGGGTGTTCTGATCATCAGAAGTAGTTCCCCCCTTCCCTGAATGTTTCAGCCCATTTACCTACTTAACATTCTTTAGGGGCCGGCTCATCCGGGTTATGACTCTGGGCGTCTTTCCCCTGTCATGCGAGACGTTCAGTCGATTTCTTTGTCCTTGTTGTTGCACTTGTCCCTTAGCTGTTAACATGTCCACTCTCAAGCCTCCCCTCCCTCGGTGAGGAGGGCCTGTGCAACGGGTGCTTGTGCCCTCATATTACCTTGGCACCTGTGGTCGTGGGGAGCCAGCTTCCCCAGCCACGGCCTAGTCGCCTCCATTTGTCTCCATTGCCATGTTCCTTCTTCATGACCTGTTCATGGCGCTGCACTCAACTAGGAAGCCGATTCTTCCTCTTAGTTTCTCGACCCACCTCTTGGTCTCTGCTGCTGAGTGCGACTTGCGGAAGACGACTACCGCCCTAGTATGGAGGTTGGATTTTGGCCGACATTTGCATGATTTGATGACTGCTGCCATGCGGTGATTGCCCCACCAAACTGTCCTGTACTTAGATGCACTACCCTCGCTTGGAGGAAAGGTTATGGAGTCGACACGAGACAGTGCAAGTTCATCCTCTTAGTTGAGAGACTGTTAGTCGCTCTGCTTTAACCATACTAGTTTTGAGACTTGTTCCACTCCATGTTTCTGCAATTCCACAGCCAGCACGAGGCCTTTTCAGCTGCCTCACACAGTTGTTTTTGTGCCTGAGTTCTCGCTTGTCCTTTTATGCTCATCTGCTTTATCATATCATACATGGAGTGGGAGACTAGACCTCTTGCGCCTACCTCAATGGCGAATAGCCTTACAGTGTACCCTTCAAGTCTTAGACTAGCGACCGTGTCACTGTACTTCTCTATCTTGTAGGTGTGCTCGTATGGGACTGTCAGCTCAATCGGCGTTAGCTGCTTATCTGACAAGGAGTGAAGTTCGATGTCAGGTCGCAAGCCAAACTTTCGGATCACCTCAGGGTACTCCCCACGGCCCTTTAGGTCCACGGTCAGCTCCCAGTCACCCACGCCATCAAAAATGGTCGGAAACGGGGGCGAATTTGCACGTGGACAGTACGTGCTCCGCTGTCTGGACCTTATTACAGAGGGGACAAAACGGTTTGATAGCTTTACCCCACTTTTCCAAGTTTGCAGCTGATGGCAAGACATCGTAGAGGGATCGGACGACAAAAATTAAGCGCCGTGGTGCCATCTGCCATATCTTATTCCATGTAACTCTGCACTATCCCTTCCCATGACATCCACTGGCCCTGTTGTGCCTGTTGGGCAGCCACCTGTACTCTTTCATCATCCTCCCCCTCGCGAATCTCCTGAACCACCAGGTCTCGGTGTCCCTTGGTCATCGCCTTCGACCACATCGGAGCCCTGTCATGATGCCCGAACCCCCATATTTCTGATTGGGTGTGTCCCATGACCTCCTTCAGCTTCATTGCAATCTGGGCATCTTCGACCGTGCTGGCAACCTTCCACTTCCTTCCCATTCTAAGCACGGGCTGTGAGATACTGACTGCTTCATCTGGAGACTCACGCAGCATCATCGCGAGTCTGGCTTTACCGACTTTGAATTCTTCCATGAGGGACCGGAACGAGAGGATGAGCTTACTCTCCTTACAGTATTGTGCGACTATCGAGAGGCATGGTGGTGCTCCAAACCACTTTGATAATTAGATAGTTTTAATTAATAAATTGCCGGTCTCCCTGGCCTAGGGGTTAACGTCTTTCTCCGTAATCTTGTATATTCTCGTGAGTAATGTAACCTGCGCGAGAATCGGTAGCGGTTCTCAATACATTGGTATCTTATGGGATATGTGTGCTGGTCGCTCAGAAAGCAATGGCAAAGACCGATTACTTGATATTGTTTTCCCTCCATTCTTTACGGCTCTGTACTTCTTGCCTTTCTTTAAATTCATTTTATCACGTAAGTAGATGCACAGATCACGTTTTATGTAGACATCTAGACTTGTTCTAGTATGTGTAATTAAATTTAGCTTCCATTTGTATGTATACTGTGGGGGGTGGGGGGGGGAGAATTTATAGGGAGGAAATACAGGGGGGGGGGGATGACATTCTGAACACATGGTGAAGGGGTGCATGAGCCAAAAAAGGTTGAGAACCACTGATCTAGACAGATATTATCTATCTCTCCTGCTTGTGTCGTTTGTTATTGAGTTTTTTGTATGCAGTATTTTGAATTATCTTATGTTTGTTATCTTTATAGTTTTTTTTTTTTTCTCTATTACATTTGGCATTTATATTTAATTCTCATACAGTAATGAAAAAGAGCAGCATCTTAATAGATATCAATAATTCATTATATTTTTTTTATTCTTTGTTTTTGCATTGTACTTCTGACTTATTCATTAAGATTTTTGTTCAATGTTTGTTTATGGCATGAAATTTTATCTTTCATTAATTTTACATTTGCTACAATTATTTTGCTTTTCAGAGGCACAGTTTGTTGGTTCATTTGATGTAGGTGAATATGTGTATTTCTTCTACCGAGAAGTGGCTTTAGAATATACAAATTGTGGCAAGAAAATTTATTCTAGGTTGGCAAGAGTTTGCAAGGTAAGTGAGACTATAACATTTGGTGCAGAGCATGCCTTTTACTGTACATTTCTCTTCTCTTCTCTTCTCTTCATAAGTGATGTTGAATGAAAGAAAGTATGAGAGGAAATAGAGAAGAAGGGCAGAATGTCAGACGGGCCTGTGTGCCCAATTCTTATCGTTCGTTCGTTCTTCTCTTCTCTTCTCTTCTCTTCTCTTCTCTTCTCTTCTCTGTCACGCCTTCTTTTTCTTCTTCTTTCTCCCTTAATCCCTTACTGCAGCATAGGCCCACAACCAAATCACTCCTAGTTGACCTATCTTTTACTGTCTCATGCAGCTCAATCCACGTTGTCCGAATATTACTCATCTCTGTAATTATCTTCTCCGGGTGTTTTTGCTCTGCCTTTATTTCACTTGTCCTGTGTGATCCAAACAAAGGCCTTTATAGTTATACTCTTCTAAGGTTTTCAAGCACCATCATCTTCTCCTCACCCCTGAAACACTGGTATTTGTTTAGTTCTATCCATGATCTCGACTTTGGGGATTCTGTCATATAGTGGACATGCAGTCTAAGT
This sequence comes from Cepaea hortensis, assembly GCA_963921405.1. Lineage (NCBI taxonomy): Eukaryota > Metazoa > Mollusca > Gastropoda > Stylommatophora > Helicidae > Cepaea > Cepaea hortensis. The sequence goes on along the minus strand of OY992877.1, from coordinate 158,944,107 downwards.
GAAAGACTGTTGGGTGTGATCCACCACAATTCTTCTCTGTGTTAGAGCTATAACAATTGCTAATTATGAACTACTCTCCAGATTCATGATCTTTTGGTTGTGAAATTTTTTTGTCAACCTACTCTGACGTATCTCTAATGTCTTTAGTATAGCCACTCATCTCTTAGCCCCATTAAGACAAAGACATGAATGTTGAATGCAAAATAAATGTATTATTGGTAGCAATATGGATAGTGAGTGAGTGGATGTCGCAAATAAGTAACTTAATATTGGTTAGTATAGCCATGTAATGTCATTAGTAACATAATTATTTTAGCATCAAGAAATAAGCATGGCAGGCACTATAATTAAATGTGTTTCATACAACCATCTGATCTCCTTCTCTTCTTTTCCAGAATGATCAAGGTGGGAGTGTCACACTTTCAAATATTTGGATGTCATTCCAGAAGGCCAGGCTGAACTGCTCAATACCGGGAGAATACCCATACTACTTTGATGAAATACGTATGTGTAATCACAATACTTTGATATCTTCTTCTTCTTCTGCGTTCACCCGGAGAGTTTTTTTTCAGACATGATTGCGTTGTGCCTGGTTACAGCAGAGCTGCGTTCTTGCGCCGCGGGCATTTGTTGACCGGTTTACGGTTTAACCTTCTTGGGTGTTTCGTAGGACATTTTGACTCTCACTGTTGTGGTGTTATCCCCCATCCATGCTGGCCTATTTAGAACAGCCGAAGACATTCCGGTCAGCCCTCAAGGGAAGACAGGGGCAGACCATGGGCATTCCCCGCCATCCATAATTGCAGAGCCGTCACATAGTGCTCTGGTACTGGGCTTACCCAAGGAATCATCACGTCCTGCACATGGCTACTTAGCCTTACTTCCATATATTGGGCCTTCCGTTCACCACATGCTGTTCCTCCGAAAACCAGAAGAATGCATTCTCCAGATGACATATACTTTGATATTGTTTTTATACATTAGAGTTCACAAAGACCAGAAAAGAGAAGGTGCTGGACAGTTTGAGACCATGGCATCGAGGAACGTCGGTATGAGAAATGATTCGCAGCACAAGAGACAGAAGGTTGTAGACATACATAATCATGAAAAACCAAATGGCATGGACTATAAGAAGAAGTATACACAAAAGCTTTGTGAAATCTTGATTTTAAATAAGCTTTGATTAACCTGAAATTGAAATCTACCATGTATATGTACAAAGTTGATGACTTAAACGTGTTTTCTAAATTGTTCATTAAAATATTCAATTGAATGAATAAACTAAATGTTTTGGAGGAAATAAAGTTAACAGAATCTCAGTGTCATTTTGTAAAGTAAATACATGTCTGAATGATGCTATAAACCTCAGTTATATTTTTCGTTTTTTTTTTTAGAGGATGTGTACAAAGTTGGAGACACGTTTTATGGACTGTTTACAACAAATATGTAAGTATCATCAATTAATGTTGGATGTTTTCACTATGAAATTGAAGTGACATACGTGTTGTTGTTTAACAACATCATAGTAAGTAAAGAACCCTTTACCATGCTTGAATGTGCATGGGCATATGGTGTTTTGGCACTGACGGTGTCATGTGACTGAACGTGTCATGTGGCTGAACGTGTCATGTGGTTAGTATCATGTCAGCTGCCTTTGCTTCCCAAGACTTTTCCTATTAACAGTGTCCCTCGCCATCAGGCGAACCAACTCCAACTTCAGGGGTACTTGTAATTTACGTCCCCAAATCATGGACGATAGGCCAACATTTTAGTCCAACTGTCAGATGTAGGGGTTAAACCCCTAACCTTGGCATCAGCACACCAGATGTTTAAGAATTTGCATTCTTATCCATTCGGCCATGCTGACCTGGTGGCAGGTATGATACAGACAACACCCGCCAGGTGTCGATTGGTCTTTAAAAATACAGATCTAGCACATGTCTAATGTGCGTTAATGCAAGTTAAAGGCTCCTTTACTTTTTGAATTTTCCTGCTACCCATTTCAGAATGTGTGGACCTGGAATCCCAGGTCAGTTTTAAACATCTGTTTTGATGCAAACTCGAACCCATGACCACCAAGCCAGTAGTCAAGCATCTGGCCACTGTGCTACAACATCTCTCTATAACAACATTATATAACCACATAACATCAAGTTGTTGTTTTTTTTTAAATATACGCTGAGTCAGAAGATGTCACTGTTTGTTTTTCTTCTACTATTTAAATTTCATTAAAATAAGAAATACTTGTAGTGGCTGTTTTTTCTGTAGTGCACAGATTTCAGTAATGCAGGGACCATCAGCTTTGATGCGTGTTAAAATGTAATTACTTTTCATGACAAGTTATTCAACATTGACAATTCTGAGAAATAAACATAAAAGTGTTGCATTGGACTAAATCCTAAGTTATTGTATGGAACTTCTAAATAGTTTCATTTTTTAAAACTATTTTATTGTTTCATATTCCAGTAAGAGCTGTTGCTCTGTCAGTAATTTTAATAAACGAACTGTTTGGTTGGCTGGTGCGCTACTGAAGTTGCTAGCAAGCTGGGCTAGTAATGTCAAGTGCGTGATTGGATGCGTGTTTGACCCTTAGGTTCGGGGCTTGCCAAAGTGAAGGAAAGATTGGCCACCAATTCCTCCTTGCTCCCAGACCTACAGAATGTGATAGCGATATCAAATCACAGACGCATAGCAGGAAACTGTTTTGGGACAAACTAATTATGAATATAACTATATGGTTGTGTTTAGTGATTGTAAAGATAGTTCACATATTTGTTTAATAAAATGTCAGCATATTGTAATGTTCATTGATTGTTATGGTATTTCACAGATTGGTTTAACAAACCCCACGATGCTTGACGGCAAAAGTGGAAGATGATGATGGGTTAATAAAATGCTAACTTGTGTTTTTGAGATGTGCAAAATAAATTGTGGGATATTTCATGGTTTCCAGCCTCAGTACTTAAACATCATCCACACTTTACTAATGAAGAATCATATTTGCTGGGCTGGTCACCTGACTCGCATGCCAGATCACAGGTTGCCTAAACGAATTTTTTACTGTGAGCTGCACTATGGTAAACGCTTCCAAGGCAGCCAGATGAAACGCTTTAAAGACACTGAAGATCTCACTAAAAGCTTTTGGAATTCATCATGACACTTGGGAGACTCCACGTTGGTTGGGAGACTCCACAGTTGGATGGGAGGGGTAGGACTCTATCATTCGTTGACGACATCCTCGTGTATCGACAGGGTCGAGATAGACAGGCGGTTGCCAACTATATGCAGGGCGAACTAGATCGAATATCCTCATGGTGTGCTGATGCCGATGCCCTTGTCAACCCTGCAAAGGCAACGGTTACATGGTTCTCACTAAACAACCATATTGTGAAAACAGACCTGCCAGCAGTAAGAATGGATGGGAGCATTCTGAGTAGAACCCAGTCAATGACATATCTTGGCGTGAGGCTTGATCGTAGCCTGTCCTTCAGAGATCATGTCGATTATGTCATAACGAAGGCTCGAAAAGGTTTGGCAGCAATGAGAGTCATGGCGACTGCCAATATCGAGCAAAGACTGCTATTACTTCTGTTCCAAGGACTTGTGCTTTCACGCATCGAGTATGCCCTGGCCATCCTCACTGTCAGCCCTACACAGATTGGAAGACTTGAAAAGGTACAAAACGAAGCCATGCGCATCATTTTGGGCTGCACGAGAGACACCAGCTGTGTAGCAATGAGATACCTCCTTGACTTCCCGACAATGGAACACAGGATCAAGATCTGGAGAGCTCGTGCATACTTAAAAATAAGTGCAGATGAGCAGCACCCTCTGCATGACGCTGTATTCAGAGAAAAGGGTGACAGGCTAAAGAGGGGCAAATCATGGATGGGTCGGGCGGAAGATGTCGTCGGACAGGTCTGCAGTCTTACCAGTATCAACCCCGGCAAGGAATGGGTGCCGGTGCCTCCAGCTTTTAAGTGTACCTTCTCCTGCATTATCACACTCGACAGACGGTGCAGAGAGCAGAACCCTGCCGCTGTCAATGCAGAGGTTAACGCGCTCATCTATGATCACTCAGATAGCCCCGAAGTGCTCATCTATACAGATGGATCTGTTGTAAAGCAGCAGAGAAGTGCGTGGGCATTTACAGCCCGTTCAGCGGGCCGAACCGTTCAAGAATCCAGTGGTGCCCACTCTATGACCACGAGCAGCATGACGATGGAGGTGATGGCAGTTACACAGGCTTTCATATGGCTGGAATCACAGCATTATACCAACGTGTGTGTACTAAGTGATTCAATGAGCATGATTCAGAAGGTCGAAGCTGGATCTGTACGTAGACAGTGGACTGAGTCGCTGCGGAAGTCTGTTGTCCGCAAAGTCACCTTCATCTTCGTCCCGGGACATGCGGGAGTCGAGGGAAATGAACGAGCTGATAAATTGGCTGGCACTGCACCCCCTGTAGATGGCCAGCCCATGGATCGTGCCGATGTTATTAACGCCCTTAAAGATATGGCGAGAACAGAGGATTTTGACGCCAGTGATTCCACATGGCTTTCCAGGATGAAAGACCTGGGAGTAAGAATCGGCACAGCCAGACGCGAGAGGTACATCGGGAAAACAAAGCGCCTCGTCAACCAACACAGAACTGGCACTATTAGCCACCGGACGCTGATGCATATGCTGGGGGGAGGATCTGAGCACCTATGGACATGTCCGGAGTGCAACTAAGATACCCCAACTGATAACTAACTAACTAACTTGGGAGACTGCTGCCAAAGACAGAAATTTGTGGCATACATCATTACGCGTGGGTGTAGTCACTTGTGAAGCAAACAGGACTTCAAGATCTGTGTGGGGAAAAAAAGACAACAACAAAAACCACTGCAGGAGATCCTCCTCTTGGAACGTCAAGCATTCTTTGCCCACATTGTCAAAGAATATTTTGAGCCTACATAGGCCTTAACAACCATCTTAGAACTCACAGCTCCATACTTTCAACCCCACTGAATTAAATGAATGGTCATCATCATTCTTGATGGACAAACAACACTTAAACATCTATTTTCTGCATAAAATCTGCTATCTGTTGGAGATTGGTTTTTGCTCAGAGTTTATTTTCTAGGGTTTTAACTCAAGAGTTTGTTTTCCAGTGTGGCTCCTTAGAGCCTGAAATGGTGTCAAGCCTTTTGATACAGGGGTGTATCTGAAGAATGTGCTAAAGGAGTTTAGAGACCTATCTTGTACACATACTGAAGCATCAAATGCATATATAAACCGTAAAATATGCAACATACTTTTCAAGTGTGTTTATGGTCGAAAGGATAACTGAAAAGGAACTTTCGGTGTCATGATGGCAAGGTAGGCAGTTCAACCCCTACACCACCATAAGATGGACTTAAATCTTGACTTCTCGCTCAGAAAACAATGGCAAAATACTGGACGTACGGGACGCAGAGGTGTTTCCAAGGCACCAGGGCTGGGTTCTATACTGGCCAAGACCTACTGACACGTCCTCGCCAAGCGTCCTGGGCAACAGGTCCCTTTGGGGTCCTGGATAAAGTCAATAGGATTGTTGATTCCTCTGAAGTCGGAGAGTGTCTGCCTGCACGGCGAGGAACCACCAGTCTGCACACCAATAAGCCAGACATGGGACAACGGATACTCACGCATACCTCAGGTCCTGTATGACATCACACTGATGTTGGACAACAGGATGTTTTCATCCGGCATACGGGACTTCGCCAGCGAACACAAGCAAGCACTGAACGTACAATTGCCTAGAAAATCAATGTCCTGCAAATGATATGGAACATTTTTTAAGCAGCAGTTCTATAGTTACCAAAGAAAATTAAAAAAATAGTGATAATATAATCTTCTGAAGCATCTAGAATTTCTGTGCGATGACACATAACTTTAAAGGATCTTCCTACCTCTACCTCTCTCTCAACAAATCTGTCCATTTGTCACATGTTTCAGTTTCTCTCTCCTCATAATGTTGAAACAAATGTCAACTGTCTCTTTCTGATGTTTGTGATAAGTTGTTTTGGAGTCATATCTTCTTTCAAAACATTGAGATTACAGACTCATTCTGGCTGTCCAAGAAATTCTCAGCATTCTTCTGTAAAAGCACAACATCCTTGTCACTACTAGTGTAACTTACTTTCTCACTAAGATTTGTTTTCCTCATTTTACTAGCACCTGGTTACCTCTTTTGTGTTGTGTTCTTGCAGAAATGGCTTGACAGCTTCTGCTGTGTGTGGATTCAACATGCGAGATATCAATAGAGCGTTTGATGGTCCATTTAAAGAACAGAAGGACAAACAGTCCATATGGTTACCTGTACCAGAAAACGAGGTGCCTGAACCACGACCTGGAGTTGTAAGTATTTGTAGGAAACAGTGTTATAGATGAAAGAATTGGTAGGAAACAGTTGGTGTTAAAGATGTTAAGTATTTGTAGTGAATAAACAGTTTTTAGATGTAAATATTGGTAGGAAACAGTGTTACAGATATTAGTGTTTGTAATGAACAATGAGTGTTATAGATGTAAGTATTTGTAGGAAATAGTTGGTGTTAGTGATGTTAAGTATTTGTAGGGAAGAATGTTACAGATATAAGTATTTGTAGGGAACAGTGCGATAGATATCAGTATTTGTTTATAGTTAAAAGTATTTTTATGCAACAATCAGTGTTAGAGATTCAAATATTTATAGGGAACAGTGTTTGTTATAGATATAAGTATTTGTATAGAACAATCAGTGTTAGAGATGTAAGTATTTATAGGGAACAGTGTTATAGATATATATATTTGTATAGAACAATCAGTGTTTTAGATGTAAGTATTTATAGGGAAAAGTGTTATATATATAAATATTTGTATAGAACATTCAGTGTTAGAGATGTAAGTATTTATAGGGAACAGTGTTATAGATATAAATATTTGTATAGAACAATCAGTGTTATAGATGTAAGTATTTATAGGGAACAGTATTATAGATATAAATATGTGTATAGAACATTCAGTGTTAGAGATGTAAGTATTTATAGGGAACAGTGTTATAGATATAAATATTTGTATAGAACAATCAGTGTTATAGATATAAGTATTTGTAGGGAACAGTGTTATTTATATATGTACATATTTGTAGGGAACACTCTCTGTTATGGGATGTACGTATTCGGAGGGACCTGCCACAAATGCTTGAAAATATTGATCCCAGTATTGGCCTCCAGTAGTCTTTTTGAAGTATTAAAATTAAATGTTTCATTTCTTATAATATTGTTGTGAAAAAACTGTTTGATGAATAACAGTTAGTATCATAACAATTGCATCATCAGAGTGATGGATTCAGTCTCTGGTTATCTATATTTGTCAATTTTTGTTTTATTTTGCCTATCCTCACACATCTACTTTTTTTGCCAACATCTTCTTTCCCCTTATGTGAACACAATCAATACCAACTAGTTTTACTATTAAAGCCGGTCTCCCTGGCCTAGGGGTAAGCGACTTTTTCCGTAATCCCGTTTATCCACGTGAGCAAAGTTAGCTGAGCGAGAATTTGTAACGGTTCTCACCGCGTTCGTTACTTCGGGATGAGTGAGCTGGCCGCTCAGAAAGCAATTGCAAACTGCTGAGCATAATCTTGCCAAGAAATCAACAACAGCGGTAAAATACTGGTGTTGACAGCTATGTCCTGTAATAGGATATGCGAAAAAAATTACTATTAAACCATTTGTAGATTAAACCATTTGACGACATCAGTATGTGTATCAAAAACGAGCTAGAGGAACTAGCAGATATGTACAACAACAGCATAACGAGTGCTAGCATCAAGGAGGAGTATTTACACAGCCATCTGACTCCCTTGCTGAAGCCTGGCAAAGACCACACAAAAATTCAGGGATAGCGGGTAATAACCATGCAAAATACAATAGGCAAGTTGCTGGAGAAGTTAATTGCCAGTAAAATATCAAGCCAGCTAGAGAGACAAGGTTGTTTCCCACCTACCCTTGGAGGGTACCGTCCAAACAGAGAAACCTGGACCAACACAGCAGTTTTTGCCCATGATGTCTATGAAGGTTTCCACTCAGAAACTTGTGCTGTGGCGATTGATCTTGAGGATGCGTACAATAGAGTACCGTTGGATTTTTTAATGTTTCAGCTGCTTGAACTCAAGATAAGTCCATTCCTCCTTAATTGGATCGCTGCAGCCCTCTTCCAATGGAAAGTCGTTTTTAGATGTGGCAGTTGGACTTCTGAAGCAACAAAATATAACGAAACCTGCCACATGGATCACCATTATCTCCTGTACTGTTCAACGCCTACACTTTGAGAATTACCAGTGAGCAGATCACTGTATCGGGGAGGACATTGTTATATGCCGATGATGCTTCACCTCAAGGCAGGACATAACAGACTGAACAAACACATGCATTGGCTTCATCTGATTGCTTCACCACTATGTGTTTGTGGACTAAGCAAATAAACTGCTGAAGATGTTCTGCAGGAGAGTCTCTGTACAGTCAGCAAAGGAGGATATAGTAAAGTAAAGGATCCATTTACATACCTTAAGGTACATTGGGCATATCGTGCTAATCCCATAATTTTATAGACCATTTGGCATTCGGTAATAAAGATATACTGGCCACAATTAAACTCCAAGCTGTATGGAACTAAAGAGAAACTTCAAAAGATGGTAGAATTCATTATGAAAACTCAATTGACAATGTAATCCTCAGAGACAGTTTTCAAAGAAAGAAGAGGAAGAAATACCTGCAGTGAAGATAATATAATTTAATTCTTTTACATAGATTTACAGTTAAAGAATTTTTTAACAATATAACTATAGGAGTTGCAGTAAGTGTAGAAACCAGTGTACACATCTATCAACTTTGGTGGTAGTGGGTTGACATTCCCCTTGAGGTTATTTTTTTTAAATTTATGGCTACATTGAATGTAAGAGAGTGCTGAAGTGCTATGTAGAACCTGGTTTGCTGTGTGGCAGTGAATCTTGGAATGTAAATGAACAAATAAGGAAGAACTTGGAGGCAACTGAGATGTGGTTCCTGAGACAAATGTTGTGAACTCCTTGGACTGCCATAGTAACTAACGATGATTGCCTGAAAGAGGCTAATGAAATTAGAATATTATGTACAACATTCCAATGCATCGGCAACCTTTTTTTTTCTACACTGGTGTTGTTACCAGGCATAGGCAATCCTTTTCTTCTACACTGGCATTGGTGTAGGGTAAAGATAGAGGGACAGTACCTCACAGTGAGTGGCAGCCATATCCCAAGGGATAGACCAGGATCCTATTTGGTTCCCATCTCTTTACCTAGCTCATGTATGGCTCCACGAATACCGCTTGTATACGGCGGTGGCCACACCACGGGCAACAGTCTTGGCTGACTGGCTAAACTACATGAGTGAAGTAAGGGTAATATCCTACTAAGGGAATGTCCATCCCTAGTACACCAAGACTGGGACGGTGCAGAAGGCGGATGAATCTAAATAGATTAACGGCTTGGAAAGCGAAACAGCAGAGTGTGTGGCACACATGAAGCATGTCAAGGACACGATAGTGAACATGACTGGCCATCATGGAAGAGATTGGGACCTTACCATGTAATATCCCAAACAAGCAATGGTAATTCAACAACAAGGCCTGGACTCAACATCAATGGAAGAATCATAAACAATCTTAGAATTGCTGACGATACCGTGTTAATAGCAGAAAGTGAGCAAGAGTTGCAAGACCTAGTGGAAGACGTAAACAGGCACAGTGCAGAATGTGGCTTAGATATTAACATCCAAAAAACAAAAACTATGATAATTAGCAGTGAAAAGGAAAGGTCATCAATGAACATCACAGTAAACGGGCAGATACTAGAACAAGTAACAAGTTTCTCTTATCTTGGACATATAATAACAGATGATGGCAGAAGTGAAATGGAAATCAAAAAGAGAATAGGAATGGCCAAAAATGCTTTCAATGGCGTGAAATCAGTATTAACATCTAGAGAGATTAATAACGCATTAAAAATGAGAATTGTCAAATGCTATATATATTCAACGCTACAGTATGACGTGGAATCCTGGACATTGAACAAGCAACTAGAAAGTCGCATAGAAGCCCTGGAGATGTGGATATACAGACGAATAGGTCGTATTTCAAGGAAACAAAATCAATCAAATGCAGAGGTCCTAGAAAAACTGGGAATGAAGAGAGAGTTGATGAAAGAAATAAAGAGGAGACAAGTGAAATATTTTGGCCACATTAAAAGACATGATACTCTTATAAAAACCATACTGGAAGGCAAAGTTGAGGGCAAGCGAGCAAGAGGTAGACAATGATACAAGTGGGAGGATAACATCAAGAGATGGATGAACATCAGCCTGACAGAATGTACAGTCAAGGTGAGAGACAGACAATGTTGGAGATTCATTGCAGCCAGCCTTCATTGCGGAGATGGCACCTGATTGATTGATTGATACAACAATAAGAAAGAGACAAACAACTTTCTTTGGTCATGTGATGAGAAGAGAGGCATTGGAGAACATCGTGACGACTGGAAAGATCAAGGGGAAGAGAGGCCAACCAAGAGAAATGATGCTGGATGGATTGAGACGGTGGCATGGAGGAATATCATCAGTAGAGTTGATCCAGAAAACCAAAGACTGAGATATGTAGAGAGCCATGAACGCCTACACCAGCTGGCATGGCACTTGATGGTGCTGGCTACATTGCTTCGGAGTCAACCAAGTCTCATTAAATGAATACCAGGATTTACTAGACTAAGAATAAAAGGGTTAAAGGTCAGAGGATTTACTTCATAGCACTGGGTTTCTTCTTCTTCTTCGTTCATCCGGAGTTTTTTTTCGGACGTGATTGCGTTGTGCCTGTCCACAGCAGAGCTGCGTTCTTGCGCCGTTAGGCCGACACATCCGACTTCTGCGGGCATTTGTTGACCGGGTTAACCTTCCCGGGGGTTTCTTAGGACGCTTGGCTCTCACTGTTGTGGTGTTATCCCCCATCCCAGCTGGCCCATATAGAACAGCCAAAGACATCCTGGTCAGCCCTCAAGGGAAGGCAGGGGCAGACCATGGGCATTCCCCGCCATCCAAGGAGGCTTCCATACTTGCAGAGCCAACACACAGCGCTCTGGAACTGGGCTCACCCAAGGAATCGTCACGTCCTGCACATGGCTGCTTAGCCTCACTTCCGTATATATTGGGCCTTCCATTCACCATAGGCTGTTCTTCCGGAAACCAGAAGTATGCAGTCTGCAGATGACATCCACACAGTGAGCTTTCGATTCGGACTTTCCACATAATGGATTTGCTATCCAAGCAATATTCCATTTCGTGCCACTAGGACACTTTTTCCACCTTTTATGAAGCCCACAGAGTGTGCTTTCGATTCGGACCTTCCACATAATGGATTTGCTATCCAAGCAATATTCCATTTCGTGCCACTGGGGCGCTTTTGTAACCGACATACCTGTGGTATGAAGTGCGGCAGTCTAAATACTTCTTCATGCACCTTTAAATGTCAACCTGAATGTAGTTAAAGTAAGCTGCAGTCAACTTGAGCTTGTTGATATCTCCATAGAGCTTGTCCTCAAATGAAGCAGGTGTGGGCCAAAATATCTTTCTCTGTTCTGCATATATTGGGCACTCCTGCAGCAAATGTTTAGCTGTCATTTTACCAGTTCCACAATTGCATTCATCGGTATCTCCTATCTTTAGTTTATTGAACAAGTGGTATTTCAGCCTGTTATGTCCTGTGCGGAGTCTGAAGATTGCTACTTGTTCTCTTCGGTCGAGTTTGTAATATGCATCATCCTTCTGGTGACCTGGATGCTCTGATTCCCATTTGGTTCTATAAGTGCTTTTTATCAACCTCTTTGCCTCGTTATAGGTTATGTCTATGTCAGGCTGTGGTAGTCGTCCGCCCTCTTTTGCCAGTCTGTCAGCCTCTTCATTTCCAGGTATACTGCAATGTGATGGTATCCACTGTATTACAACTTTTTTGGATTTCTGGCATAGACCATGGAGTGCTGCTCTTAGGTCAGCTATTTCTGTGCTGTAATTGCTCTTCAGTATTGAGACAGCTGACTTTGCATCTGTAAAGATAGCTATTTGCGTCTCTTTATTTTCCTCCATCAAGAGCATTTCTGCTGCAGTTTTCAGAGCCTCTACCTCCGCTTTGAAGTTACTTGAAAACTTTCCAGTTGCCACTGAATGTGTTTTTTTCACTCCATTTTTTAAAATTTAGGAGAATTCCTCCTCCTCCATTCTCTACTGAATTTTTGGCTGATCCATCTGTATATGCATGGGTCCAATTGCTGCTTGGGTAATGTTCTTTTATGTAGTTTAGGGTTATTTCTCTTCTTTCGGTTTCATGCTGAGTGTTCTTTTTCTCAATACCAGGAATGTTTTCTATCATCTCAGGCAGTAGCTGCTGTCTCCAAGCTGGGAACTTGTCTGCATTGTAAATGGGTTTGACTGTTGATATGTTAAGTATGGGATCTGCCCTAATCTTTCGTTTTGCAGTTTCTAAAAAGTTGCTACGCTTCAGTCTTCCCTTTCCAAAACCACTAAACCTTTTATACATAGGGTGGTCTGTCAATCTTCTAAATTTTTCAGCTTGTTGCTGGGCTCTGCTATCTCTTCTATCCTGCATTGGTTGTAAACAAGTGATCTTTTCTAGTTCATTAATAGGTGTTGTCTTCAGGCTTCCAGTTATGATTCGCATTCCTTGATTTTGGACTCTGCTTATTTTGTTAAAGTTTGACTTAGCTGCTGTTGCCCAAGCTGCAATGCCATATTCCAGTACTGGCCTCACCCGTCCAGTATATAACTTCTTGAGAACTTTCTCATCTGCTCCCCACGTTGTACCAGCAAGCTTTTTCATGATTGCCATTCTTTGCCTTGCTCTTGTTCGATTTTTCTCAACCTGTGCCTTCCATGTCAGGCGACGATCAAAGGTGACTCCTAGATAGTTTGGATTTTCTTCATGGCGCAATATTTTCCCATTCAATACCAGCTTAGGTTGCTGAGTTTTAGTTGAGAGGGAGAACACTGTGCATGTTGTTTTCTCCTCACTTATCTTCACTAGCCATGATTTTGACCAGTCCTCTAGCGCTAATAGGGCTTGCTGTATTCTGCTGTTAGCTGTACTAATATATTCTTCAGATGTCCATATGGCTAGGTCATCTGCAAAGGATGATGTGTGTACTCTGGCTGGAAAATTGTCTGTGATGTCATTTATATATGCTAGGAATAATGTTGGTGAAAGAACTCCTCCTTGGGGGACACCTTGCTCCAACAGCATCATTTTGCTGGTTTGTCCTTGTACTTTTGTCCTGGCAGTTCTGTTCTCAAGGTAGTGGCTGATCCAATTGTACATTTTCCCACAAACATGCATTTTTTGCAGTTTTATTTTCAGTCCTTCCCTCCATACTTTATCAAATGCTTTTTCTAAATCTATCCAGACCGCTAGTGTGTGCTTTTTCTCTTGGTAGGCATCCTCTATTTCCTGAGCTATATAGGTTATTTCTTCTTCTTCGTTCATCCGGAGTTTTTTTTTCGGACGTGATTGCGTTGTGCCTGTTTACAGCAGAGCTGCGTTCTTGCGCCGTTAGGCCGACACATCCGACTTCTGCGGGCATTTGTTGACCGGGTTAACCTTCCCGGGGGGTTTCTTAGGACGTTAGACTCTCACTGTTGTGGTGTTATCTCCCATCCCAGCTGGCCCATATAGAACAGCCAAAGGCATCCTGGTCGGCCCTCAAGGGAAGGCAGGGGCAGACCATGGGCATTCCCCGCCATCCAAGGAGGCTTCCATAATTGCAGAGCCAACACACAGCGCTCTGGTACTGGGCTCACCCAAGGAATCGTCACGTCCTGCACATGGCTGCTTAGCCTCACTTCCGTACATTGGGCCTTCCGTTCACCATAGGCTGTTCTTCCAGAAGCCAGAAGAATGCAGTGTGCAGATGACATCCACACAGTGAGCTTTTGATTCGGACTTTCCACGTAATGGATTTGCTATCCAAGCAATATACCATTTTGTGCCACTAGGACACTTTTTCCACCTTTTATGAAGCCCACACAGTGAGCTTTCGATTCGGACTTTCCACATAATGGATTTGCTATCCAAGCAATATTCCATTTCATGCCTCTGGGAGGCTTGTGTAACCGACATGCCTGTGGTATGAAGTGTGGCAGTCTAAATACTTCTTCATGTACATTTAAATGTTAACCTGAATACAGTTAAAGTAAGCTGCAGTCAACTTGAGCTGTTGATATCTCCATAGAGCTTGTCCTCGAATGAAGCAGGTGTGGGCCAAAATATCTTTCTCTGTTCTGCATATATTGGGCACTCTTGCAACAAATGTTTAGCTGTCATTTTACCAGTTCCACAATTACATTCATCTGTATCTCCTATCTTTAGTTTATTGAACAAGTGGTATTTCAGCCTGTTATGTCCTGTGCGGAGTCTGAAGATTGCTACTTGTTCTCTTCGGTCGAGCTTGTAATATGCATCATCCTTCTGGTGGCCTGGATGCTCTGATTCCCATTTGGTTCTATAAGTGCTTTTTATCAACCTCTTTGCCTCATTATAGGTTATGTCTATGTCAGGCTGTGGTAGTCGTCCGCCCTCTTTTGCCAGTCTGTCAGCCTCTTCATTTCCAGGTATACTGCAATGTGATGGGATCCACTGTATTATAACTTTTTTGGATTTCTGGCATAGACCATGGAGTGCTGCTCTTAGGTCAGCTAGTTCTGTGCTGTTTTTGCTCTTCAGTATTGAGACAGCTGACTTTGCATCTGTGAAGATAGCTATTTGCGTCTCTTTATTTTCCTCTATCAAGAGCATTTCTGCTGCAGTTTTCAGAGCCTCTACCTCCGCTTTGAAGTTACTTGAGAACTTTCCAGTTGCCACTGAATGTGTTTTTTTCACTCCATTTTTTAAATTTAGGAGAATTCCTCCTCCTCCATTCTCTACTGAATTTTTGGCTGATCCATCTGTATATGCATGGGTCCAATTGCTGCTTGGGTAATGTTCTTTTATGTAGTTTAGGGTTATTTCTCTTCTTTCGGTTTCATGCTGAGTGTTCTTTTTCTCAATACCAGGAATGTTTTCTATCATCTCAGGCAGTTGCTGCTGTCTCCAAGCTGGGAACTTGTCTGCATTGTAAATGGGTTTGACTGTTGATATGTTAAGTATGGGATCTGCCCTAATCTTTCGTTTTGCAGTTTCTACAAAGTTGCTACGCTTCAGTCTTCCCTTTCCAAAACCACTAAACCTTTTATACATAGGGTGGTCTGTCAATCTTCTAAATTTTTCAGCTTGTTGCTGGGCTCTGCTATCTCTTCTATCCTGCATTGGTTGTAAACAAGTGATCTTTTCTAATTCATTAATAGGCGTTGTCTTCAGGCTTCCAGTTATGATTCGCATTCCTTGATTTTGGACTCTACTTATTTTGTTAAAGTTTGACTTAGCTGCTGTTGCCCAAGCTGCAATGCCATATTCCAGTACTGGCCTCACCCGTCCAGTATATAACTTCTTGAGAACTTTCTCATCTGCTCCCCACGTTGTACCAGCAAGCTTTTTCATGATTGCCATTCGTTGCCTTGCTCTTGTTCGATTTTTCTCAACCTGTGTCTTCCATGTCAGGCGACGATCAAAGGTGACTCCTAGATAGTTTGGATTTTCTTCATGGCACATTATTTTTCCATTCAATACCAGCTTAGGTTGCTGAGTTTTAGTTGAGAGGGAGAACACTGTGCATGTTGTTTTCTCCTCACTTATCTTCACTAGCCATGATTTTGACCAGTTCTCTAGCGCTAATAGGGCTTGCTGTATTCTGCTGTTAGCTGTACTAATATATTCTTCAGATGTCCATATGGCTAGGTCATCTGCAAAGGATGATGTGTGTACTCTGGCTGGAAAATTTTCCGTGATGTCGTTTATATATGCTAGGAATAATGTTGGTGAAAGAACTCCTCCTTGGGGGACACCTTGCTCCAATAGCATCATTTTGCTGGTTTGTCCTTGTACTTTTGTCCTGGCAGTTCTGTTCTCAAGGTAGTGGCTGATCCATTTGTACATTTTCCCACAAACATGCATTTTTTGCAGTTTTACTTTCAGTCCTTCCTTCCATACTTTATCAAATGCTTTTTCTAAATCTATCCAGACCGCTAGTGTGTGCTTTTTCTCTTGGAAGGCATCCTCTATTTCCTGAGCTATATAGGTTATTTGATCTTCAGTGGATCTGTACTTTCTGAATCCTGCTTGGTGAGGTGTTAAGAGTTGGTTTTCTTCCAGATGCCATGTTAGCCTGCCATTGATAATGCGTTCCATTAATTTTCCTACACAGCTAAGAAGACTGATAGGTCGATAGCCATTTGGTTCTTCCAGGTCTTTTCCTTTCTTTGGGACTGGTATTAGTATAGCTTCCTTCCATGCCTGTGGGACTATTCCCCTTTTCCAGCTGTAAAGCACTGGGTTTTACGCCATCTTCCTGGATCCTCTCAGCAAAATGGCGAGCCACCTGCTGAGAGCATTGCACAAAGTACAAACAATTTCCAGCGATAAGACTCCAGAAATATTGCACTCGTTGTCTAAACAACACAGTCGGTGAACAAATACACAACTTTCTAATTGTGAGTCAGACCGTTTGTCAACTTCACCTGGAGACCCCCACCACAATCTGAGGTAAAATGGTCAGCGAATTACAGATCATATTTCTCCATGGGCCGCTCTTTAGTAATATCAACCTATCAACCTAGTACCATATCCCCGATTTGCCAAATGGCATGGAAATGAACTCCTTGATCATTGTTTATGTTGATAAAATTGTGGCTGGATTGTGTACAATGTAATTCTTATTATATATATTTTTTTGTATGCAGTGTAAAAATTTGAGCAGCCTGAAAGAACAAAGTGACCTTACCCAAGCTTTCACTAACTTTGTGTCACGGTCAAGCATGCTCATGGACAAGGCAGTTTCACACACATTTGGAAAGCCAATCTTTTACAAGAGCAACTGTTTGATGCAAAAGTTGGTGGTTGTTCAGAATGTTGCAGGTCATGGAGAACTTGTTTTCTTTACAGCTTCAAGTAAGTGACAAGAAGTATTTACTTCAAGACTGAAATTTTGTTTCAGTTTATCAAATACATGGAGGTTCTTGCAGAAAACTTCAGTCTTTAGAAATACTAGGCTTTGATCCAGTTATTATTAAGGGTGGTTATGTTTTGTTATGGCCAGATTATGGTCTAAAGATAAAATCTAAGGCTAAAATAATATTTGTCATGACAGACAAATAATAATCAAATACAGATATGTGAAAAAGATACTGCATGAACTCTTGTAGAAAAGTATCTATTGAAATAAAGAAATATAATAAAGAATATATATAATAAGAGTAAAGATAGTCCCAGAGCAGATTGTGTTGTTATGACTTGAAGTATTAGACCTATTAGAACTATTCAGTATTAGAATTATTAAAGTATTTTGTAAATATTTTTTTTTCCAAATATGTTTTACTGCTTTTTTCCAAATATGTTTTACTGCTTTTTTCCAAATATGTTTTACTGCTTTTTTCCAAATATGTTTTACTGCTTTACTGTGGGGAATCACAACATTTTGTGTAAACAAACATGGAGTTAAACTGTTTGAATAAATCCACCACTACTTTATCTATAAGTATGGAAGTTATTGGACAAGACTATTTAAATAAATGCCATCAGCTTTGATTTGACGCTTGTCTTTTACCATGGCCTCAAAGGGGAAGTAAATATAGAATAGTAACACTTCCTGAGCAGGTTGTAAAAGGCGAATAAAGAGGGTTGGTGTCAGACTGGCTACTTTACACTGTAGACAAAGTAAAAACAAATCCAACCAATTATGAACGGGCCTACAAAAAGCTTGGTTGTGAGCCTATATTCAACTAGTAGCCTTAACTGAAGAATAAGAAGACACATTGAATTCTGATTATATTGTATTATTGCTAATTGATTGTTTAAATATTTTATAGTGAACAATATTTCTAAATAATAAAAGCCTGCAATGCTTCATATACATTGTGTCTAACACTGCCATCAGATTTTTGCTCGACCATTCTTGTCTGTAGATGTAACTACATAAGTTTTCACAATTAGTTTCACATTCTTCTAGAGAAATTGATGATATTAGTTTTTTCAAATAAATACTTTATTAAATTATTTCTGACATTGGAGTGCAAAACTTTTACCTTAGTCATCAAGCTGTAAACACTTATCACTATTTTGTACTGTTTGATGTCCCTGTTTTACTGTAACATACGAGGGAAAGTCAATACGTAAGTCACAAATGGCTGTAGAAAAATAACTAACCATGATAACAACTTGAAACCAGTTTATTTTTATACATATATTGTCCCTTTATTTCTCAACATAATTTCCATAAACATTGATGCACTTATCCCATCGTTTTATCAGTCCTCCCAAACTGGCTGCATAGAATTGCATGCTCTGTTTTCTAAACCACATTTTCACTTCATATTCAACTTTGGCGTCAGTCATGAAATGTCTCCCACCAAGGTGGGTTTTAGTGGACCAAAAAGGTGGAAATCGCTAGAGGCTAAGTCGGGGTTGTAAGGTGGATGTTCCAGATCTTCCCACCTTAGTTGGTTAATTTTCTCCTGAGTTAATCGAGCCGTATATGGTCTGGCATTGCCATGAAGAAGCAACACTCCTCTAGTCAATAGTCCTGGACATTTTCTTCAAATTGCATCATGAAGCATCAATAGAACTTCACAGTACGATTCAGAATTCACATTGTCACCTTTCTTCTTGAAATTGATTAAAAGCACTCCTTGACAATCCCAGAATACTGTCAGCATAACCTTCCCTGTTGATGGCGTAACCTTGAATTTTTGGACACAAGGCGAAGAAGGATGTTTCCATTGCCTTGAAGCGCGCTATGATTCGGGCTGGTAGTGATGCACCCATGATTCGCCTCCAGTAACAATCCTGTTCAGCAAGTCTTCTCCTTCATCTTTGTATCGACAGAGATGATGCAAGGACACGCCAAATTGGTTCATTTTGTGTTCCTCCTTCAATTGTCTGGGTACCCACCTTGAGCACACTTTCTTAAATTTCAATCGATCATGCATTATGCTGTATGCTGAACCATGTGAGCACCCTATTGCAGATGCTACAGAGTCTATCGTTACTCGCCTGTCACCTCTAATCATCTCCTCCACCCGCTGCACGGATGCTTCTGTTGCAATCTCAACAGGACGACCAGATCGGATTTCATCAACAATTTTAGAGCGTCCTTGATAAAATTGTTTTACTCACTTATGCACCGCTTTACGGGACAAACAGCATAAACAGAAAGCATTTCCTTATGAATGTCCCTTGTAGGCAGTCCTTTTGCCCACAAAAATGCACAACAGCACGTTTCTCTTTGGTTGTACACACCATAAGTACAGTCACAATTTTGTTTATGTGCTGCGCATGCACATGAGATACCCAGCGCCACCTGATGAATGGGAATATAAAGTTCGATGTTGCTGTCACCTAATGACACCTGTAGAAAATACCAACTACATTTACCTGCCATCCCACAGACTGTGTGACTTACTTATTGACTCGCCCTCGTATTTACCAATTCGTAATCCCACATACCATGTTCAAAACACGACTGCGGGTGATTTGGCAGCAGGCCACCTTGCATTGGTTTTCATACAATGGTATGTGTGCCTGTCATTCAGAAATATCTGCCAAACAACAGAATGTAAAACTTGCCAAGAAATTACCAATAGCCACCCACCCCCACCCCCACCCACACACACACACACACACACACACACACACACACACAAAATTTACCAATTAATATTTTCTTCATTTTTCAGATAATGGTATAATATACAAAATAGCTGCCTGGCCAGGTCTAACCGCGCTTGATGCACCAAAAACGTATGTGGTGACAAACTACATTCCATTTAGTGATAGCAGGCCTATCTGGAATCTCATATTGTATGTAAGTATAGCATAGTTTCACATCACATATATCACCTTGCTTGCTATCTCAATGGTAAGATGTAAAGGTGTACTGTATTTGGGCTTTGATTCTTGGGATACTTTGTATAACAACCAATCCTTTCTGTCTCTTTTTTATATTGAACTGTAAGAGGGAAAGTATTTATCATACGACCCCCATTCATTCTATATGACTTACGTTACACTGTTTATGCAGTTTGCTTTTATTCATTTGCTGTCCTCTGTTTGTGCTTCTTTAATGCAATATTACTTACTATTACAATCCCACATATATGCATAGTAAATTTCACTGATTTTTATTGCACCGTGTTCCATTGATACTATTAGAACTTCACACATTGTGGATACATCCACTATGAACTCCTCCAAGGTTTACACTCTTTCTATAATCTAGTTGTATTCCCCTTTCTCCACTTTAATCCCTGGTTTTTTAGCTTGTTTGTTGTTGTTGTTATTAATGGCATAATTTTACTTAAGCAAGATTATAAGGAAAAAGAATAAAGGAAACATTTGTTAAATTCCATTATTGAAACAGAAGATGAGGAGGAGAAGAAATATTCTAAAAGTACTAATTTTTTTTGTTGTTTTTTTTTTTTGCATATCCTTTACAGGACATTGCATTCAACACCAGCATGTTTCAGCTGCTGTTGATGTCTTGGCAAGTTTTATGTTCAGTAGTTCGCCATTGCTTTCTTAACGACCGGCTCATATACCTCCCATAAGTAACCAACGTGACGTGATCCGCTGCCGAATCTTGCACAGCTGTGTTTAGTACGAGAGTATACGGGATTACGGACAACATCCTTAACCCCTACGCCAGTACTAATCGCATCCTTAAAAATAACATTTGTAACTTAGCACGAAGTGTACTTAGACTATTGGCAAATATTATTGATATTTTGTATTTTTGTTTTACAGGATTCATGGATATACATTGGTACTGACATGGCTGTTGGCCAGATTGCAGTTGAAACCTGCGAAAAGTACAAGAAAATTGACCTTTGCATATATGACCCATATTGTGGTTGGGCTGTTGCAACGGGTGAATGCAGGTCTAATGAAAATAAAAAGTAAGTAAACCAAACAGATATATCGTTGATAATTTATTTATTCACAATAATGTCTGTTGGAAATTTTTCCTCCAGAAAACTAGAACAACATTCCACGAATGAGGTGTACTTCAGTCATGTTAAAGGCAAATGCTGAAAGTCCTAAAGTTGTTCTGACATGTTTATTAAACTCTAAGGTTGCTAATTATAACTGTTAATGTGAAGAAGAATGTCTTCCACATGATTTGGATCATCCTAATCTGAAAGTAAAGCAATGGCAAACTACTGAACTAGTAAACCACAAATAGCCAATAAATTCTTACAACATCCTGTAAAGGACAAGTGGCTAACTTTTTAATCGGAAGGTAAGATCCAGGTTTCTCTCATGAGTAAAAGGTTTCAAACAGAAACATTCTCGTGTAACAATCAACAGTGGTATGTAACTGGAAAAGGACTCTTAAGCTACACGTTTAATTTACAAAGAGAAGTGTTTATGAAAAGCCAATTATCGTTCAGCCATTAGGTGGTCCACTTGACAAGTAATGTCCAACAGACATTTCTCATGCTATCTTCATTGTTTGTCATGAAGTCTTCTACTGACTCATGTTGTCAACATATTTTCTGATTAGATGATTACTGCCGTTACTAATAAAATTACCCATTTCTTCCTCCATCTATATTTTTTGGGCTTTCGTAACTGTATATTCAATCCTGCCCAGTAGCAGCTAATCTTGATCCTACTGACCTTCCTGCAAGGTTCCTTGTGAAAGCTTTGCTGTAGGTGTGTTCTCTTTACACATATTCTGTCACGTCATTTCTGTACATCATCATACTACCAGTCATCATACTACCAATGCTAATTCATGTCTAACCATTAGTCTTCATAAAGTCTTGGCAGTGCATGATAACATGTATCACCCTTTGCCTGAACTGAAACCATTACCATCTTTGTCTATATTCATCACCATCATTATCTTAAACTTTTGCCATCAAATGTTGTGGGGAGGAATAGATGATATTCCTTCTTCTTCTGGTAAAGCTGTGGAAATGTAAACAATATAAAATAACACGAAGTAATGCAGCTTTATAGAACAGAACTTTCCGTAATTGTGTTCTGTAAAGCTGAATTACTTTGTGTTATTTTATATTGCTTACATATGATTGTACAATATCTTTGATGTTGTCTATACATTTTTTCTCTTCGGCATCCTCTTGCTCTTGTGTCAGATCTTCTTTGGCGTAGCCCCAATACTGGTAACTGATGGTGTTGTGCTCTCACGATATGGCAAGTCCATTTGATCTTTTGCTTTTCAGTGTATGTGGCACAAGGTTTTGATCTCACTGTCTGTCCAATAACATCATTTCTTACTCTGTCTTGGATAGTTAAGTTGGTAGCTCTTCTCAGGCATCTCATTTCACATATGTTGATTTTACATATGTGTTATTTGGACAATGTCCAATTTTGACATTGATGGCATAGTGTTGGTATGAATATGGTATTTATTTTCTGTCTGCATTGCTACCTAAATATGTGTATGATTCCACCTCTTAAAGTTAAGTTTCACCAAGGGAGGTTGTGTTAGCATTTGCTTGATTTATTCTCGTTATGTTTGACTTTCCTCTGTGCATTTTTAAACTATACTTGTTGTGATCTCTCAAGTGTGTTTCATTTATCTTGCATCTGATTTTGTTTGTGGGACTGGGGGTCTGTGTTGAAGTCCAGATCAACAAGCTGCTTTGTCAAAGGCCATTGAATTCCATTTCTAATGCTAGTTATTGTTGTTTTCATAATCTAGTCTGTAGTCAGTAGAAATATTAAAGGTGACAAAAGGCATCCTTGCTGAACCCCTATTACTATTTTAAATATATCCATTGGTTTATCCTGATGATGAACATTTTGTGTCCTCGTGTGTTGCCAGTATTAATTATCTTCTGATGCTGGATGGTCTAAAACAGTGGTATTGAGAAATCACATCAATAGAGTGGATCCAGAACACTAGGGACTGAGATATATGGAGAAACATGAATGCCTACGCAACTTGACAGGGCACTTGATGTTGATGATCTTCTGTGTGATCCCGTTGTGCCTCTTTAGTTTCCAAAAACACAATGCTGTCAAAGGCCTTTGTATAGTCCGCAAATCTAATTTAACATGGCGAATTCATTTGAATGCTTTGCTATGTTTTTATGTGTAATTGGTAATCATCTGATAAGTGCAGGATCTTTTTGATTGAAAGTCTACATGTTGTTTGTCAGTGGCATCTCTTAATTTCTCCATAGTGATCCTGCTTATTTTCCCAGGAATTGACAATAACATTATTCCTGTATAATTTTCACACTCCTGTATATCTATTTTCTTTGACAACTTCACCAGATATCCTTCTCTCCAGTCTGCAGGTACTTATGTAGTCTCCCAGACTCAGTTAAATAACTGTGCAGGTGATGTGTTTTTGCTAGTATTTGCTGGGATACCATTTGGCCAGTAGTTTGCCCATCCTTCAGAAGTAAATCAGCGAAAATGAGAAGCAGACATTTAATTTCCCATCCTTCAGGAGTTTGATAGCTTTTTGAATTTCTTCTTTAGAAGGTTTCTAACATTTGATATGGAGCTCAACTTCTGCAGCCTGGGATACCTTGGGGGTTCTTTGGGACTGATATTCAGAAGTTCATCAAAGTATTCAGTCCATGTGTTAATTTAATCGTTAATGTTGATAAACTTTCCCATTACTATTTTAGATAGGTCTGTTTGGTTGATTATATTTTCCTTGTGGTGTTGAAAAGGTCTCTAGGGTTTCCTTTTGCTGCTGCTATTTCTGCCTTGCCTTGAAGGATATCTAAATATTCTTTTATTCAACCTTATCCGCTTTACAACTTTTTGATTAACTTGTGTATTTTTCATGATTTTACAACTTTACATTTTTCTCTTCTTTGTTACTCAAATTTCAGTTTGATCAACTACGCTAAAATAGATCTGCTGTCATACTCACTTGAGGAAGCTATCAAGAAACATGTGGGGGAACTATATGGTAAGACAGTGTCATGGTATGCAATGCATTATTTTATATTCAAAATCATTGTTATAGAATTTGTCTTTATTTTTTGTTGTTGCGCTCGCATGCTTTGAGCTCAAGCATAGCTCATACATATGCTAATACTTCTAGTGCGCTGGATTGATATCTGCGTGTGGATTAGCTCTCCTTGGTACCAGTGTCTCTCGCCATCAGGCGAACCCACTCTATCTTCTGAGAATTTAATTGAATTTAATTGTCATAATTTTACATATTGTCTTGAGATACTCTTTTAAAAAACATGTCATCATTTATCTATTGAAGGGAGTGCATCACACCTGGTTTTGGGCCTTTCTAACTCAAGGGACTATATGTCCAACTTCGGCAATCATTTATTTAAGCTTCACTTCCTTGAGACAAATTCCATTCAAGGTAATGAGCTCTGTCTACCTATGGGTGCAGAAGACCTGCACATTCATAAGAATAGCATTGGGCGGCCAAGTTTATCAAATCAACAGTTTTGGGATCAACAACAACCTGTGGGTAGGTTTTATTTCCCAGCTCCTTGCCAGGGCATTGACCTTACAGCATACTTTCTTGTTATTTCTGCAATGAAATTGTTTACGTGGGCTCCCAGGTCACCCCAGCCTAAAATGGGTACCACCTAATGTCTTGGGAAGTAACGATGGCCGACATTATATTGGCCACATGGCTCATCAAGTGTCGATTGGCCTATGAAAATAAAGGTAATGTGCCCAGTGTGCCTTAAGGCACCTTGCTGCTAATGCAAACCCATGACCACTGTCAGGGGTCGGATTTGACTTTGGTTTACTGCTGTTGAATTAATATTAAGTCTTAAGCCCTCTGATCTGCATCGGCTCTCCAAGCTCGTTTATTTAATATTGTCTAGGGGTCTATGCTGGGTGTTATTGCGGTTACTACCCATATACCATACGGGTCTTTGACTTCTTCCTCCTCATTCTTAAATCACTAACAACACACTGAACTATGAAAATACTGCACAGAACACTGAAACATTTCGCATCCTACAATTACTCATCTTGCCAGGAATGCAATTCACAATCATGTTATCAGTAGAAATGCTATTTACAATCATGTTAGAAATGCGATTCACAAAAATCCAGTGTATTCGCTCCTTAAAATAATATTCAAAAATGATATCTCTATACAACATCAACAATAATTCTGATGGCAATGCAACTTGTCATTGCCAGCTTAGGCTTTCAATCCATGATGTTCCTTTCATGGTCCTAGCCCCGACTAATGCATTTCATGAGTCTTTTCAACTCTTGGGTTAATCATTGTGTGTAGCATGATTAATTCATGCACACACTTGACATGAGTCACTTGGCTCCTTCAACTAC
Organism: Cepaea hortensis; assembly: GCA_963921405.1. NCBI lineage: Eukaryota > Metazoa > Mollusca > Gastropoda > Stylommatophora > Helicidae > Cepaea > Cepaea hortensis. Next base: position 158,918,595 of record OY992877.1, on the reverse strand, counting down.
CAAGCTGGCAGACATGCATGCCACTGCACTACCACTGCTCCCTACATATAAAAAATTGTTAATAAAACAAGTGGAAGAGAAAAACAAACTGCTGCAATGAATTTAAACGGCAGTTGCTGTCATGTCACACATTGCTCAGAACATAGCAGCATCACTGAATTGTCCATAGTGATGGGAAACTGAAGAGAAAGAAAGTAGGCTGTCAGTGGTGTGGTGGCTTTGGTCACAAACTCGTCCTTGTTGTACACTATGAAAAAAATTGCCATCTTAGGCCTAAACCGAACTGGCAAGGGATCTCGAAATTGGTGGAACCTAGAGATGCAGTGATCTGGAAACTACCCTGTCAACCAAATGCAGGGAAGGATTTGGATTTGTTATCTGAAAAGTGTGAATTCTGCAGTTCTGCTGTAAACAGACAGAATGCAATTAAAACCAATACCAAAATATTTCATGAACAAAGAAGAAAAAGAAGCAGATATTCTTCATGAACATGTATTTTTTAAATGTCACACGTTCTTGTAGGACGTGATCAACCCCATGTTGATTTTCTAGATAATTTTACGTCTTGAAAGTAACCATGTATATATCTAGGTGATCAGATAACGTAATATGTAATTTACAAGTGCCTTTTGTTTGCTTCAGCATTTGAAAAGATTTCTAAGACGTCGGGCAGTTCTGTGACCTTGCGGGTGGAGTATCGACTTCATATTACAGGTAATGTGAAGTGGACCAGGAATGGAACTGGTGTTAGTGATGACAGGCATATCTTGGCACAAGACAACTCTCTCATAATAACCGATCTTCGTCAGGCAGACGAGGGGCAATATACTGCAACAGATAACCTTGGGAGAACTGTTGCAGAATACTCTCTTGTTGTAGAGACAAGTAAGTTCTAGATAGTTTTAACAAATTTTATTCTGTGTAAAGTATGTGTTTCTCAAGATATTTTGTCATTTATTAATATCATATAATGTGATGCAGGTCAGCGTGGTCAAATGGGTAAGAACGCGTGTTCTTAAACATCCGTTGTGCTGATGCTGAGGTAAGCAGTTCAACCCCTACACCGGACAGCTGGACTAAAATGACCTGTCGTCCTTGACTTGGGGATGTAAAGTACAAGTACCTCTGAAGCTGGAGTGGGTTCGCCTGATGGCGAGAGACACTGTTAAAAGGGAAAGCTAACCCACAAGCAAAATTCAGTCACTTACTACTATAAATAGTGTGTATGGACTACGCTTGAGTTCAAAGCGAGCAAGCACCCCAAAAAAAAATATATATATATATATATATATATAATGTGATGTGACCAGTCTCCATGGCTGAGGGCTTGCAGACATGATTTGTAAGCACGTTTGCCCGCGTTTGAAACACAGCTGTATGGCAGCAGACTGCATCGCGCTGGGAAGTTTAGCCTGGTCAACAAACGCCCACAGAAGTTGGATAAGTCAGTCTAAAGGCGCAGTATCGCAGCTCGCTGTCAACAGACACAACACAATCACATCCGAAAAAAGACCCCAGATGAACGCAGAAGAAGAAGGATATGGGGAAAAAAATTTGATGTGACAAGCTAGGCAGTCCAAAAGATCATGTTCCTCCACAACCATCTGTTTCTTATACTCTTGATAAGTTTCTGATTTTTTTTCCATGCCACTATGCCAACCCATCCAACATTTTCTCCCTCTGTTGACCTTTTTCCATAAAACCCATGATCTTCCCGGTTGACACGATGTTTTCCAGATGCTCTATTCTCATAATGTGACCACAAAATGACAATTATTTTGTCCTAATGTAGGCAGTTATCATCTGTCTTCGTTAATATGTCTCAGGTAGTACTTTGTGTTACCAGGGCCTATAAGGGAATCAGAGAATAGTACCCTACCATGCATCTCATAAACGACGACTAAGAAGGTTAGTGTCATACTGGCTACCTCATCCCATGAGGAAAAAAACTTTAGCTGCAACATGCAATCAATCACAAACAGACCTAGAAGGACTTGGTGTGAGTTGGTTGAGGTATAATGCTTCATGGGGAGATGAAAGGTCGAAAACAGTAGTACTTAGATATTAGTTTTCTTAATTCTTCATGGAATTCTTAGCATTAAGAAACAAAAAAGCACCTCAGTATAAATAAATATGTGAAGGTAAATTTTAAAAGCAAGCATCTTTTCTCTTCTTGTGTAGGTAAAGAGCAAATTGAGCAAAGATGGATGCGGAAATTTGACCAATGGTGTGATGAGTTTGAACGATATCAGGAAGACATCCGACAATGGGTGGGTAGAAATAATAATATGGTTTTGTACATTATATTTGTATAATCATGCAGGGAAATATCTGTTGTGGAAGGCATAAAAAATATCCCTACAGATATGGAAAGATCATTGGCACAAAGTATGCACTTTTACTTGTTTAGAAAATGGTGTCAATAAACAAGACAGACAAATTCATGATTGCAGGAAGGACAGGAAAGGTCAACCTGGTGCACTAAAGGGGATCAGTTAATAATATTTCATGTGCTGAGAGAATCTGAACAACAGTGAGTGTGCATAGACATCAGGTTTTAGCCAGTTTAGCATGATTTGTAAAGATGGTCTTCTTTTACACATGGATACTTCCATAAGTATTCCAGTTTCCTCTTAAAGATCACACAAGGAGAATTTCAGCACAGTCAGCTTTTAATAGGAAAGGGCTTCGGATACAGCATAACAGACTGAACAAGCATATGTACAAAGTTTGTCTGAGTGAGTCACCGCTATGTTTATGTGGACACATGTAGATACAATGTAAAAATAAATTGCTGCAGATTTTCTTTTTGTAAATGGTCATCAATATGTCATATCTGTTGAAAATCTTTAAATGTAATCAAAATTGTATGTGTCTGTTAATTTAAGTCTTGTAATTTATGTTGTAGTGAGTTTATACTAGGAAATTAAGAGAGATAAAATTGAGACCATTACAGTATATGTTGTCCAAAGAGGAAGTGAATGTATAGTGCAATCTAAAAATAAACAGTTTCTTACTACAACCCATGACATAAAAATGAAGAAAATATTAGAATTAAAATTTAACAGACAATGAAGACATAGACAAAACTAAAAATGTGATTTCATTCAAATTAACACTATCACTTTGTTGATAGAAATAAATGTCTTGAGATGCTTCATCAACAACACACAAATTTCTGCCTTTGATTTGCTTACACACGGTATGGGAGTACCACCTGGTGTCTGTTTATTTATTGAAGGGGCTTAAATGCAAGAGGATTGATCACATTGCACTGGGCTGTATCCCATATGACACTGTCTTTTTCTGCAGAGCGGCCAGCCAAAAGCGCCGCACGGAGCACGAACTCCATAGCTTCAGCTCCAGGGTCTCTTAAAAAAATTGCACTCATAAACAGAATAACAGAGTTAAAAAATGAACCTGCAACCTTCAGAGCTCAAGGCAAAGTTTGACTATTTAACTGCTTATTTATCTGCAGTCACACAGAAATGTAATAACATTTTCTAATCAAATAATATCCTGTTAGGTGATGACAAGACAGCAATAATCAAAACAATAAGTTTATGTAAGTTGTCAAAAGGACACATAAGTTGTATTTATGGTTATGCTTTTTCTATTTCTCAGGAAAGAAAGTGCTCAACATGCTGTCAGGAGTCAGCGCTAACTAACATGGTGCCAGCTCTGGGAGGTGGAAATTAAAGACGTCACAATCACTTGTCATTAGGGAGAAGGACATCTTCACTCTTGTCATCTTGTTGCCTTATTTATATTACCATGGTTTATACTTGTCTGTCTGTTGGTGAGACAGCAGTTTCTGCCATGTTTGTCAGAATGTCAGGATTATGAGCTGTGCTTGCTGTAAGTGTAGCATGACCAACATTAGATCAGCTGCCTTCATTGAATGTTTATTTTCCAAGATCTGATCCTAATGGAAGTTGTGCCAAGAACTGTGTCACATAACCTCTACTGCACCAATATCATCATTGTATTTTCTTAAGGGGTGTATTACAGAGTACCTCACTAACTGTGATATAGATTTTGTGTCTTTGCTTATCATTCCTTCCTGTATTTCTTACAATAGATTGCATCTATTAGTTTCAATCACAACTCCAACAAAATTAATACATCACAGACATCTGCAGCACAATCTTTGGATATGACCAATTTTTAACACATTCATATTTGATATTTATAGTGAAATATTACATTGCACATATATCCAGATTATCATGTTAGTTCTTAACTACGAAACTTAAAACTAAGTAGTAGTTTGTTTTGTTTTTTATACAGAATATTGCAGTATATTTTTTCTTTTCTTAAGTTGAAGTAATTCAGAGTTATGAGCCCTTGAACAAACTGTCAGCTTGCTTTTTAATCATGTGTTTGTATTAGATGGAAAACTGATAATTCCATGCAAATATAATCATAAAGATTTGGTGTTGGTGGTTCACAAATACTGTTCAAAGTCAGTTTTATGAGATCAGTTTGACCAATTCCTTTCCCACTTTCCATCCATTTTTGTACTCAGAACCAAGTCAGATTCCAGTCAAAGTAAATTGCAATTTGGTTTGGATCACCGCTATCTAAATTGCAATTACACAAGTCAGGTCCATACCTATTGAGAACTTTGTAACTGTTGTATGGCATGCTGACCATATCTAAATTATAATGAAAATTTAAATTAAGTCAATCGAGAATTCTACCTTACTGATTATATATTAAATTGCTATTTGCTCTTGTAAAGTAAATGTGTAACAAGAAGAAATACTTCACATACAGGACTACAGAAAATTATCATTAGTTTCTGCTCAGACATCTATCATTGTCAAAATGACATCGTAAAGGCTTTTCATTTTTTTTTAAATTGAGAACTGGAACGAAAATGAATGTTACCCAAAAATGACCTTGGATCAATTAATGTGAACAGATGTTATTGCTGCCATGCAGATACTATTATACATGAAGGTCACCAACTACTTAAAATTAGCAGTGTATTTTGTTCAAACATATATTAAAGAAACAAATTGATAAAATACTACAAAACCAGTTACATATTAAGAATCAATTGTTGTAAACAGTACACAGACAGAAAATAAATGTTTTCATAATGTCACTTTCTAAAGTTTTATGACTAGATACAATGTTAACATGCTTTTGCAACTATTTATTTCTTGTCAAGGAATTGTAAATTGTTAGCAGTTTTTTTCAAACACTAATGTTCAAGCATTGGTTTGTTTGTGTGTTGTTTTTGTTTAAACATCCACAAGTGTTAGCAAATTTAAGTTTGATTATAATTAAGTCCAAAGTATTTTTTTTTCCTTGCAGTAAATATTTAGATCTAAAAGTTCTGTAAAAATCACATTAACAGCAGCCTGCACAATATTTTTTTTTCTTCTTGCTTTAGTTTTTTTTCTGAGTGAGTTTATTATAAGTAAGTTGTGAAATGACATCAGAAGATGTGTGTTATTTTTTTTTAATGTAAATTGACTATATGGCTTGAGACCAGCTTGTTATTTATGTCTTTTAATAACTAATTGATCTTATGATTGTAAATATGATGTCCACCTGCCTGTTGTTGTTTACACGAGTGTAGATATACTTTTTCATATCATGTTATTTTTTTTTTTATTACACCAATCATTGACTTGAGAACTTAATTCATTTCTGTGATGCAATAAGTTTTTATCAAGAAATAATTTCTGTAAATCAAGAAGATTCATCAAAAGCTAATCATGAGATATCAAGATCCATTCAATGATGCCTTGTCTGTCCTGTAGACACTGAAAAATGCTCCGTATTAAAGCAAAGGCTTTCTAGTAGAAAGGGCAGTCCACAACTTGATAGCATCCCACTTATTAAGTATAAGATTACATTGAATTCCCAGTCACAGCAGCCTCATGGGAAATTAGAAGGCCGATGGACTTGCTAATTAGTCGGAGCCACAAAACAGCAAAGACAGACTTTGTCATATAAGATCAATCCAGAGATTCTCAGAAACACCAGAAGAGAAGACTGGCTGAACAGATGGCCAAAGGGAGCATCAGGCCAAACTTTTTTTTAATGAAATGCTGCAAGCAAAATTCAATGACAACATCAATGGCCTTAGCAAAAAAGAAATGTAACGTAATTTTTTCTGTTTTGAACAAGGCAGGCTGGAGTCTGTAGTCTTCTGAACCCTATAAATCTCATTCTGTTTCAAACAAGGCATGCTAGAGCTGTAGTCTTCTGAACCCTATCAGTTTCCAACATGCTAGCTCTGTGCAGACATTGTTCTCACGTTCTCTTTGAGGCCCAGCACTTTCAGAAATTAAGGAGAAGCTACTGCAGCCATCTCCAAATCACTCTTGAGTCTCTGGAACAGCTGCAGAGGATGTGCACCATCATACTGATGATATTGGGCTGCCAAAAGTGGACAACTCAGCAGCACTGGTACCAACAGCCAGACATCAAGATAGATTGATACTTTCTAACATGAACATGTTTCTCCTATCAGAATACATTCAGTAGATTAACAGTACTTGATGGTTTGTTGATTGAAAATTATTTGGAAGCCAGTGAGTTTTAAAATTAAAACTCACTGGCTTCCAAATAATTTGACATTCAGGTCATTTGAATCGTGAAAAGAGTTTGCATCTATCGAAGTGATGTGGTGTAGAGACTTTCCTCCAAATCGAATATAGAAATACCATCCCCATGGGATCTTTTTTGCAGAGCTCTCCTTTCCATCAACTGACTCAGAAACCCATGAGGTGAGCATGACTAGTACTGGAACTTTACATCTGTGGAGAGACATTGTGATCCTTTAACATTAGCCAGACTGGGGACCAAGTTTGTGGATAGACAGTATTGCATAGAGGTGCTTCAAGGTCTTAGCCAGTGTGAGACCACATCCTGTCTTGTGGCCAAATTCATTGGTTACAACCAATCTGAATATGTGTATTTGATTGTTACAACAAAACCAGGGGGTTAAGCTATTGCAGTACCAAGCAATGCATGATATTGATTAGTATTTTTCTATGAATTACATCCATCATGTAATGTGTTATGGTGCTTTTTACATTGGCATCTATGGTTTAGGGGTTAGTGAACACAGTTTAACAATTCCTTGTTACCGGGTCGATAGCCACAGGCAATGTTGAAGCAGATCACTTTATATTGATTTCGGTGGTATGAGCGGTGGATGTACAGAAAACAATGGCAAACTACCGAAAGTAAAACTGGCTAGAGAATCACAAACAGCCAGTAATTGCTGATGTTGAACGCAATGTCATGTGACAACCATGCAACTAACTTTAGGAACATACAAAAATGTGGCTTCCCAAGTGGTTGCAACTGCGGTGTTGACATTCTGGCGGCGGCATTATGCACAGTGTATCTGTGCGGGCTGTTGTTTGTCGAGACTCCTGTCTTTTCCACTTTTCACATTGGGCAGTGGGGAGCGTTTTATGTGATATTCACTGGCACAGGAACGGAGCATAATGGGGACGACCCGTTGCTGTGAAGTTGGAACCGTGACTAACTAACCTATTTTGAAAGAATACACTTGTGATTTTTCATACTGGTCTTTTCCTTCTTTGTGTTTTATTGTTACCACAAAACCAGGGGGTTAAGCTGCAAAATTTTACTGAAACTGAAAGAGTTAATATATTTTTTTGTGCTTGCTCGCTTTGAACTCAAGCGTAGTCCATACACACTATTTATATTAGTGATGGACTGAATTTTGCGTGTGGGTTAGCTTTCCCTATTAACAGTTTCCCTCGCCATCAGGTGAACCCACTCTGACTTCAGAGGTACTTGTAATGTATGTCCCCAAGTCAAGGACGACAGGTCAACATTTTAGTCCAGCTGTCCGGTGTAGGGGTTGAACTGCTTACCTCGGCATCAGCACACCAGATGTTTAAGAACATGCGTTCTTACCCATTCGACCATGCAAACCTGCAAAGAGTTAATATGAGATCCTCAGAAAATAGTTTTGTTATTTTACTAATAACAATAATTTATGATATGAGCACAATCTAACAAGTGCTGCTTTCACCTGGCCACTGAAAACTCACTTATCATTAATTACCATGAAGGTCTTGAGCTGTGTACATGAAACATGCAACTTTCATATTCTTGAATGCAACATTTTGTGAAAGAGGAGTGTATGTTTTTATGTAGGGCATTGTATAAAAATATGAGAAGTACTGAATCTGTTTCTTTGTCAACGATGATGTATATTTTTTTGGAAATTTGTGTTCGTTTAAGACAGTTTGCTGTATTTTGGTGCAGAAATATAACAAATCTAAAATTTATAAATATGTTAATTTTTACAAAAAAACAAACATAAGTTACACTGTTTTAACTTGTAATCTTGTGCCTTTTAAAACAAAAATTGCTAAACTGTCATCATTTTAAGATTTATACATTTGTGAATGCAAGGTAAATATGAATGATTTAAATTACAAAGTTAGTAGTGTGTATTTTTTTAGGATATGAACTATGAATGTGTATACATGATTTTGTAAAATCTATGAACGTTACAGTTTTTACAATTCACAATTTGTTACCTACTAGAATATTCACTTATCTATTTTAAATGTGAAAATACCTTTTTCTGTCAAACTGTTGTGAAGTATACAAGAATTGAAATATACAAGTGAAAGTGTGATTATAAGGCAAATATTTTTGTTTTATTTTCAGACAAAAGGAATTACTCAAAACAGGAGTGAACTTAGTTTGCTGTGAATGTTTTTTTTTTTCTTCAGTCACTGTTGTTTCTCATTATTGTTTTGTGTTTCACACTGTTGAAATGAATAATCACATCAATGTCTGGAAAGTATCCTATAGTTGTTTGTTATTTAATTTACTACTTTCTTATTTATTTTTCTCTGTATCCTAATAATGGTTCTCTTCTTTCCTCATGCATTTTCCATTGTATACTGTTTAGACATTTTTTTTATATTGTTCAAACTATATTTATTCAGTCTTAAATCTCTTGGCATAAAGTAAATATCTACAACCTTCATAATTTAAAAGTAAAAGTAAAATTTTTTTGCATGACAATGTGAACAAATGAACAGACGGTAATGCTGTACAAAGAAATGTGTGCTGAACTGAGATTATTATTATATGTTGGGTTCCCTGAAATAGTGAACAACTGCTATGAGACAACATTCCTAACAATATGAACTCAACTGGTTACATTTTAAAATTTAATTTTTGCTTTGGAAAAGATATTCTACATGCTTATCTGTGAAAACTAAATGCTTACTTTCATGTCACAAGTTGTTTATGGTGATACACTATTTCCACTGAAAGAATACTTGTCATTATAGCTACCATACAAACGTAACCCCCAAATAAATTATGTGAAAAATTAGGAAGGTTTTGGGATGTGGTGTTGACACAGGATGCAAAACATGAGCTGGGCAGAAAAGAGATCAAATGAACTAACTCTTACAGATGTAGCGAAAATAGACATCTTTTGAAAAACGTATAAATATGTGCTCACAATGTGACACATGGAGAACTACTTTTGGAAATGCTCAAGACAAAAATCAGGGACGTCAGACAGACGACATCTAAGAAACAACTACACCACACATGCAAGCAAACATACTGGGTTTTAGACCTGAAGAGAAATGCTGAAAATGCTGAGAACATGGTACAGTGGAGTGATGTGATCAGATGACTTAACTAAACTGATGATATATGTCACTGATTAACACCAATCCATTCCCCAAACATGACATCATTTTGTGGGGCTTCATTTATTTCATTTTTACTTGTTTTGTTACTATTGTTGAGTCAGTTTTGTCAATTCAGAAAATTTAGATAAAATGTCATTTGATCTAAGAAGTTAATATACTATAATAAAACTGAACTGATATCAGATTATCAGTCTCATCAGAAGTAATACACCCTTGTTTTTTATCCATCTTAAAGCAGGCAAAAATGTGTCAACCACAAATTTTATGTTGAATTATAATACTATCCTCATTTATAAACACAAACAAGGATAACAATAGTTTGGAATTCCTTTTGGAGTAAATGTTCCTTAATGTCAAATATCATTGACAAGTCGTGTAGCTGAATCTTTTAATATTTTTTTCATTTGTCTCTTTTGTCTATCAGTAATTAACTTGACTGTGAATGAGACAAACTCCAATTGTCATCTTCAATTTGGAAATATATATTTTTAACATGCTTTATAAATTATATTTCACAGATAGTTGACTTCATTTATTTATACAATCTATTAGTAGATGCCTGTTGTGTGTGCTAATACTTCTAGAGTCTGATGGTTGTATCAAATTGTTCTTATTTTTCTGACTTATTTTTTTCCAATATCCTGTTCAACCCTTCTGGATTATAATTTGGATATATATTATGTATTATATACAGTTTAGTATTCATTTTGTATATCCTTCTTTGTCGTTGTGTATTTTTTTTTAACCATCATCATTTTGCCTTACTTCTACACTGGCCAGATTTAATTTTCAAACATTGTCATTATACATCTAAGATGCCATATGCATCTAAATGTGACCTGTAGTACTCTCAGACTTCTAATATGTATTTTATTGTATGATTTTCTAAGTACAGTTCTACATCCAGCATCAAATGCTCATTGTATGATATTCTGAGCACCGTTCTACAATCAACATCCTGTGTTCTTTATATCGTTATAAGTATTCATACATTGTCAGTTTTATTTCTAGATAAATTATGTGTACACATATCACTTTTATATTTTAACTCAACTAGATATTTAAAGAAAAAAAAAGAGTGTCGAGGTGCTACATAGAGCATGTTCATTTGTATGGATGTGAAACTTGGACAATGAGCAGTCAACTGAAAAACATCTGATGGCTGCAGAAATATGGTTTCTGAGGAAAATGCAAAGAAGACCATGGGCGGACAGAAAAACCAATGACCAAGAACTACAGGAGACAAATGAAAATCGTAAATTGATTAGAGAAATTAGACGTAGACAGTCAAAATTTTTTGGACATGTTATAAGAAGAAATGGTTTGGAGAACTAAGTGACAACTGCAAGATTGAAGGGAACAGACCAAGGGGAAGACCGAGAAGTAAATACCTGGATGGCTTGGCCACATGGCATGGTCAAGACAGGAACACTGAGCTGATCCATGACTCTTATGATTGAGTGAAATGGCGAGTCATGACCGCCCACGCTTTCTGGCATGGCACATGATTGATTCATTGAGACATTTAAAATTACCTGTAGAAAACTTTAGCTGCTAAACCCAGGCAATCATAAGCAAGTCTACAAATGCTTAGCATGAGTTGCTTGAAAGCCTATGTTCCTTTGGAATATGAAAGGAAGAAGACAAAGTAAACATTTAAAATAGACAGGTAAACAAACCGTAGACAACATATTTTTGTATTAAACTATGCATTAGACATTTTTTATAATTCTTTTATCATGTGCAATTTTTGCAACGATAATAAATCTGGATACATTTGAATTACTCCATTATATGATGAAACTGCAGTTTACGAATGTTAATGCTGCATGAGGATGTTTGCAATGAAGTGAAAACATGCAACAAGAAAATGTATGATGGTCAAATATTCATCAATTGATTCTGTGTTTCAATACAGGGATAAACTGCAAATTGAAAATGTCAGTCTTTGTCTTAGATGAGTGAGGTTATAATAAAATCAGATAAAATGTTTTAATCTTTTTAACATAAATAAGACTTGAGGAATATTTGTAAATACTTTTTAATATTCTGCTTCTATTCATTTTGTGGACCACAACAGTCTGAGTAATGTATAAATATGTATGTATCAGTGGCATGAGATTGAGTTGACTTGTTGTGTGCTATGATGAATGTTTAATTACTGTATCATTAAAATGTTATTCAACCACTCAGAACAAGTTTTGTTTTCACTGAACATTATTTTAAAACAACACTTTAAGGGCTTTCATGTGTTGGTTTAATATTTTATTCAGAAAACACTCCACACTGAGTTTTCTAATCTGAGACTTTCTTCTTCTTCTACTTCATCTTCTTTTGTTCACTTGAAATTTGTCTATATCTGCAATTTTGTCTCTTGTATGGATTTCACTGGGTTTTTTTTAGTTCACTCAGTGGTCCATAGAGTTTATCTTCCACTGTTGTTTCTCTAGGTCAGGTTTGTTTAGATATGTCGTATTTTGGGCAGTCTTGGAGTATGTGATCTGCTGTCTACAGCACCAATCCACATGTGCACATGGCTAATTTGCCAATTTTTAATTTTGTTTACATGTGGTTATGTAATCTATTGTCCTTTTCTGATATTATAGGCAATTTCCCAGCTCAGGTACTGATTGAGCATCTGCCATTATTAGTACCAGGCTGATTACCATGGTTGGTATTGAGTAATTTCTTTGTTGCTAGTTTGATTGCCTGGATTTCTGCATCATATGGCATAACTTTACTTTAGTACTCTGGCCATGCCCCTAGCATTATTTTGGTATTCTATGTACACTGTCTCTCTACTCCATTTCTAACACCATTTTTTTTTTGTGGTGATACATCTTTGTAGACTCGGATCTAGAGGTTCTGTGGATATTCTTCAACATCAAAACTGAGAGTGGATGTTCAGCATTTTACACTCTTCTGTTCTTCCTTCTCGAATATTCCTTTCACTTTTGTTTGGAGTTGTAGTGATAATTTATGTTCCTCTTTCCATGGAGTTCATTCTGGGATAGTTTTCAGGGGGATAACAACTGTGGGCAGATCAGTCGTTTGGTCTGGTGGATAAAACTGCTTTTTTTTCAACCAACCCAAAGCTAGATTTTCAAATCTGTTCTTCATAGTGGGTCTGACATTCTGAGGAACTTTTCTGCTTGTATTAGTGTTTTCATATCTCTGCACTCTCTGTGTTCACCCCATCTTCTCCATCTGCATAATATGGGTTGATCACATCCTTCCCATGGTGACTTTTAAGTGTTTGATTTTGCACCCTGTCCAGCTCTTATGTGTGTGTGTGTGTGTTTGTTTTTTTTTTTGCTGAATACCATACAGTTAACCCATATTCCAGGTTTGGTCATATGCTCTGTTATTAAACTTTGCTAAGTTTTCCCGCTGGATGCCCATGTGGTTCCACTTAGTTTTCTCAGGATGACTATTTTCCTTCTGGCTTTTGCTACTGCTTTGTTGATGTGCTTTGTCCACGCCAGCCTGTCATCAAATGTTACTCCAAGGTGTGTTAATTCTTTATCTTCTCCAACAGGTATTCCATTTATCTAGATGTCTGCCTTTTGTTTTGGAGAGAGGGTAAATAGGGTGGTGCTGCAATTCTCAGTGTTTATGCTGACACACCATCTATTTTGCCCATGCAACTAATGCATCTACAGCTCTTTGTAGCGATTTGGTGGCCACTGATGCATGTTCATTTGTGCTCCATAGCATCAGGTCATCTGTGTACTTGTCATTTTGATTCCATGTGGTAGCTCGGCAGCAAAATCATTAATGTAGATTAGGAAAAGTGTGGTGCACACTTTGGTGGGGGACACCATGACGGAGTAGAACTTTCTTGCTCTTGAGTCCATCTATCTGTACTCTGGCTCTACTGTTGTGCAAGTATGCTTTCACCCATTTGTACATTCATCCATTCACTTTATAGTTTCTCAATTTCTTCATCAGACCTTCTTTCTTTCCAGACTTTGTCAAAAGCTCTGTTTAGATGCAATCTGAGATTAATGTTGCGAATATCTTGGATGGCCAGAGTAAATAACGATATGTGTGTGGAAGAGGTGATGAAGGTAGAACTTTATCCATAACTATACGAAAGAGAAAACAGTATTCTTCTTCTTCTTCTGCGTTCATCCGGAGATGTTTTTTTTTCGGACGTGATTGCGTTGTGCCTGTTTACAGTAGAGCTGTGTTCTTGTGCCGTTAGGCCGACACATCCGACTTCTGCAGGCATTTGTTGACCAGGTTAACCTTCCCGGAAACAGTATTCTAAGGTCATATAATGAGAAGACAGGCATTGGAGAACATTGTGACAACTGGAAAGATCAGTAATAGGATGAGGGTGTGGCAGACTGAGACTTAAGATGATGGCTAATCAAGTCAATAAATGCCTGAAGAAGTCAGATGTGTCAGCTGAAAGGTGCAAATTTTACAGCTCTGCTGTAAACAGACACACCACAATTACTTCCAAAAGAAATATTTTGAATGAATGTCGCCCCGGGAAGGTTAACCCGGTCAACAAATGCCCGCAGAAGTCTGATGTGTCAGCCTAACGGCGCAAGAACGCAGCTCTGCTGTAAACAGGCACAACGCAGTCACATCCAGAAAAAGAAAATCCGGATGAACGCAGAAGAAGAAGAATGAATGTCGAAGATGAAGAAGATTATGGTATCAGTCAAACTGATCCAGAACACCAAGGACCGAGATCTGTGGAGAGACATGAGCACCAACCACAGAGATCTGTGGAGAGACATGAACAAAACCCTCGCCACTTTGCACATAATGCTTCAAAATGGCTACGTGCAGCAGAATTGTCCTAGAACATCTGCAGCACAGTGACACAAGTACATGCAGAGACCTCTAGTGGAAGAAAACTGTTTCCATTGTTCGAGTTCCTCCTTAATGATGTAAATCTAGTCCAGCATTCTGCTCATCCTTCAAAACATTTAATTGGAGTCTGTTGACAATGAAATACCCACAACCCTGTGAAGGAAACATTGCCAATCTAGGCCCAATCCCAGCCAGTCCATCTGTGCCATGTTGAATGATAGCCTGGTGACCAACTAATATGCCTCTTTGCGATTGTGAAGTTCCGGTACCGATCTTGCACACCCTGCTGGGTTTTTTTAGTGTGGAGAGGGGAGGACTAGCTTTGCAACATAGTTCCTGTGATGATGGTACTTTTGTACAAGATCAAGAAAGAAGTCTCTACTTCTATCTGACTCTGACCCCGACCCCCACCTCCAGCACACAGGAAGTTTCAGTGTGAACACATTAAACCTCTTGGCCACTGTGACCTCTGATGAATAATGTTGCATGTTCTTTGCAGTATGCTGAGATCAACCGCAGGTTAATTTTCTGGGCAATTTTACGTTCAGTAGTTGGTCATTGCTGATCTCCCTGGCCTAGGAAATAGCGACTTTCTCCGTAATCCCATATAGCCATGTGAGAAATATAACTTGCGCGAGAATCTGTAGCGGCTCTCACCGCATTGGTGACTTACGGGTATGTGAGCTGGCCACTCAGAAAGCAATGGCAAACTACTGAGCGTAATCTTGCCAAGAAATCAACAATCAGCTGAAAGATGCTGATATTGACAGTGATGTCCTGTAAAGGATATGCGAACAAAAAAAAGTTGGTCATTGCTTTCTGAACTAAGAAGTCGATGTTTAAATACAACTGACCAGTGTGAGGAATGAACCCACTACCCCACCATCAAGAACACAGGAAGTTTAAGAGTGAACATGTTAAACCTCTCTGTGATGGTGACCTCAAATGGCAAACTCAATCAATAAATCAATCATGTGCCATGCTGGAAAGCGTGGGCGGTCATGACTCGCCATTTCACTCGATCACCAGAGTCGTGGATCAGCTCAGTGTTCCTGTCTCGTCCATGCCACGTGGCCAAGCCATTCAGGTATTTTCCTCTCGGTCTTCCTCTTGGTCTGTTCCCCTCGATCTTGCCAGTTGTCAATAAGTTCTCCAATCCATTTCTTCTCATAACATGTCCAAAAACTTTTGAATGTCTTCATCTAATTTCTCTAATCAGTCTATGATTTTCATTTGTCTCCTGTAGTACTTGGTCATTGGTTTTTCTATCTGTCCATGGTACTCTTTGCATTCTTCTCAGAAACCACATTTCTGCAGCCATCAGATGTTTTTCAGCTTGACTGCACATTGTCCAAGTTTCACATCTGTACAAAAGAACAGGCTCTATGTACCCCCTCAACACTCTTTTTCTCGTTTCAATTGACATCTTTTTATTGGTCAGAATGTTTTTCATCTTGCTAAAGGCTACTTTCGCCATGGCGATTCTTGTTCTAATCTCTTCAAGGCATCTCCCATCAGATGTTATGACTGTTCCGAGATGAAGAATATTCCCATTATTAAATTGAGTTAAATTGAGTGGCAGACCTTTTAGCATAAATGTTATTCAAGTATATGCCCCAACAGGAGAGTCCAGTGAAGATAGTGTAGAGGAATGTTATTATAATGACATAGAGTCTGCCTTAAAGAAATGTAAAAATTCAGAAATAAACATCATAATAGGAGACTTCAATGCAATAGTAAGAAATCAAGGTGATAGATACACAGTAGGAGACTATGGTTTAGGAGAGAGAAATGAAAGAGGATACAGACTCGTAGAGTGGACAAAAGAACAGGAAATGATTGTAGGAAACACCTGGTTCAAGCAACACCCTAGAAGATTATGGACATGGAGGAGTCATGATAGCAGGATCAGAAACCATATTGACTACATTCTGATTAGCAGAAGATTTAGAAACGCACTAACAGTAGCAAAAACAGTTCCCAGTGCTGATTGTTATAGTGACCACAGACTACTTACAGGAACATTGAGGATAAAGCTGAAGAAAGTCAAGTATATAACAGGAAACACTAAATATGATTTATGTACATTGAGTAATAACAAGGAAATACAAAACAAATTCAACATAGAAGTACAGAACAGATTTGATATATTGACTGATCTAGAGATAAGCATAGATATCTTAAGCATATGAAAGCTGGCAAGGCCCCCGCGATAACATCACAACAGAAATGATTAAAGCTTTAGAAGAATTTGGACTGGAGCAAGTCACCAGACTGCTGAACACATTATATGATACTGGAGATATACCTTCTGAATTATCTAATTCTGTATTTATTGCAGTCCCAAAGAAATCAGGAACCTTGGAATGTGATCAACATAGAACAATTAGTATAATGAGTCACATCACAAAGATTTTGCTAAGAATTATCATGCAAAGAGTTAGGAAGAAAATACAACCTGAAATAGGGGAAGAACAATGTGGGTTTGTAGAAGGAAAGGGTACAGTAAATGCTGTGTATATGCTGCGAACAGTTATTTAACGTGCTATAGAAGTAAACAAGGATATACATCTTTGCTTTATTGACTACAAAAGGCTTTTGATAGAGTTAGACATGTCAACATGGTGGATATGCTTGCAGATTTACAAATTGATGGGAAAGACAACAACAACATGTTATAACAAACATATATTGGAAACAACAAGCTGCCATAAGGATTGATAATGAAGTGGGACAATATCAGCCTATTAAGAGAGGTGTTAGGCAGGGATGTGTAATGTCTCCAGATCTTTTTTCCCTATACAGTGAAAATATGTTCAGAAATGTAGAAGATATAAATGGAATCAGCATTGGAGGAAGAAACATCAATAACATTAGATATGCAGATGATACAGTATTGATTGTAGACAATGGCAAACTACTGAAAGCAATATTGCCTGGAAATCAACCTGAGGTTGATTGCAACTTCCTGCAAAGGACATGCAACATTTCTTTTGTTTTTGTTTTTTTTTTTGTTTTGTTTTTTCAAAAAGTTGGTATTCTCCAGATGTGTAAGATGATGTACACAGGAAACACTCTGGAGCTTGCTGGGGCAATCTTTTGCTATAAAAGTTCACTTTATGATGAACATAGAATCATGACCACGAACATTACAAATATGTTTGTCAGTTTGTATAATACCTTTATTACTAAATGAGGTAACATAGCTTTATTTTTACACACAGCACAGTTATGAAGTTTCTTTATTCAAAAATTCTGATAAGAATACCAAATGTGGTATTTGTAAACATTTTCAAAATTGTCAACTAGAGACTGGCAAGATTTCTGTTGTTTCTTAATATCCTCACTATATATATATATATAATAATAGCATCAGTCAATACTAAAACTAACCACATTTATTACCAGCTTATTGAGCTCAATCTGATCCAACAAACTGAGGATAGGAGGCATAGGCATAAAATGCAGTCACTTACTGTGGGACCTGCCTCGTCTTACAGATGCGGAAACTGTGACAGAGATTGTCACTTTTGCATTGGCACTGTCAGGTGCCTCCCCAGCGGCACAACTCTATAGTCCTACATGGCTGAAAGAGGCCTCCTCCTCCTACTACTACTACTACTACTACTACTACTACTACTACTACTTCTCCTCCTACTGCTAAACTACTAAACTACTAAACTAAACTACTAAACTGCTAAACTAAACTACTAAACTAAATTACTACACTACTAAACTAAACTACTAAACTAAATTACTACACTACTAAACTAAACTACTAAACTAAATTACTAAGCTACTAAACTACTAAACTAAATTACTAAACTACTAAACTAAACTACTCAACTAAACTACTCAACTACTACTCAACTACCAAACAAACAAATAACTACCAAACAAACAAACAACTACCAAACAAACAAACAGCTACCAAACAAATAAAATACTAACAAACAAACAACTACCAAACAAACAACTACCAAACAAACATACAAACAACTACCAAACAAACAAACAACTACCACACAAACAAACACACAACTACCACACAAACAAACAACTACCAAACAAACAAGCAACTACCAAACAAACAAATAACTACCAAGCAAACAACTACCAAGCAAACAAACAATTACCAAGCAAACAAACAACTACCAAACAAACAACTACCAAGCAAACAAATATCAAACAAACAAACAACTACCAAACAAACAAACAACTACCAAACAAACAACTACCAAGCAAACAAACAACTACCAAACAAACAAACAGCTACCAAACAAACAACTACCAAACAAACAAACTACCAAACAAACAACTACCAAACAAACAAACAACTACCAAACAAACAACTACCAAACAAACAAACAAACAACGACCAAACAAACAAACAATGACCAAACAAACAAACAACTAAAAAACAAACAAACAACTACCAAACAAACAAACAACTACCAAACAAACAAACAATTACCAAACAAACAAACAATTACCAGACACACACCTACCAGACACACAACTACCAGACAAACAACTACCAAGCACACAACTACCAGACACACAACTACCAGACAAACAACTACCAGACAAACAACTACCAGACAAACAACTACCCGACACACAACTACCCGACACACAACTACCAGACAATCAACTACCAGACAATCAACTACCAGACACACAACTACCAGACACACAACTACCAGACGAAAAGCTACCATATGAACAACTACCAGACGAACACCTACCAGACGAACAACTACAAGGCGAACAATTACCAGACGAACGACTACCAGACACACAACTACCAGACACACGACTATCAGACACACATCAACCAGACGAACAACTACCAGATGAACAACTACCAGACATACGACTACCAGACGAACGACTACCAGACGAACAACTACCAGACGAACAACTACCAGACGAACAAATACCAGACGAACAAATACCAGACGAACAAATACTAGACGAATAAATACCAGACGAACGACTACCAGACGAACGACTACCAGACGAACGACTACCAGACGAACGACTACCAGACGAACGACTACCAGACGAACAACTACCAGACGAACGACTACCAGACGAACGACTACCAGACGAACGACTACCAGACGAACGACTACCAGACGAACGACTACCTGACGAACGATTACCAGACACCACACAATTACCAGACATCACACAACTACCAGACATCACACACCTACCAGACATCACACAACTACCAGACATCAAACAACTACCAGACATCACACAACTACCAGACATCACACAACTATCAGACATCACACAACTACCAGACATCACACAACTACCAGACATCACACAACTATCAGACATCACACAACTACCAGACAAGACAACTACCAGACAAGACACAACTACCAGACATCACACAACTACCAGACATCACACAACTACCAGACATCACACAACTACCAGACATCACACAACTACCAGACATCACACAACTATCAGACATCACACAACTACCAGACAAGACAACTACCAGACAAGACACAACTACCAGACATCACACAACTACCAGACATCACACAACTACCAGACATCACACAACTACCAGACATCACACAACTACCAGACATCACACAACTACCAGACATCACACAACTACCAGACATCACATAACTACCAGACATCATAACTACCAGACAACACAACTATCAGACAACACTACTACCAGACGAACAACTACCAGACAAACAACTACCAGACATATAACTACCAGACAAAGAGCCAGACGAACAACTACCAGATGAACAACTACCAGACGAACAACTACCAGACATACGACTACCAGACGAACGACTACCAGATGAACGACTACCAGACGAACGACTACCAGACGAACGACTACCAGACGAACGACTACTAGACGAACGACTAACAGACGAACAACTACCAGACAAACAACTACCAGACAAACAACTACCAAACGAACAACTACCAGATGAACAACTACCAAACGAACAACTACCAGACGAACAACTACCAGACGAACAAATACCAGACGAACAACTACCAGACGAACGACTACCAGACGAACGACTACCAGACGAACGACTACCAGACGAACGACTACCAGACGAACGACTAACAGACGAACAACTACCAGACAAACAACTACCAGACAAACAACTACCAAACGAACAACTACCAGACGAACAACTACCAGATGAACAACTACCAGACGAACAACTACCAGACAAAAAACTACCAGACGAATAACTACCAGACGAACAACTACCAGACATACGACTACCAGACGAATGACTAGCAGACTAATGATTACCTGGCGAACGACTACCAGACATACGACTACCAGACGAACGACTACCAGACTAATGACTTCCTGACGAATGACTACCAGACAAACGACTACCAGACGAACGACTACCAGACGAACAACGACCAGACGAACAACTACCAGACATACGACTACCAGACGAACGACTACCAGACTAATGACTACCAGACGAACAACTACCAGACGAACAACTACCAGACAAACAACTACCAGACAAACAACTACCAGACGAACAACTACCAGACGAACAACTACCAGACATACGACTACCAGACGAACGACTACCAGACAAATGACTACCTGACGAACGACTACCAGACGAACGACTTCCAGACGAACGACTTCCAGACAAACAACTACCAAACGAACAACTACCAAACGAACAGCTACCAGACGAACAACTACCGAACGAACAACTACCAGACGAAAAACTACCAAACGACTACCAGTTGAACGAATACCAGACGAATGACTATTAGACGAACGACTACCAGACGAACGACTACCAGACACTCAACTACCAGACACACGACTACCAGACACACAAAAACCAGACGAACAACTACCAGACATACGACTACCAGACAAACGACTACCAGACGAACGACTACCTGACGAACGACTACCAGACGAACGACTACCAGACGAACAACTACCAGACGAACAACTAGCAGACGAACACCTACCAGACGAACGACTACCAGACGAACGACTACCAGACGAACAAATACCAGACGAACAACTACCAGACGAATGACTACCAGACGAACAACTACCAGACAAACAACTACCAGACGAACAACTACCAGACAAACAAATACCAAACGAACAACTACCAGACGAACAACTAACAGACGAACAACTACCAGACAAACAACTACCAGACGAACAACTACCAGACGAACATCTACCAGACAAACAACTACGAAATGAACAACTACCAGACGAACAACTACCAGACGAACAACTACCAGACAAACAACTACCAGACGAACAACAACCAGACATATGACTACAAGACGAACGACTACCAGACTAATGACTACCTGACGAACGACTACCAGACGAACAACTACCAGACGAACAACTACCAGACAAACAACTACCAGACGAACAACTACCAGACAAACAACTACCAAATGAACAACTACCAGACGAACAACTACCAGACGAACAACTACCAGACAAACAACTACCAGAAAAACTACCAGACGAACAACTACCAGACGAACACCTACCAGACAAACAACTACCAGACGAACGACTACCAGACGAACAACTACCAGACAAACAACTACCAGACAAACAACTACCAGACAAACAACTACCAAACGAACAACTACCAGACGAACAACTACCAGACAAACAACTACCAGACAAACAACTACCAGACAAACAACTACCAAACGAACAACTACCAGACGAACAACTACCAGACGAACGACTACCAGACATACGACTACCAGACGAACGACTACCAGACTAATGACTACCTGACGAATGACTACCAGACAAACAACTACCAGACGAACGACTACCAGACGAACAACTACCAGACGAACAACTACCAGACATACGACTACCAGACGAACGACTACCAGACTAATGACTACCTGACGAATGACTACCAGACAAACGACTACCTGACTAATGACTACCTGACAAACAACTACCAGACATACGACTACCAGACGAATGACTACCAGACAAACGACTACCTGACTAATGACTACCTGACAAACAACTACCAGACGAACGACTACCAGATGAACGACTACCAGACAAACGACTACAAGACGAACGACTACCTGACTAATGACTACCTGACAAACGACTACCAGACGAACGACTACCAGAGGAACAACTATCGGACGAACAACTACCAGACGAACACATACCAGATGAACGACTACCGGACGAACAACTACCAGACGAACAACTACCAGACATACGACTACCAGACGAACGACTACCAGACGAACGACTACCAGACTAATGACAACCTGACGAACAATTACCAGACGGACAACTACCAGACGGACAACTACCAGACAAACGACTACCAGACGAACAACTACCAGACGAACAACTA
Source organism: Cepaea hortensis (assembly GCA_963921405.1). Taxonomy (NCBI): domain Eukaryota; kingdom Metazoa; phylum Mollusca; class Gastropoda; order Stylommatophora; family Helicidae; genus Cepaea; species Cepaea hortensis. The sequence continues at coordinate 158,895,638 of OY992877.1, read as the reverse complement.
CCAGACGAACGACAACCAGACATACGATAACAAGACGAACGACTACCTGATGAACGACTACCAGAAGAACAACTACCAGACGAACAACTACCAGATGAACAACTACCAGACATACGACTACCAGACGAACGACTACCAGACAAATGACTACCTGACGAACGACTACCAGACGAACGACTACCAGACGAACAACTACCAGACGAACACCTACCAGACGAACGACTACCAGACGAACGACTACCAGACGAACAAATACCAGACGAACAACTACCAGACGAATGACTACCAGACGAACAACTACCAGACAAACAACTACCAGACGAACAACTACCAGACAAACAAATACCAAACGAACAACTACCAGACGAACAACTAACAGACGAACAACTAACAGACAAACAACTACCAGACGAACAACTACCAGACGAACAACTACCAGACAAACAACTACGAAATGAACAACTACCAGACGAACAACTACCAGACGAACAACTACCAGACAAACAACTACCAGACGAACAACTACCAGACAAACAACTACCAGACGAACACCTACCAGACAAACAACTACCAGACGAACGACTACCAGACGAACAACTACCAGACAAACAACTACCAGACAAACAACTACCAAACAAACAACTACCAGACGAACAACTACCAGACGAACGACTACCAGACATACGACTACCAGACGAACGACTACCAGACTAATGACTACCTGACGAATGACTACCAGACAAACAACTACCAGACGAACGACTACCAGACGAACAACTACCAGACGAACGACTAACAGACGAACAACTACCAGACAAACAACTACCAGACAAACAACTACCAAACGAACAACTACCAGACGAACAACTACCAAACGAACAACTACCAGACGAACAACTACCAGACGAACAAATACCAGACGAACAACTACCAGACGAACGACTACCAGACGAACGACTACCAGACGAACGACTACCAGACGAACGACTACCAGACGAACGACTAACAGACGAACAACTACCAGACAAACAACTACCAGACAAACAACTACCAAACGAACAACTACCAGACGAACAACTACCAGATGAACAACTACCAGACGAACAACTACCAGACAAAAAACTACCAGACGAATAACTACCAGACGAACAACTACCAGACATACGACTACCAGACGAATGACTAGCAGACTAATGATTACCTGACGAACGACTACCAGACATACGACTACCAGACGAACGACTACCAGACTAATGACTTCCTGACGAATGACTACCAGACAAACGACTACCAGACGAACGACTACCAGACGAACAACGACCAGACGAACAACTACCAGACATACGACTACCAGACGAACGACTACCAGACTAATGACTACCAGACGAACAACTACCAGATGAACAACTACCAGACAAACAACTACCAGACAAACAACTACCAGACGAACAACTACCAGACGAACAACTACCAGACATACGACTACCAGACGAACGACTACCAGACAAATGACTACCTGACGAACGACTACCAGACGAACGACTTCCAGACGAACGACTTCCAGACAAACAACTACCAAACGAACAACTACCAAACGAACAGCTACCAGACGAACAACTACCGAACGAACAACTACCAGACGAAAAACTACCAAACGACTACCAGTTGAACGAATACCAGACGAATGACTATTAGACGAACGACTACCAGACGAACGACTACCAGACACTCAACTACCAGACACACGACTACCAGACACACAAAAACCAGACGAACAACTACCAGACATACGACTACCAGACAAACGACTACCAGACGAACGACTACCTGACGAACGACTACCAGACGAATGACTACCAGACGAACAACTACCAGACGAACAACTAGCAGACGAACACCTACCAGACGAACGACTACCAGACGAACGACTACCAGACGAACAAATACCAGACGAACAACTACCAGACGAATGACTACCAGACGAACAACTACCAGACAAACAACTACCAGACGAACAACTACCAGACAAACAAATACCAAACGAACAACTACCAGACGAACAACTAACAGACGAACAACTACCAGACAAACAACTACCAGACGAACAACTACCAGACAAACATCTACCAGACAAACAACTACGAAATGAACAACTACCAGACGAACAACTACCAGACGAACAACTACCAGACAAACAACTACCAGACGAACGACAACCAGACATATGACTACAAGACAAACGACTACCAGACTAATGACTACCTGACGAACGACTACCAGACGAACAACTACCAGACGAACAACTACCAGACAAACAACTACCAGACGAACAACTACCAGACGAACAACTACCAGACAAACAACTACCAAATGAACAACTACCAGACGAACAACTACCAGACGAACAACTACCAGACAAACAACTACCAGAAAAACTACCAGACGAACAACTACCAGACGAACACCTACCAGACAAACAACTACCAGACGAACGACTACCAGACGAACAACTACCAGACAAACAACTACCAGACAAACAACTACCAGACAAACAACTACCAAACGAACAACTACCAGACGAACAACTACCAGACAAACAACTACCAGACAAACAACTACCAGACAAACAACTACCAAACGAACAACTACCAGACGAACAACTACCAGACGAACGACTACCAGACATACGACTACCAGACGAACGACTACCAGACTAATGACTACCTGACGAATGACTACCAGACAAACAACTACCAGACGAACGACTACCAGACGAACAACTACCAGACGAACAACTACCAGACATACGACTACCAGACGAACGACTACCAGACTAATGACTACCTGACGAATGACTACCAGACAAACGACTACCTAACTAATGACTACCTGACAAACAACTACCAGACATACGACTACCAGACGAATGACTACCAGACAACTACCAGACATCACACAACTACCAGACATCACACAACTACCAGACATCACACAACTACCAGACATCACACAACTACCAGACATCACACAACTACCAGACATCACACAACTACCAGACATCACATAACTACCAGACATCATAACTACCAGACAACACAACTATCAGACAACACTACTACCAGACGAACAACTACCAGACAAACAACTACCAGACATATAACTACCAGACAAAGAGCCAGACGAACAACTACCAGATGAACAACTACCAGACGAACAACTACCAGACATACGACTACCAGACGAACGACTACCAGACGAACGACTACCAGACGAACGACTACCAGACGAACGACTACCAGACGAACGACTACTAGACGAACGACTAACAGACGAACAACTACCAGACAAACAACTACCAGACAAACAACTACCAAATGAACAACTACCAGATGAACAACTACCAAACGAACAACTACCAGACGAACAACTACCAGACGAACAAATACCAGACGAACAACTACCAGACGAACGACTACCAGACGAACGAATACCAGACGAACGACTACCAGACGAACGACTACCAGACGAACGACTAACAGACGAACAACTACCAGACAAACAACTACCAGACAAACAACTACCAAACGAACAACTACCAGACGAACAACTACCAGATGAACAACTACCAGACGAACAACTACCAGACAAAAAACTACCAGACGAATAACTACCAGACGAACAACTACCAGACATACGACTACCAGACGAATGACTAGCAGACTAATGATTACCTGGCGAACGACTACCAGACATACGACTACCAGACGAACGACTACCAGACTAATGACTTCCTGACGAATGACTACCAGACAAACGACTACCAGACGAACGACTACCAGACGAACAACGACCAGACGAACAACTACCAGACATACGACTACCAGACGAACGACTACCAGACTAATGACTACCAGACGAACAACTACCAGACGAACAACTACCAGACAAACAACTACCAGACAAACAACTACCAGACGAACAACTACCAGACGAACAACTACCAGACATACGACTACCAGACGAACGACTACCAGACAAATGACTACCTGACGAACGACTACCAGACGAACGACTTCCAGACGAACGACTTCCAGACAAACAACTACCAAACGAACAACTACCAAACGAACAGCTACCAGACGAACAACTACCGAACGAACAACTACCAGACGAAAAACTACCAAACGACTACCAGTTGAACGAATACCAGACGAATGACTATTAGACGAACGACTACCAGACGAACGACTACCAGACACTCAACTACCAGACACACGACTACCAGACACACAAAAACCAGACGAACAACTACCAGACATACGACTACCAGACAAACGACTACCAGACGAACGACTACCTGACGAACGACTACCAGACGAACGACTACCAGACGAACAACTACCAGACGAACAACTAGCAGACGAACACCTACCAGACGAACGACTACCAGACGAACGACTACCAGACGAACAAATACCAGACGAACAACTACCAGACGAATGACTACCAGACGAACAACTACCAGACAAACAACTACCAGACGAACAACTACCAGACAAACAAATACCAAACGAACAACTACCAGACGAACAACTAACAGACGAACAACTACCAGACAAACAACTACCAGACGAACAACTACCAGACGAACATCTACCAGACAAACAACTACGAAATGAACAACTACCAGACGAACAACTACCAGACGAACAACTACCAGACAAACAACTACCAGACGAACGACAACCAGACATATGACTACAAGACGAACGACTACCAGACTAATGACTACCTGACGAACGACTACCAGACGAACAACTACCAGACGAACAACTACCAGACAAACAACTACCAGACGAACAACTACCAGACGAACAACTACCAGACAAACAACTACCAAATGAACAACTACCAGACGAACAACTACCAGACGAACAACTACCAGACAAACAACTACCAGAAAAACTACCAGACGAACAACTACCAGACGAACACCTACCAGACAAACAACTACCAGACGAACGACTACCAGACGAACAACTACCAGACAAACAACTACCAGACAAACAACTACCAGACAAACAACTACCAAACGAACAACTACCAGACGAACAACTACCAGACAAACAACTACCAGACAAACAACTACCAGACAAACAACTACCAAACAAACAACTACCAGACGAACAACTACCAGACGAACGACTACCAGACATACGACTACCAGACGAACGACTACCAGACTAATGACTACCTGACGAATGACTACCAGACAAACAACAACCAGACGAACGACTACCAGACGAACAACTACCAGACGAACAACTACCAGACATACGACTACCAGACGAACGACTACCAGACTAATGACTACCTGACGAATGACTACCAGACAAACGACTACCTGACTAATGACTACCTGACAAACAACTACCAGACATACGACTACCAGACGAATGACTACCAGACAAACGACTACCTGACTAATGACTACCTGACAAACAACTACCAGACGAACGACTACCAGATGAACGACTACCAGACAAACGACTACAAGACGAACGACTACCTGACTAATGACTACCTGACAAACGACTACCAGACGAACGACTACCAGAGGAACAACTATCGGACGAACAACTACCAGACGAACACATACCAGATGAACGACTACCGGACGAACAACTACCAGACGAACAACTACCAGACATACGACTACCAGACGAACGACTACCAGACGAACGACTACCAGACTAATGACAACCTGACGAACAATTACCAGACGGACAACTACCAGACGGACAACTACCAGACAAACGACTACCAGACGAACAACTACCAGACGAACAACTACCAGACGAACGACAACCAGACATACGACAACAAGACGAACGACTACCTGATGAACGACTACCAGAAGAACAACTACCAGACGAACAACTACCAGATGAACAACTACCAGACATACGACTACCAGACGAACGACTACCAGACAAATGACTACCTGACGAACGACTACCAGACGAACAACTACCAGACGAACACCTACCAGACGAACGACTACCAGACGAACGACTACCAGACGAACAAATACCAGACGAACAACTACCAGACGAATGACTACCAGACGAACAACTACCAGACAAACAACTACCAGACGAACAACTACCAGACAAACAAATACCAAACGAACAACTACCAGACGAACAACTAACAGACGAACAACTACCAGACAAACAACTACCAGACGAACAACTACCAGACGAACAACTACCAGACAAACAACTACGAAATGAACAACTACCAGACGAACAACTACCAGACGAACAACTACCAGACAAACAACTACCAGACGAACAACTACCAGACAAACAACTACCAGACGAACACCTACCAGACAAACAACTACCAGACAAACAACTACCAAACAAACAACTACCAGACGAACAACTACCAGACGAACGACTACCAGACATACGACTACCAGACGAACGACTACCAGACTAATGACTACCTGACGAATGACTACCAGACAAACAACTACCAGACGAACGACTACCAGACGAACAACTACCAGACGAACGACTAACAGACGAACAACTACCAGACAAACAACTACCAGACAAACAACTACCAAACGAACAACTACCAGACGAACAACTACCAAACGAACAACTACCAGACGAACAACTACCAGACGAACAAATACCAGACGAACAACTACCAGACGAACGACTACCAGACGAACGACTACCAGACGAACGACTACCAGACGAACGACTACCAGACGAACGACTAACAGACGAACAACTACCAGACAAATAACTACCAGACAAACAACTACCAAACGAACAACTACCAGACGAACAACTACCAGATGAACAACTACCAGACGAACAACTACCAGACAAAAAACTACCAGACGAATAACTACCAGACGAACGACTACCAGACATACGACTACCAGACGAACGACTACCAGACTAATGACTACCTGACGAATGACTACCAGACAAACAACAACCAGACGAACGACTACCAGACGAACAACTACCAGACGAACAACTACCAGACATACGACTACCAGACGAACGACTACCAGACTAATGACTACCTGACGAATGACTACCAGACAAACGACTACCTGACTAATGACTACCTGACAAACAACTACCAGACATACGACTACCAGACGAATGACTACCAGACAAACGACTACCTGACTAATGACTACCTGACAAACAACTACCAGACGAACGACTACCAGATGAACGACTACCAGACAAACGACTACAAGACGAACGACTACCTGACTAATGACTACCTGACAAACGACTACCAGACGAACGACTACCAGAGGAACAACTATCGGACGAACAACTACCAGACGAACACATACCAGATGAACGACTACCGGACGAACAACTACCAGACGAACAACTACCAGACATACGACTACCAGACGAACGACTACCAGACGAACGACTACCAGACTAATGACAACCTGACGAACAATTACCAGACGGACAACTACCAGACGGACAACTACCAGACAAACGACTACCAGACGAACAACTACCAGACGAACAACTACCAGACGAACGACAACCAGACATACGACAACAAGACGAACGACTACCTGATGAACGACTACCAGAAGAACAACTACCAGACGAACAACTACCAGATGAACAACTACCAGACATACGACTACCAGACGAACGACTACCAGACAAATGACTACCTGACGAACGACTACCAGACGAACGACTACCAGACGAACAACTACCAGACGAACACCTACCAGACGAACGACTACCAGACGAACGACTACCAGACGAACAAATACCAGACGAACAACTACCAGACGAATGACTACCAGACGAACAACTACCAGACAAACAACTACCAGACGAACAACTACCAGACAAACAAATACCAAACGAACAACTACCAGACGAACAACTAACAGACGAACAACTACCAGACAAACAACTACCAGACGAACAACTACCAGACGAACAACTACCAGACAAACAACTACGAAATGAACAACTACCAGACGAACAACTACCAGACGAACAACTACCAGACAAACAACTACCAGACGAACAACTACCAGACAAACAACTACCAGACGAACACCTACCAGACAAACAACTACCAGACAAACAACTACCAAACAAACAACTACCAGACGAACAACTACCAGACGAACGACTACCAGACATACGACTACCAGACGAACGACTACCAGACTAATGACTACCTGACGAATGACTACCAGACAAACAACTACCAGACGAACGACTACCAGACGAACAACTACCAGACGAACGACTAACAGACGAACAACTACCAGACAAACAACTACCAGACAAACAACTACCAAACGAACAACTACCAGACGAACAACTACCAAACGAACAACTACCAGACGAACAACTACCAGACGAACAAATACCAGACGAACAACTACCAGATGAACGACTACCAGACGAACGACTACCAGACGAACGACTACCAGACGAACGACTACCAGACGAACGACTAACAGACGAACAACTACCAGACAAATAACTACCAGACAAACAACTACCAAACGAACAACTACCAGACGAACAACTACCAGATGAACAACTACCAGACGAACAACTACCAGACAAAAAACTACCAGACGAATAACTACCAGACGAACAACTACCAGACATACGACTACCAGACGAATGACTAGCAGACTAATGATTACCTGACGAACGACTACCAGACATACGACTACCAGACGAACGACTACCAGACTAATGACTTCCTGACGAATGACTACCAGACAAACGACTACCAGACGAACGACTACCAGACGAACAACGACCAGACGAACAACTACCAGACATACGACTACCAGACGAACGACTACCAGACTAATGACTACCAGACGAACAACTACCAGATGAACAACTACCAGACAAACAACTACCAGACAAACAACTACCAGACGAACAACTACCAGACGAACAACTACCAGACATACGACTACCAGACGAACGACTACCAGACAAATGACTACCTGACGAACGACTACCAGACGAACGACTTCCAGACGAACGACTTCCAGACAAACAACTACCAAACGAACAACTACCAAACGAACAGCTACCAGACGAACAACTACCGAACGAACAACTACCAGACGAAAAACTACCAAACGACTACCAGTTGAACGAATACCAGACGAATGACTATTAGACGAACGACTACCAGACGAACGACTACCAGACACTCAACTACCAGACACACGACTACCAGACACACAAAAACCAGACGAACAACTACCAGACATACGACTACCAGACAAACGACTACCAGACGAACGACTACCTGACGAACGACTACCAGACGAATGACTACCAGACGAACAACTACCAGACGAACAACTAGCAGACGAACACCTACCAGACGAACGAGTACCAGACGAACGACTACCAGACGAACAAATACCAGACGAACAACTACCAGACGAATGACTACCAGACGAACAACTACGAGACAAACAACTACCAGACGAACAACTACCAGACAAACAAATACCAAACGAACAACTACCAGATGAACAACTAACAGACGAACAACTACCAGACAAACAACTACCAGACGAACAACTACCAGACGAACATCTACCAGACAAACAACTACGAAATGAACAACTACCAGACGAACAACTACCAGACGAACAACTACCAGACAAACAACTACCAGACGAACGACAACCAGACATATGACTACAAGACAAACGACTACCAGACTAATGACTACCTGACGAACGACTACCAGACGAACAACTACCAGACGAACAACTACCAGACAAACAACTACCAGACGAACAACTACCAGACGAACAACTACCAGACAAACAACTACCAAATGAACAACTACCAGACGAACAACTACCAGACGAACAACTACCAGACAAACAACTACCAGAAAAACTACCAGACGAACAACTACCAGACGAACACCTACCAGACAAACAACTACCAGACGAACGACTACCAGACGAACAACTACCAGACAAACAACTACCAGACAAACAACTACCAGACAAACAACTACCAAACGAACAACTACCAGACGAACAACTACCAGACAAACAACTACCAGACAAACAACTACCAGACAAACAACTACCAAACGAACAACTACCAGACGAACAACTACCAGACGAACGACTACCAGACATACGACTACCAGACGAACGACTACCAGACTAATGACTACCTGACGAATGACTACCAGACAAACAACTACCAGACGAACGACTACCAGACGAACAACTACCAGACGAACAACTACCAGACATACGACTACCAGACGAACGACTACCAGACTAATGACTACCTGACGAATGACTACCAGACAAACGACTACCTAACTAATGACTACCTGACAAACAACTACCAGACATACGACTACCAGACGAATGACTACCAGACAAACGACTACCTGACTAATGACTACCTGACAAACAACTACCAGACGAACGACTACCAGATGAACGACTACCAGACAAACGACTACAAGACGAACGACTACCTGACTAATGACTACCTGACAAACGACTACCAGACGAACGACTACCAGAGGAACAACTATCGGACGAACAACTACCAGACGAACACATACCAGATGAACGACTACCGGACGAACAACTACCAGACGAACAACTACCAGACATACGACTACCAGACGAACGACTACCAGACGAACGACTACCAGACGAACAACTAGCAGACGAACAACTACCAGACATACGACTACCAGACGAACGACTACCAGACTAATGACAACCTGACGAACAATTACCAGACGGACAACTACCAGACGGACAACTACCAGACAAACGACTACCAGACGAACAACTACCAGACGAACAACTACCAGACGAACGACAACCAGACATACGACAACAAGACGAACGACTACCTGATGAACGACTACCAGAAGAACAACTACCAGACGAACAACTACCAGACGAACAACTACCAGACATACGACTACCAGACGAACGACTACCAGACAAATGACTACCTGACGAACGACTACCAGACGAACGACTACCAGACGAACAACTACCAGACGAACAACTAGCAGACGAACACCTACCAGACGAACGACTACCAGACGAACGACTACCAGACGAACAAATACCAGACGAACAACTACCAGACGAATGACTACCAGACGAACAACTACCAGACAAACAACTACCAGACGAACAACTACCAGACAAACAAATACCAAACGAACAACTACCAGATGAACACCTAACAGACGAACAACTACCAGACAAACAACTACCAGACGAACAACTACCAGACGAACAACTACCAGACAAACAACTACGAAATGAACAACTACCAGACGAACAACTACCAGACGAACAACTACCAGACAAACAACTACCAGACGAACACCTACCAGACAAACAACTACCAGACGAACGACCACCAGACGAACAACTACCAGACAAACAACTACCAGACAAACAACTACCAAACAAACAACTACCAGACGAACAACTACCAGACGAACGACTACCAGACATACGACTACCAGACGAACGACTACCAGACTAATGACTACCTGACGAATGACTACCAGACAAACAACTACAAGACGAACGACTACCAGACGAACAACTACCAGACGAACAACTACCAGACATACGACTACCAGACGAACGACTACCAGACTAATGACTACCTGACGAACGACTACCAGACGAACGACTACCAGACGAACAACTACCAGACGAGCAACTACCAGACGAACAACTACCAGACATACGACTACCAGACGAATGACTACCAGACAAACGACTACCTGACAAATGACTACCTGACAAACAACTACCAGACGAACAACTACCAGACGAACGACTACCAGACGAACGACTACGAGACGAACGACTCCCTGACTAATGACTACCTGACAAACGACTACCAGACGAACGACTACCAGACGAACGACTACCAGAGGAACAACTACTGGACGAACAACTACCAGACGAACACATACCAGATGAACGACTACCGGACAAACAACTACCAGACGAACAACTACCAGACATACGACTACCAGACGAACGACTACCAGACGAACGACTACCAGACGACCAACTACCAGACGAACGACTACCAGACATACGACTACCAGACGAATGACTACCAGACTAATGACTATCTGACAAACGACTACCAGATGAACAAATACGAGACATACGACTACCAGACGAACGACTACCAGACTAATGACTACCTGACGAACAACTACCAGACGGACAACTACCAGACGAACAACTACTAGACAAACGACTACCAGACGAACAACTACCAGACGAACGACAACCAGACATATGACTACAAGACGAACGACTACCGGACTAATGACTACCTGACGAACGACTACCAGACGAACAACTACCAGACGAACAACTACCAGACAAACAACTACCAGACGAACAACTACCAGACGAACAACTACCAGACAAACAACTACCAAATGAACAACTACCAGACGAACAACTACCAGACGAACAACTACCAGACAAACAACTACCAGAAAAACTACCAGACGAACAACTACCAGACGAACACCTACCAGACAAACAACTACCAGACGAACGACTACCAGATGAACAACTACCAGACAAACAACTACCAGACAAACAACTACCAGACAAACAACTACCAAACGAACAACTACCAGACGAACAACTACCAGACAAACAACTACCAGACAAACAACTACCAGACAAACAACTACCAAACGAACAACTACCACACGAACAACTACCAGACGAACGACTACCAGACATACGACTACCAGACGAACGACTACCAGACTAATGACTACCTGACGAATGACTACCAGACAAACAACTACCAGACGAACGACTACCAGACGAACAACTACCAGACGAACAACTACCAGACATACGACTACCAGACGAACGACTACCAGACTAATGACTACCTGACGAATGACTACCAGACAAACGACTACCTGACTAATGACTACCTGACAAACAACTACCAGACATACGACTACCAGACGAATGACTACCAGACAAACGACTACCTGACTAATGACTACCTGACAAACAACTACCAGACGAACGACTACCAGATGAACGACTACCAGACGAACGACTACAAGACGAACGACTACCTGACTAATGACTACCTGACAAACGACTACCAGACGAACGACTACCAGAGGAACAACTATCGGACGAACAACTACCAGACGAACACATACCAGATGAACGACTACCGGACGAACAACTACCAGACGAACAACTACCAGACATACGACTACCAGACGAACGACTACCAGACGAACGACTACCAGACGAACAACTAGCAGACGAACGACTACCAGACATACGACTACCAGACGAACGACTACCAGACTAATGACAACCTGACGAACAATTACCAGACGGACAACTACCAGACGGACAACTACCAGACAAACGACTACCAGACGAACAACTACCAGACGAACAACTACCAGACAAACGACAACCAGACATACGACAGCAAGATGAACGACTACCTGATGAACGACTACCACATGAACAACTACCAGACGAACAACTACCAGACGAACAACTACCAGACATACGACTACCAGACGAACGACTACCAGACAAATGACTACCTGACGAACGACTACCAGACGAACGACTACCAGACGAACGACTTCCAGACGAACAACTACCAAACGAACAACTACCAAATGAACAGCTTCCAGACGAACAACTACCGAACGAGCAACTACCAGACGAACGACTACCAGACGAACGACTACCAGTTGAACGACTACCAGACGAACGACTACCAGACGAACGACTACCAGACGAACGACTACCAGACACACAACTACCAGACACACGACTACCAGACACACAACAACCAGACGAACAACAACCAGACATACGAATACCAGACAAACGAATACCAGACGAACGACTACCAGACGAACGACTACCAGACGAACGACTACCAGACGAACGACTACCAGACGAACAACTACCAGACGAACAACTACCAGACGAACACCTACCAGACGAACGACTACCAGACGAACGACTACCAGACGAACAAATACCAGACGAACGACTACCAGACGAACGACTACCAGATGAACAACTACCAGACGAACAATTACCAGACGAACAACTACCAGATGAACAACTACAGACAAACAAATACCAAACGAACGATTCCAGACGAACAACTACCAGACGAACAACTACCAGACAAACAACTACCAGACGAACAACTACCAGACGAACAACTACCAGACAAACAACTACCAAATGAACAACTACCAGACGAACAACTACCAGACGAACAACTACCAGACAAACAACTACCAGAAAAACTATTAGACGAACAACTACCAGACGAACACCTACCAGACAAACAACTACTAGGCGAAAAACTACCAGATGAACAACTACCAGACGAACAACTACCAGACGAACAACTACCAGATGAACAACTACCAGACAAACAACTACCAGACGAACAACTACCAGACAAACAACTACCAAATGAAACACTACCAGACGAACAACTAGCAGACGAACAACTACCAGACAAACAACTACCAGAAAAACTACCAGACGAACAACTACCAGATGAACACCTACCAGACAAACAACTACCAGACGAACGACTACCAGACGAACAACTACCAGACAAACAACTACCAGACAAACAACTACCAGACAAACAACTACCAAACAAACAACTACCAGACGAACAACTACCAGACAAACGACTACCAGACATACGACTACCAGACGAACGACTACCAGACTAATGACTACCTGACGAATGACTACCAGACAAACAACTACCAGACGAACGACTACCAGACGAACAACTACCAGACGAACAACTACCAGACATACGACTACCAGACGAACGACTACCAGACTAATGACTACCTGACGAACGACTACCAGACGAACGACTACCAGACGAACAACTACCAGACGAACAACTACCAGACGAACAACTACCAGACATACGACTACCAGACGAATGACTACCAGACAAACGACTACCTGACTAATGACTACTTGACAAACAACTACCAGACGAACGACTACCAGACGAACAACTACCAGACGAACGACTACGAGACGAACGACTACCTGACTAATGACTACCTGACAAACGACTACCAGACGAACGACTACCAGACGAACGACTACCAGAGGAACAACTACTGGACGAACAACTACCAGACGAACACATACCAGATGAACAACTACCGGACAAACAACTACCAGACGAACAACTACCAGACATACGACTACTAGACGAACGACTACCAGACGAACGACTACCAAACGACCAACTACCAGACGAACGACTACCAGACGAATGACTACCAGACTAATGACTATCTGACAAACGACTACCAGACGAACAAATACCAGACATACGACTACCAGACGAACGACTACCAGACTAATGACTACCTGACGAACAACTACCAGACGGACAACTACCAGACGAACAACTACCAGACAAACGACTACCAGACGAACAACTACCAGACGAACGACAACCAGACATATGACTACAAGACGAACGACTACCAGACTAATGACTACCTGACGAACGACTACCAGATGAACAACTACCAGACGAACAACTACCAGACGAACACATACCAGATGAACGACTACCGGACGAACAACTACCAGACGAACAACTACCAGACATACGACTACCAGACGAACGACTACCAGACGAACGACTACCAGACGAACAACTACTAGACGAACGACTACCAGACATACGACTACCAGACGAACGACTACCAGACTAATGACTACCTGACGAACAACTACCAGACGGACAACTACCAGACGGACAACTACCAGACAAACGACTACCAGACGAACAACTACCAGACGAACAACTACCAGACGAACGACAACCAGACATACGACAACAAGACGAACGACTACCTGACGAACGACTACCAGATGAACAACTACCAGACGAACAACTACCAGACGAACAACTACCAGACATACGACTACCAGACGAACGACTACCAGACAAATGACTACCTGACGAACGACTACCAGACATATGACTACAAGACGAACGACTACCAGACTAATGACTACCTGACGAACGACTACCAGACGAACAACTACCAGACGAACAACTACCAGACAAACAACTACCAGACGAACAACTACCAGACGAACAACTACCAGACAAACAACTACCAAATGAACAACTACCAGACGAACAACTACCAGACGAACAACTACCAGAGAAACAACTACCAGAAAAACTACCAGACGAACAACTACCAGACGAACACCTACCAGACAAACAACTACCAGACGAACGACTACCAGACGAACAACTACCAGACAAACAACTACCAGACAAACAACTACCAGACAAACAACTACCACATGAACAACTACCAGACGAACAACTACCAGACAAACAACTACCAGACAAACAACTACCAGACAAACAACTACCAAACGAACAACTACCACACGAACAACTACCAGACGAACGACTACCAGACATACGACTACCAGACGAACGACTACCAGACTAATGACAACCTGACGAATGACTACCAGACAAACAACTACCAAACGAACGACTACCAGACGAACAACTACCAGACGAACAACTACCAGACATACGACTACCAGACGAACGACTACCAGACTAATGACTACCTGACGAATGACTACCAGACAAACGACTACCTGACTAATGACTACCTGACAAACAACTACCAGACATACGACTACCAGACGAATGACTACCAGACAAACGACTACCTGACTAATGACTACCTGACAAACAACTACCAGACGAACGACTACCAGATGAACGACTACCAGACGAACGACTACAAGACGAACGACTACCTGACTAATGACTACCTGACAAACGACTACCAGACGAACGACTACCAGAGGAACAACTATCGGACGAACAACTACCAGACGATCACATACCAGATGAACGACTACCGGACGAACAACTACCAGACGAACAACTACCAGACATACGACTACCAGACGAACGACTACCAGACGAACGACTACCAGACGAACAACTAGCAGACGAACGACTACCAGACATACGACTACCAGACGAACGACTACCAGACTAATGACAACCTGATGAACAACTACCAGACGGACAACTACCAGACGGACAACTACCAGACAAACGACTACCAGACGAACAACTACCAGACGAACAACTACCAGACGAACGACAACCAGACATACGACAACAAGACGAACGACTACCTGATGAACGACTACCAGATGAACAACTACCAGACGAACAACTACCAGACGAACAACTACCAGACATACGACTACCAGACGAACGACTACCAGACAAATGACTACCTGACGAACGACTACCAGACGAACGACTACCAGACGAACGACTTCCAGACGAACAACTACCAAACGAACAACTACCAAACGAACAGCTACCAGACGAACAACTACCGAACGAGCAACTACCAGACGAACGACTACCAGACGAACGACTACCAGACGAACGACTACCAGACGAACGACTACCAGACACACAACTACCAGACACACGACTACCAGACACACAACAACCAGACGAACAACAACCAGACATACGAATACCAGACAAACGACTACCAGACGAACGACTACCAGACGAACGACTACCAGACGAACGACTACCAGACGAACAACTACCAGACGAACAACTACCAGACGAACACCTACCAGACGAACGACTACCAGACGAACACCTACCAGACAAACAACTACTAGGCGAAAAACTACCAGATGAACAACTACCAGATGAACAACTACCAGACGAACAACTACCAGATGAACAACTACCAGACAAACAACTACCAGACGAACGACTACCAGACGAACAACTACCAGACTAATGACTACCTGACAAACGACTACCAGACGAACGACTACATGACGAACAACTACCAGACGAACAACTACCAGACGAACAACTACCAGACATACGACTACCAGACGAATGACTACCAGACAAACGACTACCTGACTAATGACTACTTGACAAACAACTACCAGACGAACGACTACCAGACGAACGACTACCAGACGAACGACTACCAGACGAACGACTACCAGACGAACAACTACCAGACGAACAACTACCAGACGAACACCTACCAGACGAACGACTACCAGACGAACGACTACCAGACGAACAAATACCAGACGAACGACTACCAGACGAACGACTACCAGACGAACAACTACCAGACGAACAACTACCAGACAAACAACTACCAGACGAACAACTACAGACAAACAAATACCAAACGGACGATTCCAGATGAACAACTACCAGACGAACAACTACCAGACGAACAACTACCAGACATACGACTACCAGACGAACGACTACCAGACAAATGACTACCTGACGAACGACTACCAGACATATGACTACAAGACGAACGACTACCAGACTAATGACTACCTGACGAACGACTACCAGACGAACAACTACCAGACGAACAACTACCAGACAAACAACTACCAGACGAACAACTACCAGACGAAAAACTACCAGATGAACAACTACCAGACGAACAACTACCAGACGAACAACTACCAGATGAACAACTACCAGACAAACAACTACCAGACGAACAACTACCAGACAAACAACTACCAAATGAAACACTACCAGACGAACAACTAGCAGACGAACAACTACCAGACAAACAACTACCAGAAAAACTACCAGACGAACAACTACCAGATGAACACCTACCAGACAAACAACTACCAGACGAACGACTACCAGACGAACAACTACCAGACAAACAACTACCAGACAAACAACTACCAGACAAACAACTACCAAACAAACAACTACCAGACGAACAACTACCAGACAAACGACTACCAGACATACGACTACCAGACGAACGACTACCAGACTAATGACTACCTGACGAATGACTACCAGACAAACAACTACCAGACGAACGACTACCAGACGAACAACTACCAGACGAACAACTACCAGACATACGACTTCCAGACGAACGACTACCAGACTAATGACTACCTGACGAACGACTACCAGACGAACGACTACCAGACGAACAACTACCAGACGAACAACTACCAGACGAACAACTACCAGACATACGACTACCAGACGAATGACTACCAGACAAACGACTACCTGACTAATGACTACTTGACAAACAACTACCAGACGAACGACTACCAGACGAACAACTACCAGACGAACGACTACGAGACGAACGACTACCTGACTAATGACTACCTGACAAACGACTACCAGACGAACGACTACCAGACGAACGACTAACAGAGGAACAACTACTGGACGAACAACTACCAGACGAACACATACCAGATGAACAACTACCGGACAAACAACTACCAGACGAACAACTACCAGACATACGACTACTAGACGAACGACTACCAGACGAACGACTACCAGACGACCAACTACCAGACGAACGACTACCAGACGAATGACTACCAGACTAATGACTATCTGACAAACGACTACCAGACGAACAAATACCAGACATACGACTACCAGACGAACGACTACCAGACTAATGACTACCTGACGAACAACTACCAGACGGACAACTACCAGACGAACAACTACCAGACAAACGACTACCAGACGAACAACTACCAGACGAACGACAACCAGACATATGACTACAAGACGAACGACTACCAGATGAACAACTACCAGACAAACAACTACCAGACGAACGACTACCAGACGAACAACTACCAGACTAATGACTACCTGACAAACGACTACCAGACGAACGACTACCAGACGAACAACTACCAGACGAACAACTACCAGACGAACAACTACCAGACATACGACTACCAGACGAATGACTACCAGACAAACGACTACCTGACTAATGACTACTTGACAAACAACTACCAGACGAACGACTACCAGACGAACGACTACCAGACGAACGACTACCAGACGAACGACTACCAGACGAACAACTACCAGACGAACAACTACCAGACGAACACCTACCAGACGAACGACTACCAGACGAACGACTACCAGACGAACAAATACCAGACGAACGACTACCAGACGAACGACTACCAGACGAACAACTACCAGACGAACAACTACCAGACAAACAACTACCAGACGAACAACTACAGACAAACAAATACCAAACGGACGATTCCAGATGAACAACTACCAGACGAACAACTACCAGACGAACAACTACCAGACATACGACTACCAGACGAACGACTACCAGACAAATGACTACCTGACGAACGACTACCAGACATATGACTACAAGACGAACGACTACCAGACTAATGACTACCTGACGAACGACTACCAGACGAACAACTACCAGACGAACAACTACCAGACAAACAACTACCAGACGAACAACTACCAGACGAAAAACTACCAGATGAACAACTACCAGACGAACAACTACCAGACGAACAACTACCAGATGAACAACTACCAGACAAACAACTACCAGACGAACAACTACCAGACAAACAACTACCAAATGAAACACTACCAGACGAACAACTAGCAGACGAACAACTACCAGACATACGACTACCAGACGAACGACTACCAGACTAATGACTACCTGACGAATGACTACCAGACAAACGACTACCTGACTAATGACTACCTGACAAACAACTACCAGACATACGACTACCAGACGAATGACTACCAGACAAACGACTACCTGACTAATGACTACCTGACAAACAACTACCAGACGAACGACTACCAGATGAACGACTACCAGACGAACGACTACAAGACGAACGACTACCTGACTAATGACTACCTGACAAACGACTACCAGACGAACGACTACCAGAGGAACAACTATCGGACGAACAACTACCAGACGATCACATACCAGATGAACGACTACCGGACGAACAACTACCAGACGAACAACTACCAGACATACGACTACCAGACGAACGACTACCAGACGAACGACTACCAGACGAACAACTAGCAGACGAACGACTACCAGACATACGACTACCAGACGAACGACTACCAGACTAATGACAACCTGATGAACAACTACCAGACGGACAACTACCAGACGGACAACTACCAGACAAACGACTACCAGACGAACAACTACCAGACGAACAACTACCAGACGAACGACAACCAGACATACGACAACAAGACGAACGACTACCTGATGAACGACTACCAGATGAACAACTACCAGACGAACAACTACCAGACGAACAACTACCAGACA
Source organism: Cepaea hortensis (assembly GCA_963921405.1). Taxonomy (NCBI): domain Eukaryota; kingdom Metazoa; phylum Mollusca; class Gastropoda; order Stylommatophora; family Helicidae; genus Cepaea; species Cepaea hortensis. The sequence goes on along the minus strand of OY992877.1, from coordinate 158,874,206 downwards.
TACGACTACCAGACGAACGACTACCAGACAAATGACTACCTGACGAACGACTACCAGACGAACGACTACCAGACGAACGACTTCCAGACGAACAACTACCAAACGAACAACTACCAAACGAACAGCTACCAGACGAACAACTACCGAACGAGCAACTACCAGACGAACGACTACCAGACGAACGACTACCAGACGAACGACTACCAGACGAACGACTACCAGACACACAACTACCAGACACACGACTACCAGACACACAACAACCAGACGAACAACAACCAGACATACGAATACCAGACAAACGACTACCAGACGAACGACTACCAGACGAACGACTACCAGACGAACGACTACCAGACGAACAACTACCAGACGAACAACTACCAGACGAACACCTACCAGACGAACGACTACCAGACGAACACCTACCAGACAAACAACTACTAGGCGAAAAACTACCAGATGAACAACTACCAGATGAACAACTACCAGACGAACAACTACCAGATGAACAACTACCAGACAAACAACTACCAGACGAACGACTACCAGACGAACAACTACCAGACTAATGACTACCTGACAAACGACTACCAGACGAACGACTACATGACGAACAACTACCAGACGAACAACTACCAGACGAACAACTACCAGACATACGACTACCAGACGAATGACTACCAGACAAACGACTACCTGACTAATGACTACTTGACAAACAACTACCAGACGAACGACTACCAGACGAACGACTACCAGACGAACGACTACCAGACGAACGACTACCAGACGAACAACTACCAGACGAACAACTACCAGACGAACACCTACCAGACGAACGACTACCAGACGAACGACTACCAGACGAACAAATACCAGACGAACGACTACCAGACGAACGACTACCAGACGAACAACTACCAGACGAACAACTACCAGACAAACAACTACCAGACGAACAACTACAGACAAACAAATACCAAACGGACGATTCCAGATGAACAACTACCAGACGAACAACTACCAGACGAACAACTACCAGACATACGACTACCAGACGAACGACTACCAGACAAATGACTACCTGACGAACGACTACCAGACATATGACTACAAGACGAACGACTACCAGACTAATGACTACCTGACGAACGACTACCAGACGAACAACTACCAGACGAACAACTACCAGACAAACAACTACCAGACGAACAACTACCAGACGAAAAACTACCAGATGAACAACTACCAGACGAACAACTACCAGACGAACAACTACCAGATGAACAACTACCAGACAAACAACTACCAGACGAACAACTACCAGACAAACAACTACCAAATGAAACACTACCAGACGAACAACTAGCAGACGAACAACTACCAGACAAACAACTACCAGAAAAACTACCAGACGAACAACTACCAGATGAACACCTACCAGACAAACAACTACCAGACGAACGACTACCAGACGAACAACTACCAGACAAACAACTACCAGACAAACAACTACCAGACAAACAACTACCAAACAAACAACTACCAGACGAACAACTACCAGACAAACGACTACCAGACATACGACTACCAGACGAACGACTACCAGACTAATGACTACCTGACGAATGACTACCAGACAAACAACTACCAGACGAACGACTACCAGACGAACAACTACCAGACGAACAACTACCAGACATACGACTACCAGACGAACGACTACCAGACTAATGACTACCTGACGAACGACTACCAGACGAACGACTACCAGACGAACAACTACCAGACGAACAACTACCAGACGAACAACTACCAGACATACGACTACCAGACGAATGACTACCAGACAAACGACTACCTGACTAATGACTACTTGACAAACAACTACCAGACGAACGACTACCAGACGAACAACTACCAGACGAACGACTACGAGACGAACGACTACCTGACTAATGACTACCTGACAAACGACTACCAGACGAACGACTACCAGACGAACGACTAACAGAGGAACAACTACTGGACGAACAACTACCAGACGAACACATACCAGATGAACAACTACCGGACAAACAACTACCAGACGAACAACTACCAGACATACGACTACTAGACGAACGACTACCAGACGAACGACTACCAGACGACCAACTACCAGACGAACGACTACCAGACGAATGACTACCAGACTAATGACTATCTGACAAACGACTACCAGACGAACAAATACCAGACATACGACTACCAGACGAACGACTACCAGACTAATGACTACCTGACGAACAACTACCAGACGGACAACTACCAGACGAACAACTACCAGACAAACGACTACCAGACGAACAACTACCAGACGAACGACAACCAGACATATGACTACAAGACGAACGACTACCAGATGAACAACTACCAGACAAACAACTACCAGACGAACGACTACCAGACGAACAACTACCAGACTAATGACTACCTGACAAACGACTACCAGACGAACGACTACCAGACGAACAACTACCAGACGAACAACTACCAGACGAACAACTACCAGACATACGACTACCAGACGAATGACTACCAGACAAACGACTACCTGACTAATGACTACTTGACAAACAACTACCAGACGAACGACTACCAGACGAACGACTACCAGACGAACGACTACCAGACGAACGACTACCAGACGAACAACTACCAGACGAACAACTACCAGACGAACACCTACCAGACGAACGACTACCAGACGAACGACTACCAGACGAACAAATACCAGACGAACGACTACCAGACGAACGACTACCAGACGAACAACTACCAGACGAACAACTACCAGACAAACAACTACCAGACGAACAACTACAGACAAACAAATACCAAACGGACGATTCCAGATGAACAACTACCAGACGAACAACTACCAGACGAACAACTACCAGACATACGACTACCAGACGAACGACTACCAGACAAATGACTACCTGACGAACGACTACCAGACATATGACTACAAGACGAACGACTACCAGACTAATGACTACCTGACGAACGACTACCAGACGAACAACTACCAGACGAACAACTACCAGACAAACAACTACCAGACGAACAACTACCAGACGAAAAACTACCAGATGAACAACTACCAGACGAACAACTACCAGACGAACAACTACCAGATGAACAACTACCAGACAAACAACTACCAGACGAACAACTACCAGACAAACAACTACCAAATGAAACACTACCAGACGAACAACTAGCAGACGAACAACTACCAGACAAACAACTACCAGAAAAACTACCAGACGAACAACTACCAGATGAACACCTACCAGACAAACAACTACCAGACGAACGACTACCAGACGAACAACTACCAGACAAAGAACTACCAGACAAACAACTACCAGACAAACAACTACCAAACAAACAACTACCAGACGAACAAATACCAGACGAACGACTACCAGACGAACGACTACCAGACGAACAACTACCAGACGAACAATTACCAGACGAACAACTACCAGACGAACAACTACAGACAAACAAATACCAAACGAACGATTCCAGATGAACAACTACCAGACGAACAACTACAAGACAAACAACTACCAGACGAACAACTACCAGACGAACAACTACCAGACAAACAACTACCAAATGAACAACTACCAGACGAACAACTACCAGACGAACAACTACCAGACAAACAACTACCAGAAAAACTATTAGACGAACAACTACCAGACGAACACCTACCAGACAAACAACTACTAGGCGAAAAACTACCAGATGAACAACTACCAGACGAACAACTACCAGACGAACAACTACCAGATGAACAACTACCAGACAAACAACTACCAGACGAACAACTACCAGACAAACAACTACCAAATGAAACACTACCAGACGAACAACTAGCAGACGAACAACTACCAGACAAACAACTACCAGAAAAACTACCAGACGAACAACTACCAGATGAACACCTACCAGACAAACAACTACCAGACGAACGACTACCAGACGAACAACTACCAGACAAACAACTACCAGACAAACAACTACCAGACAAACAACTACCAAACAAACAACTACCAGACGAACAACTACCAGACAAACGACTACCAGACATACGACTACCAGACGAACGACTACCAGACTAATGACTACCTGACGAATGACTACCAGACAAACAACTACCAGACGAACGACTACCAGACGAACAACTACCAGACGAACAACTACCAGACATACGACTACCAGATGAACGACTACCAGACTAATGACTACCTGACGAACGACTACCAGACGAACGACTACCAGACGAACAACTACCAGACGAACAACTACCAGACGAACAACTACCAGACATACGACTACCAGACGAATGACTACCAGACAAACGACTACCTGACTAATGACTACTTGACAAACAACTACCAGACGAACGACTACCAGACGAACAACTACCAGACGAACGACTACGAGACGAACGACTACCTGACTAATGACTACCTGACAAACGACTACCAGACGAACGACTACCAGACGAACGACTACCAGAGGAACAACTACTGGACGAACAACTACCAGACGAACAACTACCAGACATACGACTACTAGACGAACGACTACCAGACGAACGACTACCAGACGACCAACTACCAGACGAACGACTACCAGACGAATGACTACCAGACTAATGACTATCTGACAAACGACTACCAGACGAACAAATACCAGACATACGACTACCAGACGAACGACTACCAGACTAATGACTACCTGACGAACAACTACCAGACGGACAACTACCAGACGAACAACTACCAGACAAACGACTACCAGACGAACAACTACCAGACGAACGACAACCAGACATATGACTACAAGACGAACGACTACCAGACTAATGACTACCTGACGAACGACTACCAGACGAACAACTACCAGACGAACAACTACCAGACGAACACATACCAGATGAACGACTACCGGACGAACAACTACCAGACGAACAACTACCAGACATACGACTACCAGACGAACGACTACCAGACGAACAACTACCAGACGAACACATACCAGATGAACGACTACCGGACGAACAACTACCAGACGAACAACTACCAGACATACGACTACCAGACGAACGACTACCAGACGAACGACTACCAGACGAACAACTACCAGACGAACAACTACCAGACATACGACTACCAGACGAACGACTACCAGACTAATGACTACCTGACGAATGACTACCAGACAAACGACTACCTGACTAATGACTACCTGACAAACAACAACCAGACATACGACTACCAGACGAATGACTACCAGACAAACGACTACCTGACTAATGACTACCTGACAAACAACTACCAGACGAACGACTACCAGATGAACGACTACCAGACGAACGACTACAAGACGAACAACTACCTGACTAATGACTACCTGACAAACGACTACCAGACGAACGACTACCAGAGGAACAACTATCGGACGAACAACTACCAGACGATCACATACCAGATGAACGACTACCGGACGAACAACTACCAGACGAACAACTACCAGACATACGACTACCAGACGAACGACTACCAGACGAACAACTAGCAGACGAACGACTACCAGACATACGACTACCAGACGAACGACTACCAGACTAATGACAACCTGACGAACAACTACCAGACGGACAACTACCAGACGGACAACTACCAGACAAACGACTACCAGACGAACAACTACCAGACGAACAACTACCAGACGAACGACAACCAGACATACGACAACAAGACGAACGACTACCTGATGAACGACTACCAGATGAACAACTACCAGACGAACAACTACCAGACGAACAACTACCAGACATACGACTACCAGACGAACGACTACCAGACAAATGACTACCTGACGAACGACTACCAGACGAACGACTACCAGACGAACGACTTCCAGACGAACAACTACCAAACGAACAACTACCAAACGAACAGCTACCAGACGAACAACTACCGAACGAGCAACTACCAGACGAACGACTACCAGACGAACGACTACCAGACGAACGACTACCAGACACACAACTACCAGACACACGACTACCAGACACACAACAACCAGACGAACAACAACCAGACATACGAATACCAGACAAACGACTACCAGACGAACGACTACCAGACGAACGACTACCAGACGAACGACTACCAGACGAACAACTACCAGACGAACAACTACCAGACGAACACCTACCAGACGAACGACTACCAGACGAACACCTACCAGACAAACAACTACTAGGCGAAAAACTACCAGATGAACAACTACCAGACGAACAACTACCAGACGAACAACTACCAGATGAACAACTACCAGACAAACAACTACCAGACGAACGACTACCAGACGAACAACTACCAGACTAATGACTACCTGACAAACGACTACCAGACGAACGACTACCAGACGAACAACTACCAGACGAACAACTACCAGACGAACAACTACCAGACATACGACTACCAGACGAATGACTACCAGACAAACGACTACCTGACTAATGACTACTTGACAAACAACTACCAGACGAACGACTACCAGACGAACGACTACCAGACGAACGACTACCAGACGAACGACTACCAGACGAACAACTACCAGACGAACAACTACCAGACGAACACCTACCAGACGAACGACTACCAGACGAACGACTACCAGACGAACAAATACCAGACGAACGACTACCAGACGAACGACTACCAGACGAACAACTACCAGACGAACAACTACCAGACAAACAACTACCAGACGAACAACTACAGACAAACAAATACCAAACGGACGATTCCAGATGAACAACTACCAGACGAACAACTACCAGACGAACAACTACCAGACATACGACTACCAGACGAACGACTACCAGACAAATGACTACCTGACGAACGACTACCAGACATATGACTACAAGACGAACGACTACCAGACTAATGACTACCTGACGAACGACTACCAGACGAACAACTACCAGACGAACAACTACCAGACAAACAACTACCAGACGAACAACTACCAGACGAACGACTACCAGACGAACAACTACCAGACGAACAACTACCAGACAAACAACTACCAAATGAACAACTACCAGACGAACAACTACCAGACGAACAACTACCAGACAAACAACTACCAGAAAAACTACCAGACGAACAACTACCAGACGAACACCTACCAGACAAACAACTACTAGGCGAAAAACTACCAGATGAACAACTACCAGACGAACAACTACCAGACGAACAACTACCAGATGAACAACTACCAGACAAACAACTACCAGACGAACAACTACCAGACAAACAACTACCAAATGAAACACTACCAGACGAACAACTAGCAGACGAACAACTACCAGACAAACAACTACCAGAAAAACTACCAGACGAACAACTACCAGATGAACACCTACCAGACAAACAACTACCAGACGAACGACTACCAGACGAACAACTACCAGACAAAGAACTACCAGACAAACAACTACCAGACAAACAACTACCAAACAAACAACTACCAGACGAACAAATACCAGACGAACGACTACCAGACGAACGACTACCAGACGAACAACTACCAGACGAACAATTACCAGACGAACAAATACCAGACGAACAACTACAGACAAACAAATACCAAACGAACGATTCCAGACGAACAACTACCAGACGAACAACTACCAGACAAACAACTACCAGACGAACAACTACCAGACGAACAACTACCAGACAAACAACTACCAAATGAACAACTACCAGACGAACAACTACCAGACGAACAACTACCAGACAAACAACTACCAGAAAAACTATTAGACGAACAACTACCAGACGAACACCTACCAGACAAACAACTACTAGGCGAAAAACTACCAGATGAACAACTACCAGACGAACAACTACCAGACGAACAACTACCAGATGAACAACTACCAGACAAACAACTACCAGACGAACAACTACCAGACAAACAACTACCAAATGAAACACTACCAGACGAACAACTAGCAGACGAACAACTACCAGACAAACAACTACCAGAAAAACTACCAGACGAACAACTACCAGATGAACACCTACCAGACAAACAACTACCAGACGAACGACTACCAGACGAACAACTACCAGACAAACAACTACCAGACAAACAACTACCAGACAAACAACTACCAAACAAACAACTACCAGACGAACAACTACCAGACAAACGACTACCAGACATACGACTACCAGACGAACGACTACCAGACTAATGACTACCTGACGAATGACTACCAGACAAACAACTACCAGACGAACGACTACCAAACGAACAACTACCAGACGAACAACTACCAGACATACGACTACCAGACGAACGACTACCAGACTAATGACTACCTGACGAACGACTACCAGACGAACGACTACCAGACGAACAACTACCAGACGAACAACTACCAGACGAACAACTACCAGACATACGACTACCAGACGAATGACTACCAGACAAACGACTACCTGACTAATGACTACTTGACAAACAACTACCAGACGAACGACTACCAGACGAACAACTACCAGACGAACGACTACGAGACGAACGACTACCTGACTAATGACTACCTGACAAATGACTACCAGATGAACGACTACCAGACGAACGACTACCAGAGGAACAACTACTGGACGAACAACTACCAGACGAACACATACCAGATGAACAACTACCGGACAAACAACTACCAGACGAACAACTACCAGACATACGACTACTAGACGAACGACTACCAGACGAACGACTACCAGACGACCAACTACCAGACGAACGACTACCAGACGAATGACTACCAGACTAATGACTATCTGACAAACGACTACCAGACGAACAAATACCAGACATACGACTACCAGACGAACGACTACCAGACTAATGACTACCTGACGAACAACTACCAGACGGACAACTATAAGACGAACAACTACCAGACAAACGACTACCAGACGAACAACTACCAGACGAACGACAACCAGACATATGACTACAAGACGAACGACTACCAGACTAATGACTACCTGACGAACGACTACCAGACGAACAACTACCAGACGAACAACTACCAGACGAACACATACCAGATGAACGACTACCGGACGAACAACTACCAGACGAACAACTACCAGACATACGACTACCAGACGAACGACTACCAGACGAACGACTACCAGACGAACAACTACTAGACGAACGACTACCAGACATACGACTACCAGACGAACGACTACCAGACTAATGACTACCTGACGAACAACTACCAGACGGACAACTACCAGACGAACGACTACCAGACGAACGACTACCAGACGACCAACTACCAGACGAACGACTACCAGACGAATGACTACCAGACTAATGACTATCTGACAAACGACTACCAGACGAACAAATACCAGACATACGACTACCAGACGAACGACTACCAGACTAATGACTACCTGACGAACAACTACCAGACGGACAACTATAAGACAAACGACTACCTGACTAATGACTACTTGACAAACAACTACCAGACGAACGACTACCAGACGAACAACTACCAGACGAACGACTACGAGACGAACGACTACCTGACTAATGACTACCTGACAAACGACTACCAGACGAACGACTACCAGACGAACGACTACCAGAGGAACAACTACTGGACGAACAGCTACCAGACGAACAACTACCAGACATACGACTACTAGACGAACGACTACCAGACGAACGACTACCAGACGACCAACTACCAGACGAACGACTACCAGACGAATGACTACCAGACTAATGACTATCTGACAAACGACTACCAGACGAACAAATACCAGACATACGACTACCAGACGAACGACTACCAGACTAATGACTACCTGACGAACAACTACCAGACGGACAACTACCAGACGAACAACTACCAGACAAACGACTACCAGACGAACAACTACCAGACGAACGACAACCAGACATATGACTACAAGACGAACGACTACCAGACTAATGACTACCTGACGAACGACTACCAGACGAAAAACTACCAGACGAACAACTACCAGACGAACACATACCAGATGAACGACTACCGGACGAACAACTACCAGACGAACAACTACCAGACATACGACTACCAGACGAACGACTACCAGACGAACAACTACCAGACGAACACATACCAGATGAACGACTACCGGACGAACAACTACCAGACGAACAACTACCAGACATACGACTACCAGACGAACGACTACCAGACGAACGACTACCAGACGAACAACTACCAGACGAACAACTACCAGACATACGACTACCAGACGAACGACTACCAGACTAATGACTACCTGACGAATGACTACCAGACAAACGACTACCTGACTAATGACTACCTGACAAACAACAACCAGACATACGACTACCAGACGAATGACTACCAGACAAACGACTACCTGACTAATGACTACCTGACAAACAACTACCAGACGAACGACTACCAGATGAACGACTACCAGACGAACGACTACAAGACGAACAACTACCTGACTAATGACTACCTGACAAACGACTACCAGACGAACGACTACCAGAGGAACAACTATCGGACGAACAACTACCAGACGATCACATACCAGATGAACGACTACCGGACGAACAACTACCAGACGAACAACTACCAGACATACGACTACCAGACGAACGACTACCAGACGAACAACTAGCAGACGAACGACTACCAGACATACGACTACCAGACGAACGACTACCAGACTAATGACAACCTGACGAACAACTACCAGACGGACAACTACCAGACGGACAACTACCAGACAAACGACTACCAGACGAACAACTACCAGACGAACAACTACCAGACGAACGACAACCAGACATACGACAACAAGACGAACGACTACCTGATGAACGACTACCAGATGAACAACTACCAGACGAACAACTACCAGACGAACAACTACCAGACATACGACTACCAGACGAACGACTACCAGACAAATGACTACCTGACGAACGACTACCAGACGAACGACTACCAGACGAACGACTTCCAGACGAACAACTACCAAACGAACAACTACCAAACGAACAGCTACCAGACGAACAACTACCGAACGAGCAACTACCAGACGAACGACTACCAGACGAACGACTACCAGACGAACGACTACCAGACACACAACTACCAGACACACGACTACCAGACACACAACAACCAGACGAACAACAACCAGACATACGAATACCAGACAAACGACTACCAGACGAACGACTACCAGACGAACGACTACCAGACGAACGACTACCAGACGAACAACTACCAGACGAACAACTACCAGACGAACACCTACCAGACGAACGACTACCAGACGAACACCTACCAGACAAACAACTACTAGGCGAAAAACTACCAGATGAACAACTACCAGACGAACAACTACCAGACGAACAACTACCAGATGAACAACTACCAGACAAACAACTACCAGACGAACGACTACCAGACGAACAACTACCAGACTAATGACTACCTGACAAACGACTACCAGACGAACGACTACCAGACGAACAACTACCAGACGAACAACTACCAGACGAACAACTACCAGACATACGACTACCAGACGAATGACTACCAGACAAACGACTACCTGACTAATGACTACTTGACAAACAACTACCAGACGAACGACTACCAGACGAACGACTACCAGACGAACGACTACCAGACGAACGACTACCAGACGAACAACTACCAGACGAACAACTACCAGACGAACACCTACCAGACGAACGACTACCAGACGAACGACTACCAGACGAACAAATACCAGACGAACGACTACCAGACGAACGACTACCAGACGAACAACTACCAGACGAACAACTACCAGACAAACAACTACCAGACGAACAACTACAGACAAACAAATACCAAACGGACGATTCCAGATGAACAACTACCAGACGAACAACTACCAGACGAACAACTACCAGACATACGACTACCAGACGAACGACTACCAGACAAATGACTACCTGACGAACGACTACCAGACATATGACTACAAGACGAACGACTACCAGACTAATGACTACCTGACGAACGACTACCAGACGAACAACTACCAGACGAACAACTACCAGACAAACAACTACCAGACGAACAACTACCAGACGAACGACTACCAGACGAACAACTACCAGACGAACAACTACCAGACAAACAACTACCAAATGAACAACTACCAGACGAACAACTACCAGACGAACAACTACCAGACAAACAACTACCAGAAAAACTACCAGACGAACAACTACCAGACGAACACCTACCAGACAAACAACTACTAGGCGAAAAACTACCAGATGAACAACTACCAGACGAACAACTACCAGACGAACAACTACCAGATGAACAACTACCAGACAAACAACTACCAGACGAACAACTACCAGACAAACAACTACCAAATGAAACACTACCAGACGAACAACTAGCAGACGAACAACTACCAGACAAACAACTACCAGAAAAACTACCAGACGAACAACTACCAGATGAACACCTACCAGACAAACAACTACCAGACGAACGACTACCAGACGAACAACTACCAGACAAAGAACTACCAGACAAACAACTACCAGACAAACAACTACCAAACAAACAACTACCAGACGAACAAATACCAGACGAACGACTACCAGACGAACGACTACCAGACGAACAACTACCAGACGAACAATTACCAGACGAACAAATACCAGACGAACAACTACAGACAAACAAATACCAAACGAACGATTCCAGACGAACAACTACCAGACGAACAACTACCAGACAAACAACTACCAGACGAACAACTACCAGACGAACAACTACCAGACAAACAACTACCAAATGAACAACTACCAGACGAACAACTACCAGACGAACAACTACCAGACAAACAACTACCAGAAAAACTATTAGACGAACAACTACCAGACGAACACCTACCAGACAAACAACTACTAGGCGAAAAACTACCAGATGAACAACTACCAGACGAACAACTACCAGACGAACAACTACCAGATGAACAACTACCAGACAAACAACTACCAGACGAACAACTACCAGACAAACAACTACCAAATGAAACACTACCAGACGAACAACTAGCAGACGAACAACTACCAGACAAACAACTACCAGAAAAACTACCAGACGAACAACTACCAGATGAACACCTACCAGACAAACAACTACCAGACGAACGACTACCAGACGAACAACTACCAGACAAACAACTACCAGACAAACAACTACCAGACAAACAACTACCAAACAAACAACTACCAGACGAACAACTACCAGACAAACGACTACCAGACATACGACTACCAGACGAACGACTACCAGACTAATGACTACCTGACGAATGACTACCAGACAAACAACTACCAGACGAACGACTACCAAACGAACAACTACCAGACGAACAACTACCAGACATACGACTACCAGACGAACGACTACCAGACTAATGACTACCTGACGAACGACTACCAGACGAACGACTACCAGACGAACAACTACCAGACGAACAACTACCAGACGAACAACTACCAGACATACGACTACCAGACGAATGACTACCAGACAAACGACTACCTGACTAATGACTACTTGACAAACAACTACCAGACGAACGACTACCAGACGAACAACTACCAGACGAACGACTACGAGACGAACGACTACCTGACTAATGACTACCTGACAAATGACTACCAGACGAACGACTACCAGACGAACGACTACCAGAGGAACAACTACTGGACGAACAACTACCAGACGAACACATACCAGATGAACAACTACCGGACAAACAACTACCAGACGAACAACTACCAGACATACGACTACTAGACGAACGACTACCAGACGAACGACTACCAGACGACCAACTACCAGACGAACGACTACCAGACGAATGACTACCAGACTAATGACTATCTGACAAACGACTACCAGACGAACAAATACCAGACATACGACTACCAGACGAACGACTACCAGACTAATGACTACCTGACGAACAACTACCAGACGGACAACTATAAGACGAACAACTACCAGACAAACGACTACCAGACGAACAACTACCAGACGAACGACAACCAGACATATGACTACAAGACGAACGACTACCAGACTAATGACTACCTGACGAACGACTACCAGACGAACAACTACCAGACGAACAACTACCAGACGAACACATACCAGATGAACGACTACCGGACGAACAACTACCAGACGAACAACTACCAGACATACGACTACCAGACGAACGACTACCAGACGAACGACTACCAGACGAACAACTACTAGACGAACGACTACCAGACATACGACTACCAGACGAACGACTACCAGACTAATGACTACCTGACGAACAACTACCAGACGGACAACTACCAGACGGACAACTACCAGACAAACGACTACCAGACGAACAACTACCAGACGAACAACTACCAGACGAACGACAACCAGACATACGACAACAAGACGAACGACTACCTGACGAACGACTACCAGATGAACAACTACCAGACGAACAACTACCAGACGAACAACTACCAGACATACGACTACCAGACGAACGACTACCAGACAAATGACTACCTGACGAACGACTACCAGACATATGACTACAAGACGAACGACTACCAGACTAATGACTACCTGACGAACGACTACCAGACGAACAACTACCAGACGAACAACTACCAGACAAACAACTACCAGACGAACAACTACCAGACGAACAACTACCAGACAAACAACTACCAAATGAACAACTACCAGACGAACAACTACCAGACGAACAACTACCAGAGAAACAACTACCAGAAAAACTACCAGACGAACAACTACCAGACGAACACCTACCAGACAAACAACTACCAGACGAACGACTACCAGACGAACAACTACCAGACAAACAACTACCAGACAAACAACTACCAGACAAACAACTACCACATGAACAACTACCAGACGAACAACTACCAGACAAACAACTACCAGACAAACAACTACCAGACAAACAACTACCAAACGAACAACTACCACACGAACAACTACCAGACGAACGACTACCAGACATACGACTACCAGACGAACGACTACCAGACTAATGACAACCTGACGAATGACTACCAGACAAACAACTACCAAACGAACGACTACCAGACGAACAACTACCAGACGAACAACTACCAGACATACGACTACCAGACGAACGACTACCAGACTAATGACTACCTGACGAATGACTACCAGACAAACGACTACCTGACTAATGACTACCTGACAAACAACTACCAGACATACGACTACCAGACGAATGACTACCAGACAAACGACTACCTGACTAATGACTACCTGACAAACAACTACCAGACGAACGACTACCAGATGAACGACTACCAGACGAACGACTACAAGACGAACGACTACCTGACTAATGACTACCTGACAAACGACTACCAGACGAACGACTACCAGAGGAACAACTATCGGACGAACAACTAGCAGACGATCACATACCAGATGAACGACTACCGGACGAACAACTACCAGACGAACAACTACCAGACATACGACTACCAGACGAACGACTACCAGACGAACGACTACCAGACGAACAACTAGCAGACGAACGACTACCAGACATACGACTACCAGACGAACGACTACCAGACTAATGACAACCTGACGAACAACTACCAGACGGACAACTACCAGACGGACAACTACCAGACAAACGACTACCAGACGAACAACTACCAGACGAACAACTACCAGACGAACGACAACCAGACATACGACAACAAGACGAACGACTACCTGATGAACGACTACCAGATGAACAACTACCAGACGAACAACTACCAGACGAACAACTACCAGACATACGACTACCAGACGAACGACTACCAGACAAATGACTACCTGACGAACGACTACCAGACGAACGACTACCAGACGAACGACTTCCAGACGAACAACTACCAAACGAACAACTACCAAACGAACAGCTACCAGACGAACAACTACCGAACGAGCAACTACCAGACGAACGACTACCAGACGAACGACTACCAGACGAACGACTACCAGACGAACGACTACCAGACACACAACTACCAGACACACGACTACCAGACACACAACAACCAGACGAACAACAACCAGACATACGAATACCAGACAAACGACTACCAGACGAACGACTACCAGACGAACGACTACCAGACGAACGACTACCAGACGAACAACTACCAGACGAACAACTACCAGACGAACACCTACCAGACGAACGACTACCAGACGAACACCTACCAGACAAACAACTACTAGGCGAAAAACTACCAGATGAACAACTACCAGACGAACAACTACCAGACGAACAACTACCAGATGAACAACTACCAGACAAACAACTACCAGACGAACGACTACCAGACGAACAACTACCAGACTAATGACTACCTGACAAACGACTACCAGACGAACGACTACCAGACGAACAACTACCAGACGAACAACTACCAGACGAACAACTACCAGACGAACAACTACCAGACATACGACTACCAGACGAATGACTACCAGACAAACGACTACCTGACTAATGACTACTTGACAAACAACTACCAGACGAACGACTACCAGACGAACGACTACCAGACGAACGACTACCAGACGAACGACTACCAGACGAACAACTACCAGACGAACAACTACCAGACGAACACCTACCAGACGAACGACTACCAGACGAACGACTACCAGACGAACAAATACCAGACGAACGACTACCAGACGAACGACTACCAGACGAACAACTACCAGACGAACAACTACCAGACAAACAACTACCAGACGAACAACTACAGACAAACAAATACCAAACGGACGATTCCAGATGAACAACTACCAGACGAACAACTACCAGACGAACAACTACCAGACATACGACTACCAGACGAACGACTACCAGACAAATGACTACCTGACGAACGACTACCAGACATATGACTACAAGACGAACGACTACCAGACTAATGACTACCTGACGAACGACTACCAGACGAACAACTACCAGACGAACAACTACCAGACAAACAACTACCAGACGAACAACTACCAGACGAACGACTACCAGACGAACAACTACCAGACGAACAACTACCAGACAAACAACTACCAAATGAACAACTACCAGACGAACAACTACCAGACGAACAACTACCAGACAAACAACTACCAGAAAAACTACCAGACGAACAACTACCAGACGAACACCTACCAGACAAACAACTACTAGGCGAAAAACTACCAGATGAACAACTACCAGACGAACAACTACCAGACGAACAACTACCAGATGAACAACTACCAGACAAACAACTACCAGACGAACAACTACCAGACAAACAACTACCAAATGAAACACTACCAGACGAACAACTAGCAGACGAACAACTACCAGACAAACAACTACCAGAAAAACTACCAGACGAACAACTACCAGATGAACACCTACCAGACAAACAACTACCAGACGAACGACTACCAGACGAACAACTACCAGACAAAGAACTACCAGACAAACAACTACCAGACAAACAACTACCAAACAAACAACTACCAGACGAACAACTACCAGACAAACGACTACCAGACATACGACTACCAGACGAACGACTACCAGACTAATGACTACCTGACGAATGACTACCAGACAAACAACTACCAGACGAACGACTACCAGACGAACAACTACCAGACGAACAACTACCAGACATACGACTACCAGACGAACGACTACCAGACTAATGACTACCTGACGAACGACTACCAGACGAACGACTACCAGACGAACAACTACCAGACGAACAACTACCAGACGAACAACTACCTGACATACGACTACCAGACGAATGACTACCAGACAAACGACTACCTGACTAATGACTACTTGACAAACAACTACCAGACGAACGACTACCAGACGAACGACTACCAGACGAACGACTACGAGACGAACGACTACCTGACTAATGACTACCTGACAAACGACTACCAGACGAACGACTACCAGACGAACGACTACCAGAGGAACAACTACTGGACGAACAACTACCAGACGAACACATACCAGATGAACAACTACCGGACAAACAACTACCAGACGAACAACTACCAGACATACGACTACTAGACGAACAACTACCAGACGAACGACTACCAGACGACCAACTACCAGACGAACGACTACCAGACGAACAACTACCAGACTAATGACTACCTGACAAACGACTACCAGACGAACGACTACCAGACGAACAACTACCAGACGAACAACTACCAGACGAACAACTACCAGACATACGACTACCAGACGAATGACTACCAGACAAACGACTACCTGACTAATGACTACTTGACAAACAACTACCAGACGAACGACTACCAGACGAACGACTACCAGACGAACGACTACCAGACGAACGACTACCAGACGAACAACTACCAGACGAACAACTACCAGACGAACACCTACCAGACGAACGACTACCAGACGAACGACTACCAGACGAACAAATACCAGACAAACGACTACCAGACGAACGACTACCAGACGAACAACTACCAGACGAACAACTACCAGACAAACAACTACCAGACGAACAACTACAGACAAACAAATACCAAACGGACGATTCCAGATGAACAACTACCAGACGAACAACTACCAGACGAACAACTACCAGACATACGACTACCAGACGAACGACTACCAGACAAATGACTACCTGACGAACGACTACCAGACATATGACTACAAGACGAACGACTACCAGACTAATGACTACCTGACGAACGACTACCAGACGAACAACTACCAGACGAACAACTACCAGACAAACAACTACCAGACGAACAACTACCAGACGAACGACTACCAGACGAACAACTACCAGACGAACAACTACCAGACAAACAACTACCAAATGAACAACTACCAGACGAACAACTACCAGACGAACAACTACCAGACAAACAACTACCAGAAAAACTACCAGACGAACAACTACCAGACGAACACCTACCAGACAAACAACTACTAGGCGAAAAACTACCAGATGAACAACTACCAGACGAACAACTACCAGACGAACAACTACCAGATGAACAACTACCAGACAAACAACTACCAGACGAACAACTACCAGACAAACAACTACCAAATGAAACACTACCAGACGAACAACTAGCAGACGAACAACTACCAGACAAACAACTACCAGAAAAACTACCAGACGAACAACTACCAGATGAACACCTACCAGACAAACAACTACCAGACGAACGACTACCAGACGAACAACTACCAGACAAAGAACTACCAGACAAACAACTACCAGACAAACAACTACCAAACAAACAACTACCAGACGAACAACTACCAGACAAACGACTACCAGACATACGACTACCAGACGAACGACTACCAGACTAATGACTACCTGACGAATGACTACCAGACAAACAACTACCAGACGAACGACTACCAGACGAACAACTACCAGACGAACAACTACCAGACATACGACTACCAGACGAACGACTACCAGACTAATGACTACCTGACGAACGACTACCAGACGAACGACTACCAGACGAACAACTACCAGACGAACAACTACCAGACGAACAACTACCTGACATACGACTACCAGACGAATGACTACCAGACAAACGACTACCTGACTAATGACTACTTGACAAACAACTACCAGACGAACGACTACCAGACGAACGACTACCAGACGAACGACTACGAGACGAACGACTACCTGACTAATGACTACCTGACAAACGACTACCAGACGAACGACTACCAGACGAACGACTACCAGAGGAACAACTACTGGACGAACAACTACCAGACGAACACATACCAGATGAACAACTACCGGACAAACAACTACCAGACGAACAACTACCAGACATACGACTACTAGACGAACGACTACCAGACGAACGACTACCAGACGACCAACTACCAGACGAACGACTACCAGACGAATGACTACCAGACTAATGACTATCTGACAAACGACTACCAGACGAACAAATACCAGACATACGACTACCAGACGAACGACTACCAGACTAATGACTACCTGACGAACAACTACCAGACGGACAACTACCAGACGAACAACTACCAGACAAACGACTACCAGACGAACAACTACCAGACGAACGACAACCAGACATATGACTACAAGACGAACGACTACCAGACTAATGACTACCTGACGAACGACTACCAGACGAACAACTACCAGACGAACAACTACCAGACGAACACATACCAGATGAACGACTACCGGACGAACAACTACCAGACGAACAACTACCAGACATACGACTACCAGACGAACGACTACCAGACGAACGACTACCAGACGAACAACTACTAGACGAACGACTACCAGACATACGACTACCAGACGAACGACTACCAGACTAATGACTACCTGACGAACAACTACCAGACGGACAACTACCAGACGGACAACTACCAGACAAACGACTACCAGATGAACAACTACCAGACAAACAACTACCAGACGAACAACTACCAGACAAACAACTACCAAATGAAACACTACCAGACGAACAACTAGCAGACGAACAACTACCAGACAAACAACTACCAGAAAAACTACCAGACGAACAACTACCAGATGAACACCTACCAGACAAACAACTACCAGACGAACGACTACCAGACGAACAACTACCAGACAAAGAACTACCAGACAAACAACTACCAGACAAACAACTACCAAACAAACAACTACCAGACGAACAAATACCAGACGAACGACTACCAGACGAACGACTACCAGACGAACAACTACCAGACGAACAATTACCAGACGAACAAATACCAGACGAACAACTACAGACAAACAAATACCAAACGAACGATTCCAGACGAACAACTACCAGACGAACAACTACCAGACAAACAACTACCAGACGAACAACTACCAGACGAACAACTACCAGACAAACAACTACCAAATGAACAACTACCAGACGAACAACTACCAGACGAACAACTACCAGACAAACAACTACCAGAAAAACTATTAGACGAACAACTACCAGACGAACACCTACCAGACAAACAACTACTAGGCGAAAAACTACCAGATGAACAACTACCAGACGAACAACTACCAGACGAACAACTACCAGATGAACAACTACCAGACAAACAACTACCAGACGAACAACTACCAGACAAACAACTACCAAATGAAACACTACCAGACGAACAACTAGCAGACGAACAACTACCAGACAAACAACTACCAGAAAAACTACCAGACGAACAACTACCAGATGAACACCTACCAGACAAACAACTACCAGACGAACGACTACCAGACGAACAACTACCAGACAAACAACTACCAGACAAACAACTACCAGACAAACAACTACCAAACAAACAACTACCAGACGAACAACTACCAGACAAACGACTACCAGACATACGACTACCAGACGAACGACTACCAGACTAATGACTACCTGACGAATGACTACCAGACAAACAACTACCAGACGAACGACTACCAAACGAACAACTACCAGACGAACAACTACCAGACATACGACTACCAGACGAACGACTACCAGACTAATGACTACCTGACGAACGACTACCAGACGAACGACTACCAGACGAACAACTACCAGACGAACAACTACCAGACGAACAACTACCAGACATACGACTACCAGACGAATGACTACCAGACAAACGACTACCTGACTAATGACTACTTGACAAACAACTACCAGACGAACGACTACCAGACGAACAACTACCAGACGAACGACTACGAGACGAACGACTACCTGACTAATGACTACCTGACAAATGACTACCAGACGAACGACTACCAGACGAACGACTACCAGAGGAACAACTACTGGACGAACAACTACCAGACGAACACATACCAGATGAACAACTACCGGACAAACAACTACCAGACGAACAACTACCAGACATACGACTACTAGACGAACGACTACCAGACGAACGACTACCAGACGACCAACTACCAGACGAACGACTACCAGACGAATGACTACCAGACTAATGACTATCTGACAAACGACTACCAGACGAACAAATACCAGACATACGACTACCAGACGAACGACTACCAGACTAATGACTACCTGATGAACAACTACCAGACGGACAACTATAAGACGAACAACTACCAGACAAACGACTACCAGACGAACAACTACCAGACGAACGACAACCAGACATATGACTACAAGACGAACGACTACCAGACTAATGACTACCTGACGAACGACTACCAGACGAACAACTACCAGACGAACAACTACCAGACGAACACATACCAGATGAACGACTACCGGACGAACAACTACCAGACGAACAACTACCAGACATACGACTACCAGACGAACGACTACCAGACGAACGACTACCAGACGAACAACTACTAGATGAACGACTACCAGACATACGACTACCAGACGAACGACTACCAGACTAATGACTACCTGACGAACAACTACCAGACGGACAACTACCAGACGGACAACTACCAGACAAACGACTACCAGACGAACAACTACCAGACGAACAACTACCAGACGAACGACAACCAGACATACGACAACAAGACGAACGACTACCTGACGAACGACTACCAGATGAACAACTACCAGACGAACAACTACCAGACGAACAACTACCAGACATACGACTACCAGACGAACGACTACCAGACAAATGACTACCTGACGAACGACTACCAGACATATGACTACAAGACGAACGACTACCAGACTAATGACTACCTGACGAACGACTACCAGACGAACAACTACCAGACGAACAACTACCAGACAAACAACTACCAGACGAACAACTACCAGACGAACAACTACCAGACAAACAACTACCAAATGAACAACTACCAGACGAACAACTACCAGACGAACAACTACCAGAGAAACAACTACCAGAAAAACTACCAGACGAACAACTACCAGACGAACACCTACCAGACAAACAACTACCAGACGAACGACTACCAGACGAACAACTACCAGACAAACAACTACCAGACAAACAACTACCAGACAAACAACTACCACATGAACAACTACCAGACGAACAACTACCAGACAAACAACTACCAGACAAACAACTACCAGACAAACAACTACCAAACGAACAACTACCACACGAACAACTACCAGACGAACGACTACCAGACATACGACTACCAGACGAACGACTACCAGACTAATGACAACCTGACGAATGACTACCAGACAAACAACTACCAAACGAACGACTACCAGACGAACAACTACCAGACGAACAACTACCAGACATACGACTACCAGACGAACGACTACCAGACTAATGACTACCTGACGAATGACTACCAGACAAACGACTACCTGACTAATGACTACCTGACAAACAACTACCAGACATACGACTACCAGACGAATGACTACCAGACAAACGACTACCTGACTAATGACTACCTGACAAACAACTACCAGACGAACGACTACCAGATGAACGACTACCAGACGAACGACTACAAGACGAACGACTACCTGACTAATGACTACCTGACAAACGACTACCAGACGAACGACTACCAGAGGAACAACTATCGGACGAACAACTAGCAGACGATCACATACCAGATGAACGACTACCGGACGAACAACTACCAGACGAACAACTACCAGACATACGACTACCAGACGAACGACTACCAGACGAACGACTACCAGACGAACAACTAGCAGACGAACGACTACCAGACATACGACTACCAGACGAACGACTACCAGACTAATGACAACCTGACGAACAACTACCAGACGGACAACTACCAGACGGACAACTACCAGACAAACGACTACCAGACGAACAACTACCAGACGAACAACTACCAGACGAACGACAACCAGACATACGACAACAAGACGAACGACTACCTGATGAACGACTACCAGATGAACAACTACCAGACGAACAACTACCAGACGAACAACTACCAGACATACGACTACCAGACGAACGACTACCAGACAAATGACTACCTGACGAACGACTACCAGACGAACGACTACCAGACGAACGACTTCCAGACGAACAACTACCAAACGAACAACTACCAAACGAACAGCTACCAGACGAACAACTACCGAACGAGCAACTACCAGACGAACGACTACCAGACGAACGACTACCAGACGAACGACTACCAGACGAACGACTACCAGACACACAACTACCAGACACACGACTACCAGACACACAACAACCAGACGAACAACAACCAGACATACGAATACCAGACAAACGACTACCAGACGAACGACTACCAGACGAACGACTACCAGACGAACGACTACCAGACGAACAACTACCAGACGAACAACTACCAGACGAACACCTACCAGACGAACGACTACCAGACGAACACCTACCAGACAAACAACTACTAGGCGAAAAACTACCAGATGAACAACTACCAGACGAACAACTACCAGACGAACAACTACCAGATGAACAACTACCAGACAAACAACTACCAGACGAACGACTACCAGACGAACAACTACCAGACTAATGACTACCTGACAAACGACTACCAGACGAACGACTACCAGACGAACAACTACCAGACGAACAACTACCAGACGAACAACTACCAGACGAACAACTACCAGACATACGACTACCAGACGAATGACTACCAGACAAACGACTACCTGACTAATGACTACTTGACAAACAACTACCAGACGAACGACTACCAGACGAACGACTACCAGACGAACGACTACCAGACGAACGACTACCAGACGAACAACTACCAGACGAACAACTACCAGACGAACACCTACCAGACGAACGACTACCAGACGAACGACTACCAGACGAACAAATACCAGACGAACGACTACCAGACGAACGACTACCAGACGAACAACTACCAGACGAACAACTACCAGACAAACAACTACCAGACGAACAACTACAGACAAACAAATACCAAACGGACGATTCCAGATGAACAACTACCAGACGAACAACTACCAGATGAACAACTACCAGACATACGACTACCAGACGAACGACTACCAGACAAATGACTACCTGACGAACGACTACCAGACATATGACTACAAGACGAACGACTACCAGACTAATGACTACCTGACGAACGACTACCAGACGAACAACTACCAGACGAACAACTACCAGACAAACAACTACCAGACGAACAACTACCAGACGAACGACTACCAGACGAACAACTACCAGACGAACAACTACCAGACAAACAACTACCAAATGAACAACTACCAGACGAACAACTACCAGACGAACAACTACCAGACAAACAACTACCAGAAAAACTACCAGACGAACAACTACCAGACGAACACCTACCAGACAAACAACTACTAGGCGAAAAACTACCAGATGAACAACTACCAGACGAACAACTACCAGACGAACAACTACCAGATGAACAACTACCAGACAAACAACTACCAGACGAACAACTACCAGACAAACAACTACCAAATGAAACACTACCAGACGAACAACTAGCAGACGAACAACTACCAGACAAACAACTACCAGAAAAACTACCAGACGAACAACTACCAGATGAACACCTACCAGACAAACAACTACCAGACGAACGACTACCAGACGAACAACTACCAGACAAAGAACTACCAGACAAACAACTACCAGACAAACAACTACCAAACAAACAACTACCAGACGAACAACTACCAGACAAACGACTACCAGACATACGACTACCAGACGAACGACTACCAGACTAATGACTACCTGACGAATGACTACCAGACAAACAACTACCAGACGAACGACTACCAGACGAACAACTACCAGACGAACAACTACCAGACATACGACTACCAGACGAACGACTACCAGACTAATGACTACCTGACGAACGACTACCAGACGAACGACTACCAGACGAACAACTACCAGACGAACAACTACCAGACGAACAACTACCTGACATACGACTACCAGACGAATGACTACCAGACAAACGACTACCTGACTAATGACTACTTGACAAACAACTACCAGACGAACGACTACCAGACGAACGACTACCAGACGAACGACTACGAGACGAACGACTACCTGACTAATGACTACCTGACAAACGACTACCAGACGAACGACTACCAGACGAACGACTACCAGAGGAACAACTACTGGACGAACAACTACCAGACGAACACATACCAGATGAACAACTACCGGACAAACAACTACCAGACGAACAACTACCAGACATACGACTACTAGACGAACAACTACCAGACGAACGACTACCAGACGACCAACTACCAGACGAACGACTACCAGACGAACAACTACCAGACTAATGACTACCTGACAAACGACTACCAGACGAACGACTACCAGACGAACAACTACCAGACGAACAACTACCAGACGAACAACTACCAGACATACGACTACCAGACGAATGACTACCAGACAAACGACTACCTGACTAATGACTACTTGACAAACAACTACCAGACGAACGACTACCAGACGAACGACTACCAGACGAACGACTACCAGACGAACGACTACCAGACGAACAACTACCAGACGAACAACTACCAGACGAACACCTACCAGACGAACGACTACCAGACGAACGACTACCAGACGAACAAATACCAGACGAACGACTACCAGACGAACGACTACCAGACGAACAACTACCAGACGAACAACTACCAGACAAACAACTACCAGACGAACAACTACAGACAAACAAATACCAAACGGACGATTCCAGATGAACAACTACCAGACGAACAACTACCAGACGAACAACTACCAGACATACGACTACCAGACGAACGACTACCAGACAAATGACTACCTGACGAACGACTACCAGACATATGACTACAAGACGAACGACTACCAGACTAATGACTACCTGACGAACGACTACCAGACGAACAACTACCAGACGAACAACTACCAGACAAACAACTACCAGACGAACAACTACCAGACGAACGACTACCAGACGAACAACTACCAGACGAACAACTACCAGACAAACAACTACCAAATGAACAACTACCAGACGAACAACTACCAGACGAACAACTACCAGACAAACAACTACCAGAAAAACTACCAGACGAACAACTACCAGACGAACACCTACCAGACAAACAACTACTAGGCGAAAAACTACCAGATGAACAACTACCAGACGAACAACTACCAGACGAACAACTACCAGATGAACAACTACCAGACAAACAACTACCAGACGAACAACTACCAGACAAACAACTACCAAATGAAACACTACCAGACGAACAACTAGCAGACGAACAACTACCAGACAAACAACTACCAGAAAAACTACCAGACGAACAACTACCAGATGAACACCTACCAGACAAACAACTACCAGACGAACGACTACCAGACGAACAACTACCAGACAAAGAACTACCAGACAAACAACTACCAGACAAACAACTACCAAACAAACAACTACCAGACGAACAACTACCAGACAAACGACTACCAGACATACGACTACCAGACGAACGACTACCAGACTAATGACTACCTGACGAATGACTACCAGACAAACAACTACCAGACGAACGACTACCAGACGAACAACTACCAGACGAACAACTACCAGACATACGACTACCAGACGAACGACTACCAGACTAATGACTACCTGACGAACGACTACCAGACGAACGACTACCAGACGAACAACTACCAGACGAACAACTACCAGACGAACAACTACCTGACATACGACTACCAGACGAATGACTACCAGACAAACGACTACCTGACTAATGACTACTTGACAAACAACTACCAGACGAACGACTACCAGACGAACGACTACCAGACGAACGACTACGAGACGAACGACTACCTGACTAATGACTACCTGACAAACGACTACCAGACGAACGACTACCAGACGAACGACTACCAGAGGAACAACTACTGGACGAACAACTACCAGACGAACACATACCAGATGAACAACTACCGGACAAACAACTACCAGACGAACAACTACCAGACATACGACTACTAGACGAACGACTACCAGACGAACGACTACCAGACGACCAACTACCAGACGAACGACTACCAGACGAATGACTACCAGACTAATGACTATCTGACAAACGACTACCAGACGAACAAATACCAGACATACGACTACCAGACGAACGACTACCAGACTAATGACTACCTGACGAACAACTACCAGACGGACAACTACCAGACGAACAACTACCAGACAAACGACTACCAGACGAACAACTACCAGACGAACGACAACCAGACATATGACTACAAGACGAACGACTACCAGACTAATGACTACCTGACGAACGACTACCAGACGAACAACTACCAGACGAACAACTACCAGACGAACACATACCAGATGAACGACTACCGGACGAACAACTACCAGACGAACAACTACCAGACATACGACTACCAGACGAACGACTACCAGACGAACGACTACCAGACGAACAACTACTAGACGAACGACTACCAGACATACGACTACCAGACGAACGACTACCAGACTAATGACTACCTGACGAACAACTACCAGACGGACAACTACCAGACGGACAACTACCAGACAAACGACTACCAGACGAACAACTACCAGACGAACAACTACCAGACGAACGACAACCAGACATACGACAACAAGACGAACGACTACCTGACGAACGACTACCAGATGAACAACTACCAGACGAACAACTACCAGACGAACAACTACCAGACATACGACTACCAGACGAACGACTACCAGACAAATGACTACCTGACGAACGAATACCAGACATATGACTACAAGACGAACGACTACCAGACTAATGACTACCTGACGAACGACTACCAGACGAACAACTACCAGACGAACAACTACCAGACAAACAACTACCAGACGAACAACTACCAGACGAACAACTACCAGACAAACAACTACCAAATGAACAACTACCAGACGAACAACTACCAGACGAACAACTACCAGAGAAACAACTACCAGAAAAACTACCAGACGAACAACTACCAGACGAACACCTACCAGACAAACAACTACCAGACGAACGACTACCAGACGAACAACTACCAGACAAACAACTACCAGACAAACAACTACCAGACAAACAACTACCACATGAACAACTACCAGACGAACAACTACCAGACAAACAACTACCAGACAAACAACTACCAGACAAACAACTACCAAACGAACAACTACCACACGAACAACTACCAGACGAACGACTACCAGACATACGACTACCAGACGAACGACTACCAGACTAATGACAACCTGACGAATGACTACCAGACAAACAACTACCAAACGAACGACTACCAGATGAACAACTACCAGACGAACAACTACCAGACATACGACTACCAGACGAACGACTACCAGACTAATGACTACCTGACGAATGACTACCAGACAAACGACTACCTGACTAATGACTACCTGACAAACAACTACCAGACATACGACTACCAGACGAATGACTACCAGACAAACGACTACCTGACTAATGACTACCTGACAAACAACTACCAGACGAACGACTACCAGATGAACGACTACCAGACGAACGACTACAAGACGAACGACTACCTGACTAATGACTACCTGACAAACGACTACCAGACGAACGACTACCAGAGGAACAACTATCGGACGAACAACTACCAGACGATCACATACCAGATGAACGACTACCGGACGAACAACTACCAGACGAACAACTACCAGACATACGACTACCAGACGAACGACTACCAGACGAACGACTACCAGACGAACAACTAGCAGACGAACGACTACCAGACATACGACTACCAGACGAACGACTACCAGACTAATGACAACCTGACGAACAACTACCAGACGGACAACTACCAGACGGACAACTACCAGACAAACGACTACCAGACGAACAACTACCAGACGAACAACTACCAGACGAACGACAACCAGACATACGACAACAAGACGAACGACTACCTGATGAACGACTACCAGATGAACAACTACCAGACGAACAACTACCAGACGAACAACTACCAGACATACGACTACCAGACGAACGACTACCAGACAAATGACTACCTGACGAACGACTACCAGACGAACGACTACCAGACGAACGACTTCCAGACGAACAACTACCAAACGAACAACTACCAAACGAACAGCTACCAGACGAACAACTACCGAACGAGCAACTACCAGACGAACGACTACCAGACGAACGACTACCAGACGAACGACTACCAGACGAACGACTACCAGACACACAACTACCAGACACACAACAACCAGACGAACAACAACCAGACATACGAATACCAGACAAACGACTACCAGACGAACGACTACCAGACGAACGACTACCAGACGAACGACTACCAGACGAACAACTACCAGACGAACAACTACCAGACGAACACCTACCAGACGAACGACTACCAGACGAACACCTACCAGACAAACAACTACTAGGCGAAAAACTACCAGATGAACAACTACCAGACGAACAACTACCAGACGAACAACTACCAGATGAACAACTACCAGACAAACAACTACCAGACGAACGACTACCAGACGAACAACTACCAGACTAATGACTACCTGACAAACGACTACCAGACGAACGACTACCAGACGAACAACTACCAGACGAACAACTACCAGACGAACAACTACCAGACATACGACTACCAGACGAATGACTACCAGACAAACGACTACCTGACTAATGACTACTTGACAAACAACTACCAGACGAACGACTACCAGACGAACGACTACCAGACGAACGACTACGAGACGAACGACTACCTGACTAATGACTACCTGACAAACGACTACCAGACGAACGACTACCAGACGAACGACTACCAGAGGAACAAATACTGGACGAACAACTACCAGACGAACACATACCAGATGAACAACTACCGGACAAACAACTACCAGACGAACAACTACCAGACATACGACTACTAGACGAACGACTACCAGACGAACGACTACCAGACGACCAACTACCAGACGAACGACTACCAGACGAATGACTACCAGACTAATGACTATCTGACAAACGACTACCAGACGAACAAATACCAGACATACGACTACCAGACGAACGACTACCAGACTAATGACTACCTGACGAACAACTACCAGACGGACAACTACCAGACGAACAACTACCAGACAAACGACTACCAGACGAACAACTACCAGACGAACGACAACCAGACTTATGACTACAAGACGAATGACTACCAGACTAATGACTACCTGACGAACGACTACCAGACGAACAACTACCAGACGAACAACTACCAGATGAACACATACCCGATGAACGACTACCGGACGAACAACTACCAGACGAACAACTACCAGACATACGACTACCAGACGAACGACTACCAGACGAACGACTACCAGACGAACAACTACCAGACGAACGACTACCAGACGAACGACTACCAGACTAATGACTACCTGACGAACAACTACCAGACGGACAACTACCAGACGGACAACTACCAGACGAACGACTACCAGACGAACGACTACCAGACTAATGACTACCTGACGAACAACTACCAGACGGACAACTACCAGACGGACAACTACCAGACAAACGACTACCAGACGAAAAACTACCAGACGAACAACTACCAGACGAACAACTACCAGACGAACGACAACCAGACATACGACAACAAGACGAACGACTACCTGACAAACGACTACCAGACGAACAACTACCAGACGAACAACTACCAGACAAATGACAACCAGACATACGACAACAAGATGAACGACTACCTGATGAACGACTACCAGATGAACAACTACCAGACGAACAACTACCAGACGAACAACTACCAGACATACGACTACCAGACGAACGACTACCAGACAAATGACTACCTGACGAACGACTACCAGACGAACGACTACCAGACGAACGACTTCCAGACGAACAACTACCAAACGAACAACTACCAAACGAACAGCTACCAGACGAACAACTACCGAACGAGCAACTACCAGACGAACGACTACCAGACGAACGACTACCAGTTGAACGACTACCAGACGAACGACTACCAGACGAACGACTACCAGACGAACGACTACCAGACACACAACTACCAGACACACGACTACCAGACACACAACAACCAGACGAACAACAACCAGACATACGAATACCAGACAAACGACTACCAGACGAACGACTACCAGACGAACGACTACCAGACGAACGACTACCAGACGAACGACTACCAGACGAACAACTACCAGACGAACAACTACCAGACGAACACCTACCAGACGAACGACTACCAGACGAACGACTACCAGACGAACAAATACCAGACGAACGACTACCAGACGAACGACTACCAGACGAACAACTACCAGACGAACAACTACCAGACGAACAACTACCAGACGAAAAACTACCAGACAAACAAATACCAAACGAACGATTCCAGACGAACAACTACCAGACGAACAACTACCAGACAAACAACTACCAGACGAACAACTACCAGACGAACAACTACCAGACAAACAACTACCAGACAAACAACTACCAAACAAACAACTACCAGACGAACAACTACCAGACAAACGACTACCAGACATACGACTACCAGACGAACGACTACCAGACTAATGACTACCTGACGAATGACTACCAGACAAACAACTACCAGACGAACGACTACCAGACGAACAACTACCAGACGAACAACTACCAGACATACGACTACCAGACGAACGACTACCAGACTAATGACTACCTGACGAACGACTACCAGACGAACGACTACCAGACGAACAACTACCAGACGAACAACTACCAGACGAACAACTACCAGACATACGACTACCAGACGAATGACTACCAGACAAACGACTACCTGACTAATGACTACTTGACAAACAACTACCAGACGAACGACTACCAGACGAACGACTACCAGACGAACGACTACGAGACGAACGACTACCTGACTAATGACTACCTTGACAAACGACTACCAGACGAACGACTACCAGACGAACGACTACCAGAGGAACAACTACTGGACGAACAACTACCAGACGAACACATACCAGATGAACAACTACCGGACAAACAACTACCAGACGAACAACTACCAGACATACGACTACTAGACGAACGACTACCAGATGAACGACTACCAGATGACCAACTACCAGACGAACGACTACCAGACGAATGACTACCAGACTAATGACTATCTGACAAACGACTACCAGACGAACAAATACCAGACATACGACTACCAGACGAACGACTACCAGACTAATGACTACCTGACGAACAACTACCAGACGGACAACTACCAGACGAACAACTACCAGACAAACGACTACCAGACGAACAACTACCAGACGAACGACAACCAGACATATGACTACAAGACGAACGACTACCAGACTAATGACTACCTGACGAACGACTACCAGACGAACAACTACCAGACGAACAACTACCAGACGAACACATACCAGATGAATGACTACCGGACGAACAACTACCAGACGAACAACTACCAGACATACGACTACCAGACGAACGACTACCAGACGAACGACTACCAGACGAACAACTACTAGACGAACGACTACCAGACATACGACTACCAGACGAACGACTACCAGACTAATGACTACCTGACGAACAACTACCAGACGGACAACTACCAGACGGACAACTACCAGACAAACGACTACCAGACGAACAACTACCAGACGAACAACTACCAGACGAACGACAACCAGACATACGACAACAAGACGAACGACTACCTGACGAACGACTACCAGATGAACAACTACCAGACGAACAACTACCAGACGAACAACTACCAGACGGACAACTACCAGACGAACAACTACCAGACAAACGACTACCAGACGAACAACTACCAGACGAACGACAACCAGACTTATGACTACAAGACGAATGACTACCAGACTAATGACTACCTGACGAACGACTACCAGACGAACAACTACCAGACGAACAACTACCAGACGAACACATACCCGATGAACGACTACCGGACGAACAACTACCAGACGAACAACTACCAGACATACGACTACCAGACGAACGACTACCAGACGAACGACTACCAGACGAACAACTACCAGACGAACGACTACCAGACGAACGACTACCAGACTAATGACTACCTGACGAACAACTACCAGACGGACAACTACCAGACGGACAACTACCAGACGAACGACTACCAGACGAACGACTACCAGACTAATGACTACCTGACGAACAACTACCAGACGGACAACTACCAGACGGACAACTACCAGACAAACGACTACCAGACGAAAAACTACCAGACGAACAACTACCAGACGAACAACTACCAGACGAACGACAACCAGACATACGACAACAAGACGAACGACTACCTGACAAACGACTACCAGACGAACAACTACCAGACGAACAACTACCAGACAAACGACAACCAGACATACGACAACAAGATGAACGACTACCTGATGAACGACTACCAGATGAACAACTACCAGACGAACAACTACCAGACGAACAACTACCAGACATACGACTACCAGACGAACGACTACCAGACAAATGACTACCTGACGAACGACTACCAGACGAACGACTACCAGACGAACGACTTCCAGACGAACAACTACCAAACGAACAACTACCAAACGAACAGCTACCAGACGAACAACTACCGAACGAGCAACTACCAGACGAACGACTACCAGACGAACGACTACCAGTTGAACGACTACCAGACGAACGACTACCAGACGAACGACTACCAGACGAACGACTACCAGACACACAACTACCAGACACACGACTACCAGACACACAACAACCAGACGAACAACAACCAGACATACGAATACCAGACAAACGACTACCAGACGAACGACTACCAGACGAACGACTACCAGACGAACGACTACCAGACGAACGACTACCAGACGAACAACTACCAGACGAACAACTACCAGACGAACACCTACCAGACGAACGACTACCAGACGAACGACTACCAGACGAACAAATACCAGACGAACGACTACCAGACGAACGACTACCAGACGAACAACTACCAGACGAACAACTACCAGACGAACAACTACCAGACGAAAAACTACCAGACAAACAAATACCAAACGAACGATTCCAGACGAACAACTACCAGACGAACAACTACCAGACAAACAACTACCAGACGAACAACTACCAGACGAACAACTACCAGACAAACAACTACCAGACAAACAACTACCAAACAAACAACTACCAGACGAACAACTACCAGACAAACGACTACCAGACATACGACTACCAGACGAACGACTACCAGACTAATGACTACCTGACGAATGACTACCAGACAAACAACTACCAGACGAACGACTACCAGACGAACAACTACCAGACGAACAACTACCAGACATACGACTACCAGACGAACGACTACCAGACTAATGACTACCTGACGAACGACTACCAGACGAACGACTACCAGACGAACAACTACCAGACGAACAACTACCAGACGAACAACTACCAGACATACGACTACCAGACGAATGACTACCAGACAAACGACTACCTGACTAATGACTACTTGACAAACAACTACCAGACGAACGACTACCAGACGAACGACTACCAGACGAACGACTACGAGACGAACGACTACCTGACTAATGACTACCTTGACAAACGACTACCAGACGAACGACTACCAGACGAACGACTACCAGAGGAACAACTACTGGACGAACAACTACCAGACGAACACATACCAGATGAACAACTACCGGACAAACAACTACCAGACGAACAACTACCAGACATACGACTACTAGACGAACGACTACCAGATGAACGACTACCAGATGACCAACTACCAGACGAACGACTACCAGACGAATGACTACCAGACTAATGACTATCTGACAAACGACTACCAGACGAACAAATACCAGACATACGACTACCAGACGAACGACTACCAGACTAATGACTACCTGACGAACAACTACCAGACGGACAACTACCAGACGAACAACTACCAGACAAACGACTACCAGACGAACAACTACCAGACGAACGACAACCAGACATATGACTACAAGACGAACGACTACCAGACTAATGACTACCTGACGAACGACTACCAGACGAACAACTACCAGACGAACAACTACCAGACGAACACATACCAGATGAATGACTACCGGACGAACAACTACCAGACGAACAACTACCAGACATACGACTACCAGACGAACGACTACCAGACGAACGACTACCAGACGAACAACTACTAGACGAACGACTACCAGACATACGACTACCAGACGAACGACTACCAGACTAATGACTACCTGACGAACAACTACCAGACGGACAACTACCAGACGGACAACTACCAGACAAACGACTACCAGACGAACAACTACCAGACGAACAACTACCAGACGAACGACAACCAGACATACGACAACAAGACGAACGACTACCTGACGAACGACTACCAGATGAACAACTACCAGACGAACAACTACCAGACGAACAACTACCAGACGGACAACTACCAGACGAACAACTACCAGACAAACGACTACCAGACGAACAACTACCAGACGAACGACAACCAGACTTATGACTACAAGACGAATGACTACCAGACTAATGACTACCTGACGAACGACTACCAGACGAACAACTACCAGACGAACAACTACCAGACGAACACATACCCGATGAACGACTACCGGACGAACAACTACCAGACGAACAACTACCAGACATACGACTACCAGACGAACGACTACCAGACGAACGACTACCAGACGAACAACTACCAGACGAACGACTACCAGACGAACGACTACCAGACTAATGACTACCTGACGAACAACTACCAGACGGACAACTACCAGACGGACAACTACCAGACGAACGACTACCAGACGAACGACTACCAGACTAATGACTACCTGACGAACAACTACCAGACGGACAACTACCAGACGGACAACTACCAGACAAACGACTACCAGACGAAAAACTACCAGACGAACAACTACCAGACGAACAACTACCAGACGAACGACAACCAGACATACGACAACAAGACGAACGACTACCTGACAAACGACTACCAGACGAACAACTACCAGACGAACAACTACCAGACAAACGACAACCAGACATACGACAACAAGATGAACGACTACCTGATGAACGACTACCAGATGAACAACTACCAGACGAACAACTACCAGACGAACAACTACCAGACATACGACTACCAGACGAACGACTACCAGACAAATGACTACCTGACGAACGACTACCAGACGAACGACTACCAGACGAACGACTTCCAGACGAACAACTACCAAACGAACAACTACCAAACGAACAGCTACCAGACGAACAACTACCGAACGAGCAACTACCAGACGAACGACTACCAGACGAACGACTACCAGTTGAACGACTACCAGACGAACGACTACCAGACGAACGACTACCAGACGAACGACTACCAGACACACAACTACCAGACACACGACTACCAGACACACAACAACCAGACGAACAACAACCAGACATACGAATACCAGACAAACGACTACCAGACGAACGACTACCAGACGAACGACTACCAGACGAACGACTACCAGACGAACGACTACCAGACGAACAACTACCAGACGAACAACTACCAGACGAACACCTACCAGACGAACGACTACCAGACGAACGACTACCAGACGAACAAATACCAGACGAACGACTACCAGACGAACGACTACCAGACGAACAACTACCAGACGAACAACTACCAGACGAACAACTACCAGACGAAAAACTACCAGACAAACAAATACCAAACGAACGATTCCAGACGAACAACTACCAGACGAACAACTACCAGACAAACAACTACCAGACGAACAACTACCAGACGAACAACTACCAGACAAACAACTACCAGACAAACAACTA
This sequence comes from Cepaea hortensis, assembly GCA_963921405.1. Classification (NCBI taxonomy): domain Eukaryota; kingdom Metazoa; phylum Mollusca; class Gastropoda; order Stylommatophora; family Helicidae; genus Cepaea; species Cepaea hortensis. Next base: position 158,835,616 of record OY992877.1, on the reverse strand, counting down.
CCAAACAAACAACTACCAGACGAACAACTACCAGACAAACGACTACCAGACATACGACTACCAGACGAACGACTACCAGACTAATGACTACCTGACGAATGACTACCAGACAAACAACTACCAGACGAACGACTACCAGACGAACAACTACCAGACGAACAACTACCAGACATACGACTACCAGACGAACGACTACCAGACTAATGACTACCTGACGAACGACTACCAGACGAACGACTACCAGACGAACAACTACCAGACGAACAACTACCAGACGAACAACTACCAGACATACGACTACCAGACGAATGACTACCAGACAAACGACTACCTGACTAATGACTACTTGACAAACAACTACCAGACGAACGACTACCAGACGAACGACTACCAGACGAACGACTACGAGACGAACGACTACCTGACTAATGACTACCTTGACAAACGACTACCAGACGAACGACTACCAGACGAACGACTACCAAAGGAACAACTACTGGACGAACAACTACCAGACGAACACATACCAGATGAACAACTACCGGACAAACAACTACCAGACGAACAACTACCAGACATACGACTACTAGACGAACGACTACCAGATGAACGACTACCAGATGACCAACTACCAGACGAACGACTACCAGACGAATGACTACCAGACTAATGACTATCTGACAAACGACTACCAGACGAACAAATACCAGACATACGACTACCAGACGAACGACTACCAGACTAATGACTACCTGACGAACAACTACCAGACGGACAACTACCAGACGAACAACTACCAGACAAACGACTACCAGACGAACAACTACCAGACGAACGACAACCAGACATATGACTACAAGACGAACGACTACCAGACTAATGACTACCTGACGAACGACTACCAGACGAACAACTACCAGACGAACAACTACCAGACGAACACATACCAGATGAATGACTACCGGACGAACAACTACCAGACGAACAACTACCAGACATACGACTACCAGACGAACGACTACCAGACGAACGACTACCAGACGAACAACTACTAGACGAACGACTACCAGACATACGACTACCAGACGAACGACTACCAGACTAATGACTACCTGACGAACAACTACCAGACGGACAACTACCAGACGGACAACTACCAGACAAACGACTACCAGACGAACAACTACCAGACGAACAACTACCAGACGAACGACAACCAGACATACGACAACAAGACGAACGACTACCTGACGAACGACTACCAGATGAACAACTACCAGACGAACAACTACCAGACGAACAACTACCAGACATACGACTACCAGACGAACGACTACCAGACAAATGACTACCTGACGAATGACTACCAGACATATGACTACAAGACGAACGACTACCAGACTAATGACTACCTGACGAACGACTACCAGACGAACAACTACCAGACGAACAACTACCAGACAAACAACTACCAGACGAACAACTACCAGACGAACAACTACCAGACAAACAACTACCAAATGAACAACTACCAGACGAACAACTAGCAGACGAACAACTACCAGAGAAACAACTACCAGAAAAACTACCAGACGAACAACTACCAGACGAACACCTACCAGACAAACAACTACCAGACGAACGACTACCAGACGAACAACTACCAGACAAACAACTACCAGACAAACAACTACCAGACAAACAACTACCAAATGAACAACTACCAGACGAACAACTACCAGACAAACAACTACCAGACAAACAACTACCAGACAAACAACTACCAAACGAACAACTACCACACGAACAACTACCAGACGAACGACTACCAGACATACGACTACCAGACGAATGACTACCAGACTAATGACAACCTGACGAATGACTACCAGACAAACAACTACCAAACGAACGACTACCAGACGAACAACTACCAGACGAACAACTACCAGACATACGACTACCAGACGAACGACTACCAGACTAATGACTACCTGACGAATGACTACCAGACAAACGACTACCTGACTAATGACTACCTGACAAACAACTACCAGACATACGACTACCAGACGAATGACTACCAGACAAACGACTACCTGACTAATGACTACCTGACAAACAACTACCAGACGAACGACTACCAGATGAACGACTACCAGACGAACGACTACAAGACGAACGACTACCTGACTAATGACTACCTGACAAACGACTACCAGACGAACGACTACCAGAGGAACAACTATCGGACGAACAACTACCAGACGATCACATACCAGATGAACGACTACCGGACGAACAACTACCAGACGAACAACTACCAGACATACGACTACCAGACGAACGACTACCAGACGAACGACTACCAGACGAACAACTAGCAGACGAACGACTACCAGACATACGACTACCAGACGAACGACTACCAGACTAATGACAACCTGACGAGCAACTACCAGACGGACAACTACCAGACGGACAACTACCAGACAAACGACTACCAGACGAACAACTACCAGACGAACAACTACCAGACGAACGACAACCAGACATACGACAACAAGACGAACGACTACCTGATGAACGACTACCAGATGAACAACTACCAGACGAACAACTACCAGACGAACAACTACCAGACATACGACTACCAGACGAACGACTACCAGACAAATGACTACCTGACGAACGACTACCAGACGAACGACTACCAGACGAACGACTTCCAGACGAACAACTACCAAACGAACAACTACCAAACGAACAGCTACCAGACGAACAACTACCGAACGAGCAACTACCAGACGAACGACTACCAGACGAACGACTACCAGACGAACGACTACCAGACGAACGACTACCAGACACACAACTACCAGACACGCGACTACCAGACACACAACAACCAGACGAACAACAACCAGACATACGAATACCAGACAAACGACTACCAGACGAACGACTACCAGACGAACGACTACCAGACGAACGACTACCAGACGAACAACTACCAGACGAACAACTACCAGACGAACACCTACCAGACGAACGACTACCAGACGAACACCTACCAGACAAACAACTACTAGGCGAAAAACTACCAGATGAACAACTACCAGACGAACAACTACCAGACGAACAACTACCAGATGAACAACTACCAGACAAACAACTACCAGACGAACGACTACCAGACGAACAACTACCAGACTAATGACTACCTGACAAACGACTACCAGACGAACGACTACCAGACGAACAACTACCAGACGAACAACTACCAGACGAACAACTACCAGACATACGACTACCAGACGAATGACTACCAGACAAACGACTACCTGACTAATGACTACTTGACAAACAACTACCAGACGTACGACTACCAGACGAACAACTACCAGACAAACAACTACCAGACAAACAACTACCAGACGAACAACTACCAGACGAACAACTACCAGACATACGACTACCAGACGAACGACTACCAGACAAATGACTACCTGACGAACGACTACCAGACGAACGACTTCCAGACGAACGACTTCCAGACAAACAACTACCAAACGAACAACTACCAAACGAACAGCTACCAGACAAACAACTACCGAACGAACAACTACCAGACGAAAAACTACCAAACGACTACCAGTTGAACGAATACCAGACGAATGACTATTAGACGAACGACTACCAGACGAACGACTACCAGACACTCAACTACCAGACACACGACTACCAGACACACAACAACCAGACGAACAACTACCAGACATACGACTACCAGACAAACGACTACCAGACGAACGACTACCTGACGAACGACTACCAGACGAACGACTACCAGACGAACAACTACCAGACGAACAACTAGCAGACGAACACCTACCAGACGAACGACTACCAGACGAACGACTACCAGACGAACAAATACCAGACGAACAACTACCAGACGAATGACTACCAGACGAACAACTACCAGACAAACAACTACCAGACGAACAACTACCAGACAAACAAATACCAAACGAACAACTACCAGACGAACAACTAACAGACGAACAACTACCAGACAAACAACTACCAGACGAACAACTACCAGACGAACATCTACCAGACAAACAACTACGAAATGAACAACTACCAGACGAACAACTACCAGACGAACAACTACCAGACAAACAACTACCAGACGAACGACAACCAGACATATGACTACAAGACGAACGACTACCAGACTAATGACTACCTGACGAACGACTACCAGACGAACAACTACCAGACGAACAACTACCAGACAAACAACTACCAGACGAACAACTACCAGACAAACAACTACCAGACGAACAACTACCAGACGAACAACTACCAGACAAACAACTACCAAATGAACAACTACCAGACGAACAACTACCAGATGAACAACTACCAGACAAACTACCAGACGAACAACTACCAGACGAACACCTACCAGACAAACAACTACCAGACGAACGACTACCAGACGAACAACTACCAGACGAACAACTACCAAACAAACAACTACCAGACAAACAACTACCAAACGAACAACTACCAGACGAACAACTACCAGACAAACAACTACCAGACAAACAACTACCAGACAAACAACTACCAAACGAACAACTACCAGACGAACAACTACCAGACGAACGACTACCAGACATACGACTACCAGACGAACGACTACCAGACTAATGACTACCTGACGAATGACTACCAGACAAACAACTACCAGACGAACGACTACCAGACGAACAACTACCAGACGAACAAATACCAGACGAACGACAACCAGACATATGACTACAAGACGAACGACTACCAGACTAATGACTACCAGACGAACGACTACCTGACGAACGATTACCAGACACCACACAATTACCAGACATCACACAACTACCAGACATCACACACCTACCAGACATCACACAACTACCAGACATCAAACAACTACCAGACATCACACAACTACCAGACATCACACAACTATCAGACATCACACAACTACCAGACATCACACAACTACCAGACATCACACAACTATCAGACATCACACAACTACCAGACAAGACAACTACCAGACAAGACACAACTACCAGACATCACACAACTACCAGACATCACACAACTACCAGACATCACACAACTACCAGACATCACACAACTACCAGACATCACACAACTATCAGACATCACACAACTACCAGACAAGACAACTACCAGACAAGACACAACTACCAGACATCACACAACTACCAGACATCACACAACTACCAGACATCACACAACTACCAGACATCACACAACTACCAGACATCACACAACTACCAGACATCACACAACTACCAGACATCATAACTACCAGACAACACAACTATCAGACAACACTACTACCAGACGAACAACTACCAGACAAACAACTACCAGACATATAACTACCAGACAAAGAGCCAGACGAACAACTACCAGATGAACAACTACCAGACGAACAACTACCAGACATACGACTACCAGACGAACGACTACCAGACGAACGACTACCAGACGAACGACTACCAGACGAACGACTACCAGACGAACGACTACTAGACGAACGACTAACAGACGAACAACTACCAGACAAACAACTACCAGACAAACAACTACCAAACGAACAACTACCAGACGAACAACTACCAAATGAACAACTACCAGACGAACAACTACCAGACGAACAAATACCAGACGAACAACTACCAGACGAACGACTACCAGTCGAACGACTACCAGACGAACGACTACCAGACGAACGACTACCAGACGAACGACTAACAGACGAACAACTACCAGACAAACAACTACCAGACAAACAACTACCAAACGAACAACTACCAGATGAACAACTACCAGATGAACAACTACCAGACGAACAACTACCAGACAAAAAACTACCAGACGAATAACTACCAGACGAACAACTACCAGACATACGACTACCAGACGAATGACTAGCAGACTAATGATTACCTGACGAACGACTACCAGACATACGACTACCAGACGAACGACTACCAGACTAATGACTTCCTGACGAATGACTACCTGACGAACGACTACCAGAAGAACGACTTCCAGACGAACGACTTCCAGACAAACAACTACCAAACGAACAACTACCAAACGAACAGCTACCAGACGAACAACTACCGAACGAACAACTACCAGACGAAAAACTACCAAACGACTACCAGTTGAACGAATACCAGACGAATGACTATTAGACGAACGACTACCAGACGAACGACTACCAGACACTCAACTACCAGACACACGACTACCAGACACACAACAACCAGACGAACAACTACCAGACATACGACTACCAGACAAACGACTACCAGACGAACGACTACCTGACGAACGACTACCAGACGAACGACTACCAGACGAACAACTACCAGACGAACAACTAGCAGACGAACACCTACCAGACGAACGACTACCAGACGAACGACTACCAGACGAACAAATACCAGACGAACAACTACCAGACGAATGACTACCAGACGAACAACTACCAGACAAACAACTACCAGACGAACAACTACCAGACAAACAAATACCAAACGAACAACTACCAGACGAACAACTAACAGACGAACAACTACCAGACAAACAACTACCAGACGAACAACTACCAGACGAACATCTACCAGACAAACAACTACGAAATGAACAACTACCAGACGAACAACTACCAGACGAACAACTACCAGACGAACGACAACCAGACATATGACTACAAGACGAACGACTACCAGACTAATGACTACCTGACGAACGACTACCAGACGAACAACTACCAGACGAACAACTACCAGACAAACAACTACCAGACGAACAACTACCAGACGAACAACTACCAGACAAACAACTACCAAATGAACAACTACCAGACGAACAACTACCAGACGAACAACTACCAGACAAACAACTACCAGAAAAACTACCAGACGAACAACTACCAGACGAACACCTACCAGACAAACAACTACCAGACGAACGACTACCAGACGAACAACTACCAGACAAACAACTACCAGACAAACAACTACCAGACAAACAACTACCAAACGAACAACTACCAGACGAACAACTACCAGACAAACAACTACCAGACAAACAACTACCAGACAAACAACTACCAAACGAACAACTACCAGACGAACAACTACCAGACGAACGACTACCAGACATACGACTACCAGACGAACGACTACCAGACTAATGACTACCTGACGAATGACTACCAGACAAACAACTACCAGACGAACGACTACCAGACGAACAACTACCAGACGAACAACTACCAGACATACGACTACCAGACGAACGACTACCAGACTAATGACTACCTGACGAATGACTACCAGACAAACGACTACCTGACTAATGACTACCTGACAAACAACTACCAGACATACGACTACCAGACGATTGACTACCAGACAAACGACTACCTGACTAATGACTACCTGACAAACAACTACCAGACGAACGACTACCAGATGAACGACTACCAGACAAACGACTACAAGACGAACGACTACCTGACTAATGACTACCTGACAAACGACTACCAGACGAACGACTACCAGAGGAACAACTATCGGACGAACAACTACCAGACGAACACATACCAGATGAACGACTACCGGACGAACAACTACCAGACGAACAACTACCAGACATACGACTACCAGACGTACGACTACCAGACGAACGACTACCAGACGAACAACTAGCAGACGAACAACTAACAGACATACGACTACCAGACGAACGACTACCAGACTAATGACAACCTGACGAACAATTACCAGACGGACAACTACCAGACGGACAACTACCAGACAAACGACTACCAGACTAACAACTACCAGACGAACAACTACCAGACGAACGACAACCAGACATACGACAACAAGACGAACGACTACCTGATGAACGACTACCAGAAGAACAACTACCAGACGAACAACTACCAGACGAACAACTACCAGACATACGACTACCAGACGAACGACTACCAGACAAATGACTACCTGACGAACGACTACCAGACGAACGACTACCAGACGAACAACTACCAGACGAACAACTAGCAGACGAACACCTACCAGACGAACGACTACCAGACGAACGACTACCAGACGAACAAATACCAGACAAACAACTACCAGACGAATGACTACCAGACGAACAACTACCAGACGAACAACTACCAGACGAACAACTACCAGACAAACAAATACCAAACGAACAACTACCAGACGAACAACTAACAGACGAACGACTACCAGACGAACGACTACCAGACGAACAACTACCAGACGAACAACTACCAGACATACGACTACTAGACGAACGACTACCAGACGAACGACTACCAGGCCTGGAGAGAAGCAATAATGATACCCCTCCTAAAATCAGGGAAAGATGGTTCCATTGCCTCTAGCTACAGACCAATTAGCCTCACCAGCTGTCTCTGCAAAACACTGGAGCGCATCATCAATCACAGACTGCAGTGGTACATTGAAAGTAAAAACATCCTTGTGCCACAGCAGGCTGGCTTTAGGCAGTGCTACTCTACGGAAGATCAGAAAACCTACCTCTCTCAAGAAATTGAGGATGCATTCCAAGAGAAGAAGCTGGTGCTTGCGGCATGGATAGATCTGAAGAAAGCCTTTGACAAAGTCTGGAAAGAAGGTCTGATGAAGAAACTGAGAAACTGCAAAGTCAATGGAAGAATGTACAAATGGGTGAAAGCATACTTGCACAACAGAAGAGCCCGAGTACAGATAGACGGACTCAAGAGCAAGAAAGTACTACTGCGTCACGGTGTCCCCCAGGGCGGAGTCTTGTCCCCCACACTTTTTCTAATCTTCATCAATGATCTTGTTGCTCACCTACCGCATGGAATTAAAGCGGCAATGTACGCCGATGACCTGGTTCTATGGAGCACAAATGAATATGCATCAGTGGCCACCAGATTGCTACAAAGAGCTGTAGATACATTTGCTGCATGGGCAAATAGATGGTGTGTCAGCATAAACACTGACAAGTGCAGCACCACCCTATTTACCCTCTCTCCAAAACAAAAGGCAGGGATCATCCAGATAAATGGAACACCCCTAAGAGAAGATAAAGAACCAACATACCTTGGAGTAACATTTGATGGCAAGCTGACATGGAGAAAGCACATCAACAAAGCAGTAGCAAAAGCCAGAAGGAAAATAGCCATCCTGAGAAAGCTAAGTGGAACCACATGGGGAGCCAGTACGAAAATACTTAGCAAAGTTTACCAACAGAGCATACGACCACACCTGGAATATGGGTCAACTGCGTGGTGTTCAGCATCAAATACCACACTACAAGAGCTGGACAAGGTGCAAAATCAAGCACTTAGAGTCACCACAGGAGGGATGAGATCAACCCCTATAGTGGAAATGGAGAAGATGGGGAGGACACAGGCACTGAGTGAGCGCAGAGATACGAAAACGCTAATACAAGCAGAAAAGTTCCTCAGCTTGCCAGGCCACCCTATGAAGAACAGATTTGAAAACCTAGCTATGGGGCGGTTGAAAAGAAGTAGTTTTATCCACCAGGCCAAACGACTCTGCAGAGAAACCACTGATCTGCCCACAGTTGGTATCCCCCTAACAACTATTCCAGAGCGAACTCCATGGAAAGATGAGCATAGACTATCATTACAAATCCAGACAAAAGTGAGAGGAATATTTGACAAGGAAGAACAGAACAGTGTGCAGCGCAGAACAGCCACTCTCAGCTTCCTTGATGAAGAATACCCACAGGACCTCTGGATCCGAGTCTACACAGATGGGTCAGCACAAAATGCTGTTCGAAATGGAGGAGCGGGAGTGTACATAGAATACCCAAATAATACTAGGGACACAGCCAGAGTACCGACAGGAAAGTACTGCCATAACTATGATGCCGAAATTGAGGCAATCAAGATAGCAACAGAGAAATTACTAAATAACAGCAATGGTACACAACCTGTGGTGCTACTAACAGATGCAAAATCAGTACTCGAGGCGCTCCTCTCTGGGAAATTGCCAGTACTAAGGACACTACTTTCTGAACTTAGCAGTCAGCATAAAGTCACCATACAGTGGATACCATCCCACTGTGGAGTACCCGGAAACGACAGAGCTGATCAATTGGCTAAGGAAGGAGCCAAAGAGGAACAGCCTGATGTGCCCGTTACATACCACCAAAAGAAAAGAATGATCAAATCAGTCAGAAAGCCACCAAAACCTGCTCAAGATGACTACCACATTATGGACAGACCAGAACAAGTCATTATTCTGCGCCTCAGAACAGGACACAATAGATTACGCAACCACATGTATACAAAATTCAAGATTGGTGAAACAGCCATGTGCACATGTGGATTGGCGTCGCAGACAGCAGAGCACATACTCCAAGACTGCCCAAAATATAACATATCTAGGCAAACCTTCTGGCCTAGAGAGACGACGGTGGAAGATAAACTCTATGGACCACTGTGTGAACTGAAAAAAACAGTTCAATTCATGCAAGAGACGACATTGCAGATATAGACATATTTCAAGCGAACGAAAGAAGAAGAAGAAGAAGAACTATCGGACGAACAACTACCAGACGATCACATACCAGATGAACGACTACCGGACGAACAACTACCAGACGAACAACTACCAGACATACGACTACCAGACGAACGACTACCAGACGAACGACTACCAGACGAACAACTAGCAGACGAACGACTACCAGACATACGACTACCAGACGAACGACTACCAGACTAATGACAACCTGACGAACAACTACCAGACGGACAACTACCAGACGGACAACTACCAGACAAACGACTACCAGACGAACAACTACCAGACGAACAACTACCAGACGAACGACAACCAGACATACGACAACAAGACGAACGACTACCTGATGAACGACTACCAGATGAACAACTACCAGACGAACAACTACCAGACGAACAACTACCAGACATACGACTACCAGACGAACGACTACCAGACAAATGACTACCTGACGAACGACTACCAGACGAACGACTACCAGACGAACGACTTCCAGACGAACAACTACCAAACGAACAACTACCAAACGAACAGCTACCAGACGAACAACTACCGAACGAGCAACTACCAGACGAACGACTACCAGACGAACGACTACCAGACGAACGACTACCAGACGAACGACTACCAGACACACAACTACCAGACACACGACTACCAGACACACAACAACCAGACGAACAACAACCAGACATACGAAAACCAGACAAACGACTACCAGACGAACGACTACCAGACGAACGACTACCAGACGAACGACTACCAGACGAACAACTACCAGACGAACAACTACCAGACGAACACCTACCAGGCGAACGACTACCAGACGAACACCTACCAGACAAACAACTACTAGGCGAAAAACTACCAGATGAACAACTACCAGACGAACAACTACCAGACGAACAACTACCAGATGAACAACTACCAGACAAACAACTACCAGACGAACGACTACCAGACGATCAACTACCAGACTAATGACTACCTGACAAACGACTACCAGACGAACGACTACCAGACGAACAACTACCAGACGAACAACTACCAGACGAACAACTACCAGACATACGACTACCAGACGAATGACTACCAGACAAACGACTACCTGACTAATGACTACTTGACAAACAACTACCAGACGAACGACTACCAGACGAACGACTACCAGACGAACGACTACGAGACGAACGACTACCTGACTAATGACTACCTGACAAACGACTACCAGACGAACGACTACCAGACGAACGACTACCAGAGGAACAACTACTGGACGAACAACTACCAGACGAACACATACCAGATGAACAACTACCGGACAAACAACTACCAGACGAACAACTACCAGACATACGACTACTAGACGAACGACTACCAGATGAACGACTACCAGACGACCAACTACCAGACGAACGACTACCAAACGAATGACTACCAGACTAATGACTATCTGACAAACGACTACCAGACGAACAAATACCAGACATACGACTACCAGACGAACGACTACCAGACTAATGACTACCTGACGAACAACTACCAGACGGACAACTACCAGACGAACAACTACCAGACAAACGACTACCAGACGAACAACTACCAGACGAACGACAACCAGACATATGACTACAAGACGAACGACTACCAGACTAATGACTACCTGACGAACGACTACCAGACGAACAACTACCAGACGAACAACTACCAGACGAACACATACCCGATGAACGACTACCGGACGAACAACTACCAGACGAACAACTACAAGACATACGACTACCAGACGAACGACTACCAGACGAACGACTACCAGACGAACAACTACCAGACGAACGACTACCAGACGAACGACTACCAGACTAATGACTACCTGACGAACAACTACCAGACGGACAACTACCAGACGGACAACTACCAGACGAACGACTACCAGACGAACGACTACCAGACTAATGACTACCTGACGAACAACTACCAGACGGACAACTACCAGACGGACAACTACCAGACAAACGACTACCAGACGAACAACTACCAGACGAACAACTACCAGACGAACAACTACCAGACGAACGACAACCAGACATACGACAACAAGACGAACGACTACCTGACGAACGACTACCAGATGAACAACTACCAGACGAACAACTACCAGACGAACAACTACCAGACATACGACTACCAGACGAACGGCTACCAGACAAATGACTACCTGATGAACGACTACCAGACGAACGACTACCAGACGAACGACTTCCAGATGAACAACTACCAAACGAACAACTACCAAACGAACAGCTACCAGACAAACAACTACCGAACGAGCAACTACCAGACGAACGACTACCAGACGAACGACTACCAGTTGAACGACTACCAGACGAACGACTACCAGACGAACGACTACCAGGCGAACGACTACTAGACACACAACTACCAGACACACGACTACCAGACACACAACAACCAGACGAACAACTACCAGACATACGAATACCAGACAAACGACTACCAGACGAACGACTACCTGACGAACGACTACCAGACGAACGACTACCAGACGAACAACTACCAGACGAACAACTACCAGACGAACACCTACCAGATGAACGACTACCAGACGAACGACTACCAGACGAACAAATACCAGACGAACAACTACCAGACGAATGACTACCAGACGAACAACTACCAGACAAACAACTACCAGACGAACAACTACCAGACAAACAAATACCAAACGAACAACTACCAGACGAACAACTACCAGACGAACAACTACCAGACAAACAACTACCAGACGAACAACTACCAGACGAACAACTACCAGACAAACAACTACGAAATGAACAACTACCAGACGAACAAATACCAGACGAACAACTACCAGACAAAAAACTACCAGAAAAACTATCAGACGAACAACTACCAGACGAACACCTACCAGACAAACAACTACCAGGCGAAAAACTACCAGACGAACAACTACCAGACGAACAACTACCAGACGAACAACTACCAGATGAACAACTACTAGACAAACAACTACCAGACGAACAACTACCAGACAAACAACTACCAAATGAAACACTACCAGACGAACAACTAGCAGACGAACAACTACCAGACAAACAACTACCAGAAAAACTACCAGACGAACAACTACCAGATGAACACCTACCAGACAAACAACTACCAGACGAACGACTACCAGACGAACAACTACCAGACAAACAACTACCAGACAAACAACTACCAGACAAACAACTATCAAACAAACAACTACCAGACGAACAACTACCAGACAAACGACTACCAGACATACGACTACCAGACGAACGACTACCAGACTAATGACTACCTGACGAATGACTACCAGACAAACAACTACCAGATGAACGACTACCAGACGAACAACTACCAGACGAACAACTACCAGACATACGACTACCAGACGAACGACTACCAGACTAATGACTACCTGACGAACGACTACCAGACGAACGACTACCAGACGAACAACTACCAGATGAACAACTACCAGATGAACAACTACCAGACATACGACTACCAGACGAATGACTACCAGACAAACGACTACCTGACTAATGACTACCTGACAAACAACTACCAGACGAACGACTACCAGACGAACGACTACCAGACGAATGACTACGAGATGAACGACTACCTGACTAATGACTACCTGACAAACGACTACCAGACGAACGACTACCAGACGAACGACTACCAGAGGAACAACTACTGGACGAACAACTACCAGACGAACACATACCAGATGAACGACTACCGGACAAACAACTACCAGACGAACAACTACCAGACATACGACTACCAGACGAACGACTACCAGACGAACGACTACCAGACGAACGACTACCAGACGACCAACTACCAGACGAACAACTACCAGACATACGACTACCAGACGAATGACTACCAGACTAATGACTATCTGACAAACAACTACCAGACGAACAAATACCAGACATACAACTACCAGACGAACGACTACCAGACTAATGACTACCTGAAGAACAACTACCAGACGGACAACTACCAGACGAACAACTACCAGACAAACGACTACCAGACGAACAACTACCAGACGAACGACAACCAGACATATGACTACAAGACGAACGACTACCAGACTAATGACTACCTGACGAACGACTACCAGACGAACAATTACCAGACGAACAACTACCAGACGAACAACTACCAGACGAACAACTACCAGACAAACAACTACCAGACGAACAACTACCAGACAAACAACTACCAGACAAACAACTACCAAATGAACAACTACCAGACGAACAACTAACAGACAAACAACTACCAGACAAACAACTACCAGAAAAACTACCAGACGAACAACTACCAGACGAACACCTACCAGACAAACAACTACCAGACGAACGACTACCAGACGAACAACTACCAGACAAACAACTACCAGACAAACAACTACCAGACAAACAACTACCAGACGAAAAACTACCAGACGAACGACTACCAGACGAACGACTACCAGACGAACAACTTCCAGACAAACGACTACCAAACGATCAACTACCAAACGAACAGCTACCAGAGGAACAACTACCAGAGAAACAACTACCAGACAAACAGCTAAAAGACAAACAGCTACCAGACAAACAACTACCAGACAAACAACTACCAGACAAGCAACTACCAGACAAACAGTTACCAGACAAACAACTCCCAGACAAACAACTACCAGAAAAACAACTACCAGACAAACAGCTACCAGACAAACAGCTACCAGACAAACAACTACCAGACAAACAACTACCAGACACACAACTACCAGACACACAACTACCAGACAAACAACTACCACACAAACAGCTACCAGACACACAGCTACCAGACAAACAGCTACCAGACAAACAGCTACCAGACAAACAGCTACCAGACAAACATCTACCAGACACACAACTACCAGACACACAACTATCAGACACACAACTACCAGACATCACACAACTACCAGACATCACACAACTACCAGACATCACACAACTACCAGACATCACACAACTACCAGATGTCCACATGGCTAGGTCATCTGCAAAGGATGATGTGTGTAACACATCTACACAACTACCAGACAACTCACAACTACCAGACAAACAACTACCAGACAAACAACTACCAGACAAGCAACTACCATACAAACAGCTACCAGACAAACAACTACCAGACAAACAACTACCAGAGAAACAACTACCAGACAAACAGCTACCAGACAAACAACTACCAGACAAACAGCTACCAGACAAACAACTACCAGACAAACAACTACCAGACAAGCAACTACCAGACAAACAGCTACCAGACAAACAACTACCACACAAACTACCACACAAACAACTACCATACAAACAACTACCACACAAACAACTACCACACAAACAACTACCACACAAACTACCACACAAACTACCACACAAACAACTACCACACAAACTACCACACAAACAACTACCACACAAACAACTACCACACAAATACCTACCACACAAACAACTACCACACATACAACTACTACTACTTACTACTATTACTACTTACTACTACTACTACTTACTATTACTACTACTACTTACTACTACCTACTACTTATTACTACCTACTACTACTACTACCTCCTCCTACTACTACTACTACTACTACTACCACCACCAGCTAGCACATTATAACCAATAAAGTACAATTGATGATTTTGAAAAGCAAGCAAATATGCAAGCTTGGTGAATTAATTCTCCAACCGAAGTATTCATTAACTATCCTGATAAATTACGAGCATAATAACTCACCAGCCTATTTTATGTATGCTGACATATGACTGTGCTGGAATGTAGCATTTATATATCAACTGTACCAGTCTTTAAACTCAATAATTCTATTCTGTAGCCCATGTCTGTTGTTTTAAATAAAGACGCATCTTATAATAAATATTACAAACGTTCTTTATGGAAAGCTTTTCCAAATGTTGCCAGTTCTTTTTCATACATTTGTCGATCCAATTCCAATCTCAGTGCCAAAGCTCTTCTGCGCAACTAAAATGTAACACAGAAAAATATATTCAAATACTAAGTCATAAAACTTGTGATTATCTTTTGATTAAACATTAATTGAATCAAGTTAGTTTTGAAAATGTAAGTATCGAAAACTAGCAAGAAATGCTCGAGTGATGAATTTCAAAAATTTTCATAGTGATATGCATATGCAGCTACATGAAAAATGTAACAGTCGACCTCAAAACTTCCTTTGCAAATCTATCCTTTAATTCATTCTTCCCCAACAGTTGCTACTTTAATTATGTCCTTCTCAATCGTTTAGATAAAGTAATTTGTACAATAAACTAAAGATAGGAGATACTGATGAATGTAATCATGGAATTGGTAAAATGTCAGCTAAACATCCGCTGCAAGAGTTTTCCAACATATGCTGAAAAGAGAAAATTACTTTGGCCTGAATCCACTCCACTAGAGGACAAATTTTGTTTGTGCTTCTAAGAGGAGGGCGATGAATAACTGCTATGAAGAAAATCAGCAGTGCATGACTTTCAAAGAGTTATAAGTACACAGTGAAAGTAGCCACAGATTTCTTTAGAATGTTCTGATCAAATGCCAAAAGTTCAAGATCATATTATGAACCAATTACACATCACATGTTGCTTGCGACTGAAAGAGTTTAGACATTAATAAGCCACAAATAACTTAAAAAACTGAAATCAAAACATGCAGTGGTTGAAACAAATATAACTACCAATAGGTTTGCTTTAGCAACCAATTTGAATTCAAGAGAGAGCTGTTTTTGTTCATTCTTCATTGCTCTAGCCTTCAACTTGATAGCACTACGTTCAAGCCACTCATCATGAAGCCCTTTTCGATCCAATCTGAAATGCAGAAGACTTCAATTAACCTCTCATAACTAACAACATAATCTACAACAACACATCACCATCCTCATCAACAATTTAGTCAGTCCTGAGACTGGTGCTGGAGTCATTTGACCACATCCTTCTTCTGTCTCCTGTTCTCAGCTGCTCTCTTCAGCTAAACATAAGTTTGAGTCCCAACCACCTTGCATGGTTTTGAGATGTTCTTTCTAGGATGTCCTCTTTTTCTCTTGCCCTCCAGTATTTTCAGCAATAGATTTCCATGTCTCGTAGATGATCAAGCAAAGATAATCTTCTTGTTTGTTTGTTATTCAACAGTTGTCTATTTTCCCAGAAGCCTTTAAAAATGGGTTCGTTTCAAATATTTTCTGTTTAGCTCCCTCCCCTCTGATAACGCCACATTTCAAAAGTATTCGTTCTTTTAACATCATACTGAATACTGAGTATGAGTTAGTTAGGTGCATATCCTTTACAGGATGTAGCAGTCAACCCCAGCATTTTTGGCTGTTAGTGATTCCTGGGCACGTTTACATTAAGTAGTTTGTCATTGCTTTCTGAACGATCGGCACCCATACTATTTCATTAAAAAAACCAACGCAAGGAACTGAAAGAAAAAGGCCTTTAAATCAAGCTAAATAACTTTATCTCTCAAGACGACTTTAAATCAAATTAAAACACATCTCGGTTAACAATGGCAGTTAGCCAATGGTAAATATACATAATAAATTAACTGTATAAATGCATACACTGATAATACACATAATAAAGGAATGGAAGCTGTTTATTCATTATTCTATTAAGTAAATATTTTCTGTTTGCTTTGTTTCTTCTTCTTCTGCTGCGTTCATCTGGAGATTTTTTTTTCGGACGTGATTGCATTGTGCCTGTTTACAGCGTAGCTGCATTCTTGCGCCATTAGGCCGACACATCCGACTTCTGCGGGCATTTATTGACCGGGTTAACCTTCCCGGGGGTTTCTTAGGACGTTTGACTCTCACTGTTGTGGTGTTATCCCCCATCCCAGCTGGCCTATTTAGAACAGCCAAAGACATCCTGGTCAGCCCTCAAGGGAAGACAGGGGCAGACCATGGGCATTCCCCGCCATCCAAGGAGGCTTCCATAATTGCAGAGCCGACACATAGCGCTCTGGAACTGGGCTCATCCAAGGAATCATCACGTCTGCTCAGCCTCACTTCCGTATATTGGGCCTTCCATTCACCATAGGCTGTTCTTCCGGAAACCAGAAGAATGCAGTCTGCAGATGACATCCTCACAGTGAGCTTTCAATTCGGACTTTCCATGTAATGGATTTGCTATCCAAGCAAGTTTGCTTTGTTTATTTTCTATATCTTGTGCCAGGTAGTTTAATAAGCATATTTTATTTGATGATTTGTCTTCTTCTTCTTCTTCTTCTTCTTCTTCTTCTTCTTCTTCATTCCTCTCTATGGGAGTGTGTCACATTTTATTATACACCTCAAAAATCTGTGTGTCCGACTTCGGCATGTATTTATGTAAGGTTTCTTTTCTCTAGACAGATTCCATCCAAAATAATGAGCTTCATCCACCCTTGGGTAAGTTTTTCTTTCCTAACAATTTTGCCCGGGCAGTAGCCTTATGGTAAACTCTTTGTGATTTCCTACTGCCCTGGGACATTTAACGTGCACGACATGTATTACCAACCTAGGCCTGATCCCAGCCAGTCTATATGTGCTGCTGTGCTGTGCTGAATCATGACCTGGTTACATCCTAATACATATACAGTTCCAAAAATGTACAGTTTCAAGCATGGGTCTTGCACACCTCGCTAATTTCTGAGCTTGGAGAGGGGAAGGAGAACTATGCAACACTGTTCCCGTACAGGTGGAACTTTGATACAGGATCAGGATAAAAGTTTCTACACTAGCCTCATTCTGATCAATGCAATCAAATGTGGTTTCCAACTGCCGTGGGATTTTTAATGTGTACAGCTTGCACACAGGACCTGTTTTTCACCATTATTCAAAAAGCCTATCTAATCTCACTACACAAAACATCGGGGGAGGGGGGGGGGGGGGTTGCGTTCGCTGGCTTTGAACTCGAGTGTAGTCAGTTCATGTATGTGCTTTCCTTTTTGTCAGTATTTCTCGCATCAGTTGAACCCACTCTCAATCCTGAGATACTTTTAATTTACGTCCCCATGTCAAAGAAAAGAGGTCAACATTTTACTCCAATTGACCTGTGTAGGGTTGAACGTGCTAGCTCGGCATCTGCACAATGGAAAGTTAATAACAAGCGCTCTTATCCATTCAGCCACGTTGACCTCCAATGGATCTTAAAAATTAGATAATTTTCTTGGGAATGCTGGGATCGAACCTGATAACGGAGTCTGAGATGGACATCGTAACCTCTCAGGCACAGCTCCTCCTCAGTCTTTCTATTTTCAGTTATCTTCTTTTGCTAGCAGCATAAAATTAAAATATTTTATTTCAAAAATGAATAAATTGTGACCAAACATAATAGTTATATGCAAAATACACATTATACATAGGACTTTACCTAAACTTATCGTATTGCTTTAGCACGAATATAACAAACATATTAAAAATTAAAATAACATTTGTAACACTCTCTAGCTTACTTGATAAAGAAATAAGATATCTTGACAATGCTGAAAACAAAAAGAATGAAAAATAAGCTGCAAAATAGCTGGCTCTGATGTCAGCCCAGCCGCATAAATGTGAACCTGATAATTTCCCAGATTACTAGGAAGATGGAGACAAGATTAGGAGATTTTACACCCAACTTATTATGTTCTGGCCTAGTATATGTGTAGACTTAAAACTTCACACCCTTACAATATATTTGCCTTGGGATTACATGTTTTATTTTATGTCAATTCATAGAGAGACAAAAGATATCAGAATTGTTTTCCAATATGACATAATAGTAGTGAAATATAAGTTACACACTTACATTTTCTGATCTTCATGCAGATCAAGCTGAGATTCATATGCCTATGCAAGGAAGATGAAATACAACATTTGTAATGCAATGACGATATCAATTTAACACATTATACAATGACCAAAATCATACAAACCTGTATCCTCATTTTTGGCTTAATAGATTTAATAAATAATAGACAGAAATAGAGGAAGACCTAAAAAGTCTTGGAGATGTAGAAACAGAATGAACAATTAATCGTTATGGTGCTAATCCCGCGAAGTCCCATCAGGCGGCGATAGTGCCGGGCCCCCTGCCTCGAGGGGGTCCACCCATGACTACTGGTGGTCACCTTCCCCTGTGCTGTGGAGTCAAGGCACAGAGGAGTAGGTTAAGAGCTATTGACCAAATACCCCGGACACTCAACATACTACAGTGGAATGCCGAAGGAGTTTACAAGAAGAAAGAGTCCCTAACACAGCGTCTTCATAAAGATAAAATAGATGTGGCATGCATTCAAGAGACACACCTCAACGCCAATCGCAAATTCTCAGTCAGAGGATATCAGGCTACACGTTTCGACCGCGAAGGACACAAAGGAGGAGTTCTAATACTTACACGAAATACAATACCTTGCAGCGAAGTATCTGTGATCTCTGACAACCAAACGGAAATTATAGGTGTTGATATAATGATAAAGGACGTGAAAATAAGAATCTACAATCTGTATAGCCCAGCAGATAAGGACCTTACACTCTCAAACATGAAAATAACTGACACAAACTGCATTATTGTCGGAGACTTTAATAGCCGTTCAGAAAGATGGGGATACCCAGATACTGACAAAAGAGGAGATGAATTGGAGGACTGGGAAATAGACTCAAATCCCCATCTACTCAACAAAGCGGATGACACACCGAGCTTCTACTCCAGAAGATGGCTTACCACTTCTACTCCAGACTTAGCTTTCTGCACAGGAGACATCCTCCACAAAATCGATCGCCATGTGCTGGACCAATTAGCAGGTAGTGACCACAGACCAATCAAGCTTGTAATGAATATGGAGTATGTCCCACAGGAGCAAAAGCCCTTGCCCCGCTGGAATTACAAATGAGCAGATTGGGACAGATTTGCCATACTAACAGACAAATATTGTGAAAACATAAATACACGATATGGCAACATGAAGCAAATGGTGGAAAGTCTAAACAGAGCGATAATACAGGCAGCCACTGAGTCTATTCCAAGAGGAGCGAGGAAAAATTACAAACCATACTGGACTGAAGAACTACAAAGTTTGGAGGACAAAGTTGAAGATGCCAGGAAGACAGCAGAGAGAGAACAAACAATTGAAGCGAACATCTCTCTCAAAGCCATCTCAGCAAAATATAAAAGAACAGTAAATCAAACAACAAGAGATTGTTGGAGGGAAAAAACAGAAAACCTGAATTTTGACAGGGATGGAAACAAGCTATGGAAACTAGTGAAAGCCATGAACAATGAAGGACCTAGAAACAAACAAATAACAATTAAACAAGGAAATGCCTTGCTTACAGGAAAAAAGGCTGCAAATGCACTAATCGAACACTATGCAAATGCAAACCACATTGATATTACAACCGAACAGAAGAAAGCAATCAAAGACAAACAGATACATCATAGAAATACAGAGACAGCAGTAGAATATATGATGGCAAATCTAACAATGGAAGAAATGGAACAGGCAATGAATACCCTAAAAAAGAAGAAATCACCAGGAAAGGATGGAATCACAAATGAAATGCTAATAGGACTAGGCACCAAGGCAAAGAAGAAACTACTAGCAGTCCTAAATAACAGCTGGAAGAGAGGAATAGTCCCACAGGCATGGAAGGAAGCTATACTAATACCAGTCCCAAAGAAAGGAAAAGACCTGGAAGAACCAAATGGCTATCGACCTATCAGTCTACTTAGCTGTGTAGGAAAATTAATGGAACGCATTATCAATGGCAGGCTATCATGGCATCTAGAAGAAAACCAACTCTTAACACCACACCAAGCAGGATTCAGAAAGTACAGATCCACTGAAGATCAAATAACCTATATAGCTCAGGAAATAGAGGATGCCTTCCAAGAGAAAAAGCACACACTAGCAGTCTGGATAGATTTAGAAAAAGCATTTGATAAAGTATGGAAGGAAGGACTGAAAGTAAAACTGCAAAAAATGCATGTTTGTGGCAAAATGTATAAATGGATCAGCCACTACCTTGAGAACAGAACTGCCAGGACAAAAGTACAAGGACAAACAAGCAAAATGATGCTGTTGGAGCAAGGTGTCCCCCAAGGAGGAGTTCTTTCACCAACATTATTCCTAGCATATATAAATGACATCACGGAAAATTTTCCAGCCAAAGTACACACATCATCCTTTGCAGATGACCTAGCCATGTGGACATCTGAAGAATATATTAGTACAGCTAACAGCAGAATACAGCAAGCCTTATTAGCGCTAGAGGATTGGTCAAAATCATGGCTAGTGAAGATAAGTGAGGAGAAAACAACATGCACAGTGTTCTCCCTCTCAAATAAAACTCAGCAACCTAAGCTGGTATTGAATGGAAAAATATTGCGCCATGAAGAAAATCCAAACTATCTAGGAGTCACCTTTGATCATCGCCTGACATGGAAGACACAGGTTGAGAAAAATCGAACAAGAGCAAGGCAGAGAATGGCAATCATGAAAAAGCTTTCTGGTACAACGTGGGGAGCAGATGAGAAAGTTCTCAAGAAGTTATATA
Source organism: Cepaea hortensis (assembly GCA_963921405.1). NCBI lineage: Eukaryota > Metazoa > Mollusca > Gastropoda > Stylommatophora > Helicidae > Cepaea > Cepaea hortensis. The sequence goes on along the minus strand of OY992877.1, from coordinate 158,812,265 downwards.
CTGGACGGGTGAGGCCAGTACTGGAATATGGCATTGCAGCTTGGGCAACAGCAGCTAAGTCAAACTTTAACAAAATAAGTAGAGTCCAACATCAAGGAATGCGAATCATAACTGGAAGCCTGAAGACAACGCCTATTAATGAACTAGAAAAGATCACTTGTTTACAACCAATGCAGGATAGAAGAGATAGCAGAGCCCAGCAACAAGCAGAAAGATTTAGAAGATTGACAGACCACCCTATGTATAAAAGGTTTAGTGGTTTTGGAAAGGGAAGACTGAAGCGTAGCAACTTTGTAGAAACTGCAAAACGAAAGATTAGAGCAGATCCTATACTTAACATATCAACAGTCAAACCCATTTACAGTGCACACAAGTTCCCAGCTTGGAGACAGCAGCAACTGCCTGAGATGATAGAAAACATTCCTGGTATTGAGAAAAAGAACACTCAGCATGAAACCGAAAGAAGAGAGATAACCCTAAACTACATAAAAGAACATTACCCAAGCAGCAATTGGACCCATGCATATACAGATGGATCAGCCAAAAATTCAATAGAGAATGGAGGAGGAGGAATTCTCCTAAATTTAAAAAATGGAGTGAAAAAAACACATTCAATGGCAACTGGAAAGTTTTCAAGTAACTTCAAAGCGGAGGTAGAGGCTCTGAAAACTGCAGCAGAAATGCTCTTGATGGAGGAAAATAAAGAGAAGCAAATAGCTATCTTCACAGATGCAAAGTCAGCTGTCTCAATACTGAAGAGCAATAATAGCACAGAAATAGCTGACCTAAGAGCAGCACTCCATGGTCTATGCCAGAAATCCAAAAAAGTTGTAATACAGTGGATCCCATCACATTGCAGTATACCTGGAAATGAAGAGGCTGACAGACTGGCAAAAGAGGGCGGACGACTACCACAGCCTGACATAGACATAACCTATAACGAGGCAAAGAGGTTGATAAAAAGTACCTATAGAACCAAATGGGAATCAGAACATCCAGGTCACCAGAAGGATGATGCATATTACAAACTCGACCGAAGAGAACAAGTAGCAATCTTCAGACTCCGCACAGGACATAACAGGCTGAAATACCACTTGTTCAATAAACTAAAGATAGGAGATACCGATGAATGCAATTGTGGAACTGGTAAAATGACAGCTAAACATTTGCTGCAGGAGTGCCCAATATATGCAGAACAGAGAAAGATATTTTGGCCCACACCTGCTTCATTTGAGGACAAGCTCTATGGAGATATCAACAAGCTCAAGTTGACTGCAGCTTACTTTAACTACATTCGGGTTGATATTTAAAGGTGCACGAAGAAGTATTTAGACTGCCACACTTCATACCACAGGTATGTCGGTTACAAAAGCGCCCCAGAGGCATGAAATGGAATATTGCTTGGATAGCAAATCCATTACGTGGAAAGTCCGAATCGAAAGCACACTGTGTGGGCTTCATAAAAGGTGGAAAAATTGTCTAGTGGCACGAAATGGAATATTGCTTGGATAGCAAATCCATTATGTGGAAAGTCCGAATCGAAAGCTCACTGTGTGGATGTCATCTGCAGACTGCATACTTCTGGTTTCCGGAAGAACAGCCTATGGTGAACGGAAGGCCCAATATACGGAAGTGAGGCTAAGCAGCCATGTGCAGGACGTGACGATTCCTTGGGTGAGCCCAGTACCAGAGCGCTGTGTGTCGGCTCTGCAAGTATGGAAGCCTCCTTGGATGGCGGGGAATGCCCATGGTCTGCCCCTGCCTTCCCTTGAGGGCTGACCAGGATGTCTTTGGCTGTTCTATATGGGCCAGCTGGGATGGGGGATAACACCACAACAGTGAGAGCCAAACGTCCTAAGAAACCCCCGGGAAGGTTAACCCGGTCAACAAATGCCCGCAGAAGTCGGATGTGTTGGCCTAATGGCGCAAGAACGCAGCTCTGCTGTAAACAGGCACAACGCAATCACGTCCGAAAAAAAACTACGGATGAACGAAGAAGAAGAAGAAGAAGAATGAACAATATTGGAAGGATATGGACAGAGCTACAGGGGATAGCTTAAGACAGGAGGAATAGAAGTGAGTTGATTGAGGGCTTTTTATGACAAACTCTATGAAGATGTCAACAAGCTCAAACAGACTTATGCTTTCTTTGGATATATTCATTATGATATCTGAAGGTGTAAGAAAAAGAAGAAGAGGATATCTGTTACGTATGGGCTTGGGAAGGGGGGCGGGGGTGTACTGTATGGCTGTTAACACCAATATCTTATGGATGGCTAAAAAGACCAATATCCAAGTGCCAAGTAGCAGGTGTGACGCAATAAGATAAATTAGAAATATCAGAGAATCCCAAAACCAAAACGCTAAGAAATCCAAGCACATGACATGTCAACGCAGAAACTTGATCAAAAGTCGTCAACAACAACAAAGGAGATGAACATGGGAGATTCTTCAGAGCAGCAGCTCATGTTGATTTAGGAAATATTGGTTGGCTAAGCATAGGCTTTATATCGCATTGCTGGCTGAATTAGTAATTGGAATGGACGAAAGAATTTGTGGACACAACGTACATCGAAGCTACAAATAAACAGGCAGACAAACACAGAATCTAGATGTCGGGAAATTGGCAGAAAGGACATTGCGAAGATAGAGAGAAGGTCGCCGTGTGGACGAGTAAAGACATTGTTTAGAACTCGAGTGTAGATGGCTTTGGACATGTTACTAATATTAATTTTTATTATAATACTGCCCGCCTGGTCAGAACAGGAGCAGTAGGTGATTATTGATCATTGTCATTATTACAAGCCTGAGCACTGCGGAAAATAAACAACATTTCAACTTTCAAAGTCCATTGGAGTAGATTTCCTTCTTCAGTTCAGGTTTGGCTTCTTAAACCTGCATTTTGATGACTGTTATTTACAAGCCGTGTTTCTGTTACCAAGTTGCATTGTTGGAATTATATTATTTACCCCGAGATGTCATCTGGCAGGACATGGGGACTCCGTATCTGAGAAGCCAACAACGATAAGCCAATCAGCCACCTGGATATATATGCGATATTGGAACATCTTGCTGCCCAAGTCATGAAATCTATAGTATTTGTCGCAGTATGTTTTAATCGGCATGACGAAATGTCACTTCACTAATGGTCGACACTCATTCAGTTCTGGTCTAGAGGCGTAAAGGACAGTTGTCAGCGCATCTGGACATTATCTCACAGATATTTGCGTGCATATTTATACAGTGCACCAAGGTATTTATATCAGGCTGTTGTGATATATTCCACTGGAAATTTATCGGGATTTCTGGACTTTACACCACTGCACTTACGTCAGGACATTATGACCTTACATCACTGCACTTACATCATGACATTATGACCTAACACCACTGCACTGACGTCAGGACAGTAGGACATTACACCACGGAACGGTTCTCAGGACATTTGTAATTACACAACTCAACATTTACCGGATTTTCTACAACGGACAGCAGTGATCTATCATCACGACGTTTATGCTAAATTTTGTTCGTCCGATGGAAATTACAACGAATACATACATCAGCAAACTGGAGATATTGTTCACACGTGGATACCTGCATCATCAACACCTATAGACAGCACCACCACCACTGTATTACTTATACAAAGGCCAGTATACTTGGTTGTTTGTTGTGATTGTTTAGATTCTAATTGGGTGTTTGCTTTCCAAATTTATAATTATATACATGGCCGATTTGTTTTCATTATAGTTACGTGGGCGGTTGGCGGGCTATCATAGTGCTAAATAAATTTGTTTATATGGCACAAGGATATGTTCTGTACTAATGGTCATCAGTTCCTTGCGAATTTCGTTTGTAGCGACCTCGTATTTAGTTAGTACGTGTGTCGTTTAGTAATAGTCTCATCCGTTTGTTAGCTATCAGTTATCAGTGTCTCTTCTACATGTGATATTTGCGTCTACGTTACGTTTCGCTTACTTCTCTTATAACTGTTTATTTGTCTTGTGGCGTGATACCCTTTATAATTACTATATATTTTCTACCTATTTTCTGGAGTTTACATTTTGTAATGAGTTGGGACGGTATTTATTTCTCACCAGGCTTGCTGCTTTGTTAATTAATTCTGTTTACAACATTGTTGATTTTGTTGGCATTTCGTTCAACATTTTATATTTTGATACATTTACTGCTATCTTCCCAACGCATTTGCATTTTGTCGATTGTGCATCGCATGCATATATTTTGTATTTTAGCTATATAAATTGCAGCAGCACATTAGGAAAACATGTCGCCACTGCAAGATTTTATGGAGATGGGTGAGAAGTCCGGCTTGACCGGTCTGGAACTCAGAAGTGGGCGAAACAGGAGTTTAAAGAATTCAAAACTCAACAGAAGGAAGAAAAACAACTGCAAATAGCTCGTGAGAGAGAAGAAAGACAAGAAAGATTAGCATCGGAAAAAGAAATGAAAGAGAAGGAATTGGCATTGGAAAAGGAGAAACTAGTGACGGAAAAAGAGAAAATAGTGGCGGAAAAGGAAAGGCTTACATTTGAGAAAGAAAGCAAGGAAAAAGAACTTGCATTTGAGAAAGAAAAACTAGCGACTGAAGTACTTCTAAAAGACAAGGAAATTTAAGACAATTTGAAAGTTAAGACTTTGGAGATGGATCGAAAAGCTGAGATCGAACGAGAGAATATACAAGCTAAAGCTGGGGATCCTATTAAATGTTACCAGGGTCTCATCAAGAACTTCACACATGGCGATTCGGTATCTGCCTGGATTACTAATTTCGAGGTTCTGGTCAAGTTCTATAAGATTCCAGAACAGGATTGGCCAATCTTATTCCACCGTCACCTCAGCTTAGAGCCTTTAAAGGTGGTAGAGTTGATCCCTGAGAACTTACAGACCAACTAGAAATACATTCGAGATATGGTCCTGTCGCATTTCAGTCTCAATGCTGCTGGGTTAAGAACTAAGTTTAAGACCCAAACTCCAAAAGCAAATCAGACATTCCTCGACTACGTATCTGAAACTTCTTCACTCTTTGATAAGTGGTTGAAGGCAGAAGATGTATCTTCTGATTTTGAGAAACTGTGTGACCTCATGCTAAGGGATAAACTACTATCATCTGTGCCAGATTCAATGTCTACATTTCTGGTGGAGAATAAATGTAAATCTATTCTGAAGATGGAGGCACGGGGAGAAGCATTCTATAACGCCCATCGCGATGTATTTGCTGATGGAGCGCAACCAGAGCTTGTGATAGGTGCTAGTGCTAGAGTTCAGAATCAAAGAAGTCACGGTAGAGGTAACAGATTCTCACAACATAGAAACAGAGGGCCATATCATAGTACACACAGCGATTCTGACAGGCCTAGAAAGGGTCAGTTCACACAGTGTCCACATTGTAAACTTAACCACGGTTCGTTGGAAATGTGCAACCGAAACCCTTGATATGCTTCTTATCTTAAAGACATCACCTCTAAAATGAGAAGTCAATATGATGCTTATAAAAAGAGTGTCAAATGTTACTCATGTTGGGCTTACGGGCACATCTCACGCTTTTGTACGATGAGGAAGACGTGGAAAGAGGCGAGTGCTGCATACGTATTCTCTAGTAGTGATTCAGAGGATGCAGAAGACGCTTATGCAGCCATGATGGAGACATGTCACAATGACAGGTCAGGTAAAGTATGTAGGGAATACCATGATGATGATGGTTTCACAGATGGCCACATGAGACAAATACATGAAGCTAACGCAGTATACACTCCGAAAGGTACTCTTAAGATCAGCCAAGCATGGGTTAATAAATCACCATCAACTTGTTTTAGAGACACAGGGGCAACCATTGCGGGAGTTGATCACAAACTGGTGAATAGAAAAGATTACACAGGTAATAGTGTTATTTGCAGAACATTTGGAGGTACCTTAGAAAAATACAAAACCGCATGGGTTTCAGTAAGATGTCCCTATTATAAGGGGAAAATATGTGCAGCAGTGTTACCAAACCCATGTGCTGGGTTGATAATTGGGAATATCCCCAATGTCATAGATTACACTCAGGAAGTAACGATCGAACCCAGATTTGCCAATGCACTCACAAGAACCCAAGTTCAAAAAACATGAGAAGAAGAAAAAAGGCAACTAACACAGGTTACTTCGAATGACAACACACAGTCCCCATTGACATGTACAAAATATGGTATAACACAACAGATGGACGACATAATTATACAAAAATATTTATTTCCTAAAGTTCATGACATAAACGAATCCAATCATGTGAAAGTTGATACTAATTCTACAACACATGGTGTTGAACAACAAAATCAAATTAGCAGACAATCTCATTTGTCGATAAAGAAAAGCAATCAAAAGAATCAACAGAAACCACATGAAAATAGAACAAAGGTGATAACACTAACCAAAAGTGCATCGAATGTTAACATACAACATATACAGTACACAGAACAACAGCAATGGAACGTCATAACCATATTGATTGTTCATGTGTTGATGCTAATTCAATCACCCCTCACCTATTATAATTGCGCCGTCACAAACATATACATACAAACACAGAAATATATTGCTTGCGCCATTACAATCATTTACACACAAGTCAAGAAATATCTGACTAACATTCACTCGCAAGTCAAGAAATATGTCACAGACATTGGCACACACACCAATAAATATTCTACGAACTGGTTAAGTAAAAGGAAAGAGCATTACAGAAAACAAGCGACATTTGTCTTTACTTGTCAGATTTATTTACCTTGTTCTTGCTTCAGATATACCAAACTTACCTCATTACAGCATATGTGGTACACATTATATACACGAGTGAATACTATAACATTGGTCAAGTCAACAAAATTAAAATATAAAAATAATGGCATACATTCAGAAAAGAGACATCATAATTTTGAAAGACAGAAAGAAAGAAAGAAAGAAAAGTGTTTTTTTTTAAAAAGGAAGAATAAGTGTATTAGTTAAACATATATCAACTCATATTTCAATACATACACATTACAGTTGTTGACATGACCAAGTTAGATTATTACCAAATGTTTGTTTCGGAACTTTTTTCACGCTATCTCTGTTATTCTTGTACAAATTCATGATAGCAAATTAATTCCTGTTCTCTACTTTTTCAGACACTTGTTAACTTTATAAATAATAGAGAGCGTTAATATATTCTATAAATATTTGCTTGATAGAATATTCTTGTTCAATCCGAATATTCTGTTAATATTTCTGGTCAACTTTCTTTACAAGTCCTTACAGATTACTCTTCTGTTACAAGACTACGAGTTTGATATATGTCATATCCCAGGCAAGGATAATAACTTGGCAGATCTTCTTAGTAGACTCTAGTATTCCTATCTGCTATCACATTTCATGTTATTTGTTTGCGTACATACATGTAATACAACAGGCCGATTACTAATTTTATTTCGTAGACACCCAAGTGGAATTTCTTTACAAACACAATAAACATTCCAATATATATTAGTTACATATTAAATATCGTCAGATATATACATATTTTGTTTATTTAATTCATTTGCAGAAGACGCGGACAATAATTGTCGGGCCAACTGTGGGCAGATCGGTGGTTTGGCCTGGTGGATAAAACTACTTCTTTTCAACCGCCCCATAGCTAGGTTTTCAAATCTGTTCTTCATAGGGTGGCCTGGCAAGCTGAGGAACTTTTCTGCTTGTATTAGCATTTTCATATCTCTGCGCTCACTCAGTGCTTGTGTCCTCCCCATATTCTCCATTTCCACTATAGGGGTTGATCTCATCCCTCCTGTGGTGACTCTAAGTGCTTGATTTTGCACCTTGTCCAGCTCTTGTAGTGTGGTTTTTGATGCTGAACACCACGAAGTTGACCCATATTCCAGGTGTGAACGTATGCTCTGTTGGTAAACTTTGCTAAGTATTTTCCCACTGGCTCCCCATGTGGTTCCACTTAGCTTTCTCAGGATGGCTATTTTCCTTCTGGCTTTTGCTATTGCTTTGTTGATGTGCTTTCTCCACTTCAGCCTGCCATCAAATGTTACTCCAAGATATGATGGTTCTTTATCTTCTCTTAGGGGTGTTCCATTTATCTGGATGATTCCTTCCTTTTGTTTTGGTGCTGCACTTGTCAGTGTTTATGCTGACACACCATCTATTTACTCATGCAACAAATGTATCTACAGCTCTTTGTAGCAATCTCTTGGCTACTGATGCATGTTCATTTGTGCTCCATAGAACCAGGTCATCGGCGTACATTGCTGCTTTAATTCCATGTGGTAGATTAGCAACGAGATCATTGATGAATATTAGAAAAAGTGTGGGGGAAAAGACTCCACCCTGGGGAACACCGTGACGCAGTAGTACTTTCTTGCTCTTGAGTCTGTCTATCTGTTCTCAGGCTCTTCTGTTGTGCAAGTATGCTTTCACCCATTTGTACATTCTTCCATTGACTTTGCAGTTTCTCAGTTTCTTCATCAGGCCTTCTTTCCAGACTTTGTCAAAGGTTTTCTTCAGATCTATCCATGCCGCAAGCACCAGTTTCTTCTCTTGGAATGCATCCTCAATTTCTTGAGAGAGGTAGGTTGTCTGATCTTCCATAGAGTAGCACTGTCTAAAGCCAGCCTGCTGTGGCACAAGGATGTTTTTACTTTCAATGTACCACTGCAATCTGTGATTGATGATACGCTCCAGTGTTTTGCAGAGACAGCTGGTGAGGCTAATTGGTCTGTAGCTAGAGGCAATGAAACTATCTTTCTCTGGTTTTATTAGGGGTATCATGATTGCTTCTCTCCAGGCTTGTGGACCGCTGCCTAAGGTCCAGCTGTTATTGAAGATCTGCAACAGCTTTGCTTTGGCCTCTGTTCCTAGGTTCCTGATCATTTCATTGGTGATACCATGCAGCTCTCGGTGATTTTCTCATTTTGTTTTGATATGGCTAGCTCCAGTTCACTGATTGTGATGGGTGCCTCCAGAACATCATGTACAATTTCCTTCTGTCCTGTATGTCGAATCTCTTGTTTCTCTGGACTAATTTTGATAATGTTATCTTGTGCGAATGAGTCCGCAAAATGGTCAGCTGCTTGCTTTCTTGTTAAGATGTTTCCATCTTTATATAGTGCAATTTCTGAGTTTCTCCCTGTGCCCTCATCATTAAGGTGTTTTATTAGCTTCCACAATTTCCTTGTGTCTCTTTCAAAGTTCAGAGACTCCATTTTCTCCTGCCAGCTTTTCCATCTAGCCTGCAGCTTGGCCCTTTGAAATTTGGCTTTTGCGTGCTGGAATTTATTGTGGTGCTCTTGGCTGGGTGTGGCCTCTGCTTACTTTCTACACACTTCCGCATCATTATACAACTGTTCCAGTTCACTACTCCAGTGGGGTTTATATTGTTTACGGGCTCATATTGGTACTGTTTCTCGCGCTGCCTGTAGTATGCATTTCCCGAACTCTTCAACTGCTTAATTTATGTCTTTCTCAGTGTTCAGGTTTCTAACCAGTATGCTGATGCGATGCTTGTACATTGCCCAGTCTGCTTTCTTGTAGTTCCACCTCAAGAGGGTGCTGCTTTCACTTACAAGCTCATTTTCTACAGTTAGAGAGACTGGCCGATGGTGACTGCCACCAAGTTGTTTCCCCAACAATTCGCGTAATGTTCCACTCCAGGTCTGGTGAATGTCTTCTTCTTCTTCTGCGTTCATCCGGATTTTTTTTCCGGATGTGACTGTGTTGTGCCTGTTTACAGCAGAGCTGCATTCTTGCGCCGTTAGGCCGACACATCCGACTTCTGCGGGCATTTGTTGACCGGTTTAACCTTCCCGGGGGTTTCTTAGGACGTTTGAATCTCACTGTTGTGGTGTTATCCCCCATCCTAGCTGGCCCATATAGAACAGCCAAAAACATCCTGGTCAACCCTCAAGGGAAGGCAGGGGCAGACCATGGGCATTCCCCGCCATCCAAGGAGGCTTCCATACTTGCAGAGCCATCACACAGCGCTCTGGTACTGGGCTCACCCAAGGAATCGTCACGTCCTGCACATGGCTGCTTAGCCTCACTTCCGTATATTGGGCCTTCCGTTCACCATAGGCTGTTCCTTCGGAAACCAGAAGAATGCAGTCTGCAGATGACATCCACACAGTGAGCTTTCGATTCAGACTTTCCACATAATGGATTTGCTATCCAAGTAATATTCCATTTCGTGCCACTAGGACACTTTTTCCACCTTTTATGAAGCCCACACAGTGAGCTTTCGATTCAGACTTTTCACGTAATGGATTTGCTATCCAAGCAATATTCCATTTCGTGCCACTAGGACACTTTTTCCACCTTTTATGAAGCCCACACAGTGAGCTTTTGATTCAGACTTTCCACGTAATGGATTTGCTATCCAAGCAATATTCCATTTCATGCCTCTGGGACGCTTTTGTAATCGACATACCTGTGGTATGAAGTGTGGCAGTCTAAATACATCTTCATGCACCTTTAGATGTCAACCTGAATGTAGTTAAAGTAAGCTGTAGTCAACTTGAGCTTGTTGATATCTCCATAGAGCTTGTCCTCAAATGAAGCAGGTGTGGGCCAAAATATCTTTCTCTGTTCTGCATATATTGGGCACTCCTGCAGCAAATGTTTAGCTGTCATTTTACCAGTTCCACAATTACATTCATCGGTATCTCCTATCTTTAGTTTATTGAACAAGTGGTGTTTCAGCCTGTTATGTCCTGTGCGGAGTCTGAAGATTGCTACTTGTTCTCTTCGGTCGAGTTTGTAATATGCATCATCCTTCTGGTGGCCTGGATGCTCTGATTCCCATTTGGTTCTATAAGTGCTTTTTATAAACCTTTTTGCCTCATTATAGGTTATGTCTATGTCAGGCTGTGGTAATCGTCCACCCTCTTTTGCTAGTCTGTCAGCCTCTTCATTTCCAGGTATACTGCAATGTAATGGGATCCACTGTATTACAACTTTTTTGGATTTCTGGCATAGACCATGGAGTGCTGCTCTTAGGTCAGCTAGTTCTGTGCTGTTTTTGCTCTTCAGTATTGAGACAGCTGACTTTGCATCTGTGAAGATAGCTATTTGCTTCTCTTTATTTTCCTCCATCAAGAGCATTTCTGCTGCAGTTTTCAGAGCCTCTACCTCCACTTTGAAGTTAGTTGAAAATTTTCCAGTTGCCACTGAATGTGTTTTTTTCACTCCATTTTTTAAATTTAGGAGAATTCCTCCTCCTCCATTCTCTATTGAATTTTTGGCTGATCCATCTGTATATGCATGGGTCCAATTGCTGCTTGGGTAATGTTCTTTTATGTAGTTTAGGGTTATTTCTCTTCTTTCAGTTTCATGCTGAGTGTTCTTTTTCTCAATACCAGGAATGTTTTCTATCATCTCAGGCAGTTGCTGCTGTCTCCAAGCTGGGAACTTGTGTGCATTGTAAATGAGTTTGACTGTTGATATGTTAAGTATAGGATCTGCCCTAATCTTTCGTTTTGCAGTTTCTACAAAGTTGCTACGCTTCAGTCTTCCCTTTCAAAAACCATTAATCCTTTTATACATAGGGTGGTCTGTCAATCTTCTAAATTTTTCTGCTTGTTGCTGGGCTCTGCTATCTCTTCTATCCTTCATTGGTTGTAAATAAGTGATCTTTTCTAGTTCATTAATAGGCGTTGTCTTCAGGCTTCCAGTTATGATTCGCATTCCTTGATTTTGGACTCTACTTATTTTGTTAAAGTTTGACTTAGCTGCTGTTGCCCAAGCTGCGATGCCATATTCCAGTACTGGCCTCATCTGTCCAGTATATAACTTCTTGAGAACTTTCTCATCTGCTCCCCACGTTGTACTAGCAAGCTTTTTCATGATTGCCATTCTTTGCCTTGCTCTTGTTCGATTTTTCTCAACCTGTGTTTTCCATGTCAAGCGACGATCAAAGGTGACTCCTAGATAGTTTGGATTTTCTTCATGGCGCAATATTTTTCCATTCAATACCAGCTTAGGTTGCTGAGTTTTATTTGAGAGGGAGAACACTGTGCATGTTGTTTTCTCCTCACTTATCTTCACTAGCCATGATTTTGACCAGTCCTCTAGCGCTAATAGGGCTTGCTGTATTCTGCTGTTAGCTGTACTAATATATTCTTCAGATGTCCATATGGCTAGGTCATCTGCAAAGGAGGATGTGTGTACTCTGGCTGGAAAATGTTCCATGATGTCATTTATATATGCTAGGAATAATGTTGGTGAAAGAACTCCTCCTTGGGGGACACCTTGCTCCAACAGCATCATTTTGCTGGTTTGTCCTTGTACTTTTGTCCTGGCAGTTCTGTTCTCAAGGTAGTGGCTGAGCCATTTGTACATTTTCCCACAAACATGCATTTTTTACAGTTTTACTTTCAGTCCTTCCTTCCATACTTTATCAAATGCTTTTTCTAAATCTATCCAGACCGCTAGTGTGTGCTTTTTCTCTTGGAAGGCATCCTCTATTTCCTGAGCTATATAGGTTATTTGATCTTCAGTTGATCTGTACTTTCTGAATCCTGCTTGGTGTGGTGTTAAGAGTTGGTTTTCCTATTTCCATTAATTTTCCTACACAGCTAAGTAGACTGATAGGTCGATAGCCATTTGGTTCTTCCAGGTCTTTTCCTTTCTTTGGGACTGGTATTAGTATAGCTTCCTTCCATGCCTGTGGGACTATTCCTCTCTTCCAGCTGCAATTTAGGACTGCTAGTAGTTTCTTTTTTGCCTTAGTGCCTAGTCCTATTAGCATTTCATTTGTGATTCCATCCTTTCCTGGTGATTTCTTCTTTTTTAGGGTATTCATTGCCTGTTCCATTTCTTCCATTGTTAGATTTGCCATCATTTATTCAGCTGCTGTCTCTGTATTACTATGATGTATCTGTTTATCTTTGATTGCTTTCTTCTGTTCAGTTGTAATATCAATGTGGTTTGCACTGGCATAGTGTTTATTAGTGCATTTGCAGCCTTCTTTCCTGTAAGCAAGGCATTTCCTTGTTATTTGTTTGTTTCTAGGTCCTTCATTGTTCATGGCTTTCACTAGTTTCCATAGTTTGTTTCCATCCCTGTCAAAATACAGGTTTTCTGTTTTTCCCTCCAACAATCTCTTGTTGTTTGATTTACTGTTCTTTTATATTTTGCTGAGATGGCTTTGAGAGAGATGTTCGCTTCAGTTGTTTGCTCTCTCTCTCTGCGGTCTTCCTGGCAACTTCAACTTTGTCCTCCAAAATTTGTAGTTCTTCAGTCCAGTATGGTTTGTAATTTTTCCTCGTTCCTCTTGGAATAGACTCAGTGGCCGCCTGTATTATTGCTCTGTTTAAACTTTCCACCATTTGCTTCATGTTGCCATATCGTGTATTTATGTTTTCACAATATTTGTCTGTTAGTATGGGAAATCTGTCCCAACCTGCTCGTTTGTAATTCCAGCGGGGCAAAGGCTTTTGCTCCTGTGGAAATTTACTCCATATTCATTACAAGCTTGATTTGTCTGTGGTCACTACCTGCTAATTGATCAAGCACATGGCGATCGATTTTGTGGAGGATGTCTCCTGTGCAGAAAGCTAAGTCTGGAGTAGAAGTGGTTAACCATCTTCTGGAGTAGAAGCTCGGTGTGTCATCCACTTTGTTAAGTAGATGGAGATTTGAGTCTATTTCCCAGTCCTCCACTTCATCTCCTCTTCTGTCAGTATCTGGGTATCCCCATCTTTCTGAACGGCTATTAAAGTCTCCGACAATAATGCAATTTGTGTCAGTTATTTTCATGTTTGAGAGTGTAAGAACCTTATCTGCCGGGCTATACAGATTGTAAATTCTTATTTTCACGTCCTTTATCATTATGTCAACACCTATAATTTCCGTTTGGTTGTCAGAGATCACAGATACTTTGCTGCAAGGTATTGTATTTCGTGTAAGTATTAGAACTCCTCCTTTGTGTCCTTCGCGGTCGAAACGTGTGGCCTGATATCCTCTGACTGAGAATTTGCGATTGGCGGTGAGGTGTGTCTCTTGATTGCATGACACATCTATTCTATCTTTATGAAGACGATTTGTTAAGGAGAATTTCTTGTTATAAACTCCTTTGGCATTCCACTGTAGTATGTTGAGTGTCCGGGGTGTTTGGTCAATAGCTCTTAACCTACTCCTCTGTGCCTTGATTCCACAGCACAGGGGAAGGTGACCACCAGTAGTCATGGGTGGACCCCCTCGAGGCAGGGGGCCCGGCACTATCACCGCCTGATGGGACTTCATGGGATTAGCACCATAACGATTAATTTTGATTTGTGAGACGGCTTATTAATCAAGATGAATCTATTCTCATCCTGCCAGTCTTCCAGTCTCTCTCCTCTCTGGTCCATGTGATCATAGTCCCAGCTCTGCGAGTGGCTGTTGAAATCGCCACACACAATCATGTTTTCTTTTAATGGTAGTGTGTCCAGTGCCTGTGGGCGGTCACTTGGACAGTAGTAATTGATCAGATGTAGATCTGTATTGCCTGTCTTAAGTTTAAGTGTCTGATACTCAGCCACTTCCATGTAGACTTCGATTTGGGAAGCAGTGATGTTATTTCTTACAAGGGTCAGTATCCCACCTTTTCGCCTGTCCTTTCGGTTAGATCGGTAACACTGGTAGCCTCTGATTTTGAAGGCTATATTTTCGTTGAGGTAAGTTTCTTGCAAGCAACATACTTATTTTTTCTTGGTCTAGGAAGTTTTCTAATTCTATTTTTTGTTGTTGCTGACTCCCTCCGCATTCCAGTGCATTATTTCAAGTCTTTGTTTAGTATGGCCAGTCGTTCTATTCTCAGGTCCCCTGGCTCCACATGACATCTGAAAAGGACCTCCAGTAATTGTGGTTGGACCCTTTCGAGACATAGGGCCCGGCACTGCACCTGCCTGGGGGTCTAAAGCAGGGCAAGCACCATAACATTTAGCAGCAGTCGATATATTCCATTTTGCGTAATTGCGTGGCATCCTGATTTCTGTGGTGCGCCTCTTGGCTGGTTGCCTCCGTCTTCAGCACCTTTCCTTTGCTAGAGCAGATTGTGGTCTCACTCGAGTTTAGATGTGTCAGCGCGCACACACGTCTGCGCATGTATGTACGTGCATACATATCTAGAGCATACAGGTTATTTTTCTGCGCCAGAAACTCGCCATCTTCTGTTAGTTAAAACCCCTGCTACATACAGCAACATTTGGAACCTGTTTTGGACATATTATGAGAAGAAATTACTTGGAGAGCTTGGTGACAACTGGCAAGATCGAAGGGAACAGACCAAGAGGAAGACCAAGAGGAAAATACCTGGATGGCTTGGCCACATGGCATGGTCGAGACAGGAACACTGAGCTGATCCATGACTCTGGTGATCGAGTGAGATGGCGAATGATGACCGCCCACGCTTTCCGGCATGGCACATGAGTCACATGATTGATTGATTGATTATAAAGTATTTATTTGTACTCTTATGTTCATTTCATCATGACTGTATACCAGTCTATACCGTATTAGTAGTCATACGAATCCTTTTCAATAAGACAGTCTGTTAATAAGGGTAAGCAAATTTGAAATATTATATATGCTTTTTGACTTTTGATTAAATTATATTATAATAATAATTAATATTAATTATTATTATATTTTATTTTCGAATACACAAGATCTACCAAGATGGCATAAAACATGTTATTTACCTTTAGATTTTTTAAGTACTCCTGATATAGTTTGCTAGGCTTAGCTGGTTGCTCAAACCTTAAAGTTGTTTCCTTGCTCATTTTGTTAGTTTACAGTGTTACAGAATGTATTGTATTGTCACAAAGTGACAACCATAAACGTTAGGGCAACCGGAAGTATTATAGCAGTTGCTATGACGACCGTTGTGGTTTCTGAGACGAATGTTGCAAAATAGTTTAAATAGAAATACGTGGACTGAAGACTGAAAAGTAACTAACAAAAGATGGCCTGTAAAATAGTAATGTGGTGTGGTGACTTCAGTCGTCATCAAAGTCCAAAATCTGCGTACTGCGACAATGCGGTCCCTGAAAATGCACCCTAGTAAACTCAATATACGGAAGTGAGGTGTGCACAAATGCGCAGGTTGAGGGTAAGCCTTACGGAACTTCGCCTTGCGGTAAGGCTACTGGGGGTGGACGAGCCATGGACCAGGCTGGTATACTGAATCATAGAAAGCTCTACGAGAAGTAATTCGGTTACGAGAACCAAATGTGAATCTACAACCATGATCAGACTGCGAGAACAAGAATTTAAAAGAGGTGTGGCCAAACAAGAACTTTTTGCAGGAAGCCAAAGAAGATTAATAAACCAACACAGAACTGGTGTCGTGAGCCGCTACACGCTGCGGGATTTACTGAGGAAGGGATATGAGCACTTATGGACTGAATGGTTCGTTGTGCAATGAGGATGATCTATCAACTAAGTGAGGAGCAGCCATATGCAGGAGTTGCCGATTTCTTGGGTGAGCTCCGTATCAAGGTGTCATGTGTCGGCATATGAAAGCCTCCTTAGATGGCGGGGATTGCTCATACTCATAGTCTGCCTCTATCTTCCGGTGCGAGCCGATCAGGATACGCATATAACTATTCCCAACCAGTGATGAGTCAACGGTAGAGTTGAGTCGAGTCAAGAACCGCCATCACTGCACTCAGAGATTCCCATAAGCGCCCACTCCCCATCTTCAACCGTCAGCGAAGAGTTACAATACTAATGGTGCCAGTTGTAATCTGATTGTACGTCCGTATTGATTTATCTCTAAGTGACGAATGTCGATCTGTTCCTCTGACCACCCGTTGCTGCCGAATTCTCTCTAGACCATGATAGTCTATCTGTTCTGCATCATTCACATGCTCCCAGGGGGCCGTCACCACATCTGCCATATCATGCATCAAATCATCCCTTAATGATGCAGCACCAGCCAATCTGTCAGCCTGTTTATTTCCAATTACACCAATTATTTCCAGAGTGTCCTGGAGAAAAGATCCAGCGAATACTCACAACCCCCGATCTCTGACTCGAAGCAAGCAATTTTGCACATTCTGCTTTACTAAACATTGGCCTTTCGCTATGAATCCCCAGGCACATTTTTATTTGCCTCTTAACACAGAGCCATCGTTATGGATAATCACATCACCAGGACCAGAGTAGTCGTGAAGTAATTGTTGAATTGCTGGCCTGTTGGCCACTCCTTACACTCACGGCCGGGTGTGATTATAACCCCACACAAGTCTGAATTTATATTTAGCACTCTAACCCACTCCTTGCCTCTGCAAAGCTTCTCAAGTGTGCACATTTCTCTGATGGTATCTTCTGCCCACTCCTACGTAGAGGTAAAGAACAGATTTGATGCATTGACGTCAGTGACCAATGGGAAATATTAAATAAATCAGTCGACCAAGCTGCAGAAACAACCATCACAAAAATAAAGATAATAGGACGCAAGAAATGGATGACGGAAGACATCTTAAAACTCGTGGTAGTAAGAAGGAATAATAAAAATAACAAGGAAACATATGAAGAGATTCACGGGAAAATTAGGAATCTTTGCAAAGAGGCAAAGGAAACATGGCTTGAGGAAAATTGCAAGGAAATTGAAAACCAACACAACACCCGGAATACCAAATTAATGCACAAAAGAATTAATGACATCACTAACAAAAGGACACACACATCAACGGGTTGCCTAAAAACCAAAGATGGCAAAATCATAATAGAAAAAGATTAGATTTTACATGCGTGGTCAGATTATGTGAAAGACCTTTATGATGATACAAGAGAAGAACATGATCTTCGGAATAATATTGAAGGACCGTCAATTTTGAAGATGGAAGTTCAGAATGCTCTTAACCATATGAAAACTGGCAAGGCCCCGGGTACAGATAACATCACAATAGAAATGATCAATGCCTTAGAAGAATGTGGAATAGACCAAGTGACCAGATTGCTGAACGCAATATACGATACTGTAGATATACCTCATGAATTATGTAATTCTATATTTATTGCAATCCCGAAGAAATCAGGAACCTTGGAATGTGATCAACATCGAACAATTAGTATAATGAGCTACATCACGAAGATTCTAGTGAGAATTATCATGCGAAGAGTCAGAAAGAAAATACAACCCGAAATAGGAGAACAATGTGGGTTTGTAGAAGGCAAAGGCACAGTAAATGCTATGTATATACTGAGAACAGTAATTGAACGTTCTATAGAAGTAAACAAAGATCTATATCTTTGCTTTATTGACTACACAAAGGCTTTCGATAAAGTGAGACATGTCAACATGATAAGGATGCTTGAAGATCTACAAATTGATGGAAAAGACCTTATTAGACTTGTAAAAAACATATATTGGAAACAACAAGCTGCCATCAGAATTGATAACAATGTAGGTCAATATCAGCCTATTAAAAGAGGTGTGAGACAGGGATGTGTAATGTCTCCAGATCTTTTTTCCCTGTACAGTGAAAATATTTTCAGAAATATATAGAAGATATGGAAGGAATCAACATCGGGGGACGATACATCAATAACATTATATATGCAGATGATACAGTCTTGATTGCAGACAATGAACAGGACCTACAAAATTTAGTAGATGCGGTTGTTGCACACAGTGAACAACTAGGGTTAGAACTTAAGAAGACACGGATTATGGTCGTCACTGGGAAGAAGGAAATACCACAATGTGATGTACGAGTAAATGGGCATATTCTTAAGCAAGTGAATCGATACAGTTATCTCGGCACAGTCATAACATCTGATGGGAGATGCCTTGAAGAGATTAGAACAAGAACTGCCATTGCGAAGGTAACCTTTTGCAAGATGTAAAACATACTGACCAATAAAAAGATATCAATTGAAACAAGAAAAAGAGTTGCAGTGCTACATAGAACCTATACTTTTGTGTGTTTGTGAAGCGTGGACAATAAGCAATCAAGCTGAAAAACATCTGATGGCTGTGGAAATGTGGTTTCTGAGTTAAATGCAAAGAATACCATGGACAGACAGAAAAACCAATGAACAAGTCCTTCAAGAAACATGAAGATCGTAAACTGATTAGAGATATTAGACGTAGACAGTCACAATTTTGTGGGCATGTTATGAGAAGAAACGAATTGGAGAACTTGGTGACCACTGGCAAGATCGAAGGGAAGAGACCAAGGGGAAGACCGAGAAGTAAATACCTGGGTGGCTTGGCCACGTGGCATGGTCGAGACAGGAACACCCAGCTGACCCACGACTCTGGTGATCGAGTGAGATGGCAAAACATGACCGCCCACACTTATCGGCATGGCACATGATGGATGGATGGGATTTTCTGCCTGGGTCATCCATGATCTT
Source organism: Cepaea hortensis (assembly GCA_963921405.1). NCBI lineage: Eukaryota > Metazoa > Mollusca > Gastropoda > Stylommatophora > Helicidae > Cepaea > Cepaea hortensis. Next base: position 158,792,879 of record OY992877.1, on the reverse strand, counting down.
CCTCTTAAAAGTCCGTGGCCCTTGACTGCATCCAGGGAATCATGTAGGTGTTCCTTGTCCGCAGCTACCTTGAGGTATGGCCTTGCCTGCAAAACCTTGAGTATACACTCTATTGGGGTGTCCCTTGTATATCCCAGAATCACCCTCATAGCTATATTCTGTATGCGCTCTAGTTTCACTATGTGACTATGTCGACTAACTCTACCATTGAAATGATCAAGTACGCAACCCCAAAGAACGCCTACTCACGAGCTTTCAAGCTACGCCATGCAGGTCTGACCGAAAAGTTATGCCAGACTCATATATATATATATATATATATAGAGAGAGAGAGAGAGAGAGAGAGAGAGAGAGAGAGAGACATAAATTTCTCCTTCGCCCGCTCAAACCGCGACTCTGGCTTCGCGCTGCGGTCATTCTCGAAACGCTTGCCTTGCTAACTTGCGTCGCCTGGGAAGTTCCCAATTGGGTGCACCTCACACAGCCATCCGAGACAACGAACGCCATACGCGGGACTGATCTTGAGACCAGCCCTCACTATTAGTGTCCGTAATGTAGCCGCCTCCATGGCCTAGAGAACTAACTTGCATGAGAATCGGTAGTGGTTCTCGCCGCGTTGATGGCATGGGATATGTGAGCCGGCCGCTGAGAAAGCAATGGCAAACCACTGAGCGTAATTTTGCCAAGAAATCAACAGTCAGCTGAAAGATGATGTTGACAGCTATGTCCTGTAAAAGGTTATGCGAACAAAAAAAATGTATACGTTGCATTGTTTGTACCCTTTCTTCCACCAATTTCAATTTTCTTTGTTCTCATACCTTTGAGTAGCCGGGAAGGCTAACCCGGTCAACAAATGCCCGCAGAAGTCGGCCTAAAGGCGCAAGAACGCAGCTCTGCTGTAAACAGGCACAACGCAATCACGTCCGAAAAAAAAACTCTGGATGAACGCAGAAGAAGAAGATATCTGAGTAGAAGCTTAGTGACATGGTTTATGAGGTTAATTGTATGAAAACCACACCGCTCGTCTTTTTGGCATGCCTATAAATACAGGTTTCAGCATATCCCTCTGTGAAATCTGCATTCATCATTGGATGAAGCTACTGAAGATTAAATGGCAAGACATGATTCCAGACACTGAAGTCCTAGAAAGAGCGTCCATGTCCAGTAGCCACACTCTTCTGATGAAGAAGCAGATATTCGCTGGGCTGCTCATTTGACTCGCATGCCAGATCACAGGCTCCATAAACGAATTTTTTACGGCGAGTTGCGTTGTGGTAAACGCTCCCAAGGCGACCAGAGGAAACGCTTTAAAGACACTGAAAATCTCACTGAATGCTTTTGGAATTCATCACGACACCTGGGAGGCTGCAGCCAGAGACCAAAATTCATGGCGTACATCATTTGCAAGGGTGCAGTCACTTGTGAAGCAACCAGGACTGTAAGAGCTGTGAAGAAAAGACAATAGAAAAACCACTGCAGAAAATCCTCCTCCAGAAACGTCAAGTATTCTTTGTCCACATTGTCAAAGAACATTTCGAGCCAAAAAAGGCCTTATCAGCAATCTTAGAACTCACGGCTCCATACTTTCAACCCCACTGGATGAAATGAATGGTCATCATCATTCTTGATGGACTAACAACAATGTCTGACAAAAAGAGAAAAGAAAAATCACAACAGAAATAGGATTACTGAGAATACTCAATGTATTAAGAAGTGGGGGTTATAGCAGTGCTAGATATTACTAGAAGGCAGCCAGCCAAATGGTCTGGCCATGCATCTAGGTTACCAATAGTATACCACAAGCAATGACGTAGACCAGATGAAAACAAAGAAAGAGGTCGACCACGAACCCATGGGAATATTGAGATATGAAGCCCATAAGAGGACACTCCCGCTGGTTGTACTTCACCTCGCTCAACACAAGGTAAGAGGATCAAGATGAGATAATCACAACTGTTCATTAATAGCCTTTTCATATGTTTCTCATTCTAGCTGATGATCTTAACCAGGGTTTATTTAAGGGGTAGGTTATATTAAAAACATCCTGAAAAATCATGTTAGGGATTATTATTGGGGTGGGCTTTTTAAAATTTTTCTTAAATTGTATATACATGTGGTTGCGTAATCTAGAGTCATGTTCTGTGGCGAAGAATAATGAATGATTTGTTGCCCATAAGGCGGTAATGCGGTTTTAATGGACTGATTTGATCACTTTTCTTTTAGTGGTATGTAACAGGTGCATCAGGTTGCCAGTTTAGTTACAACTAAATACAAATTTACCTTGTCCGCTTTAACATGGAAGCAACCCTGTTGCTAAGAGACAATAGTCTACACGGACATGACCTGCAGGTTCCATAGCTGCAGTTTTAGTATGCATGGAATCTTCCGTGGATGACGGGGAATGCCCATGCCTTCCCTTGAGGGCTGACCAGGATGTCTTTGGCTGTTCTATATGGGCCAGCCAGGTTGGTGGATAACAACAGTGAGAGTCAAACGTCCCAAGAAACATGTGTCTGCCTAATGGCACAAGAACAGGCACAACGCAATCACGTCCAGAGAGAAAAAAACTCCGGATGAACACAGAAGTCTGCATATATAGTAGACACAATGGCTAACCAGGCAAGTACAGCATGGTGAAACAGGCCAAAGAAAATCTCACCTCAAGCCAGTGAAAATGTTATGGTATGTAAAGTGGTAGAATTAGTAGATTGGGAATCTTAATATCTAGAATAACAGCCAAATTAAAAACCCACATAGCCCAGATCCATTTTGGAGATGGCTATTAATTATAGATTACATTCGAAGAGAAGATAACTGGAATGTAAATGATCAGCAACCATTCCAATAAATTTTAGATGTCATGAAGATGCATTGCAAAAGAAGACACTGCATGGCCACATGGCATAAGACAGACCTGATACTTCTGCGTTCATCTGGATTTCTTTTCCCGGATGTGACTGCATTGTGCCTGTTTACAGCAGAGTTGCGTTCTTGCGCCGTTAGGCCGACACATCCGACTTCTGCAGGCATTTGTTGACCGGGTTAACCTTCCCGGGAAGACAGACCTGATACAAATACAGTGATCCAATAATATGGTGAACTATAACTTACTCATAGCACGGCACATGAAACAGTCTACATTGGCAGTGGGATCAAAGCAGGCATCTTACAAATTACATATCTATTCATTGGAATTTATGATGAAAATGTAATGATGACCAACAGACAAATTGTAGGAATACAATAGAATTTATTAGTTCCCAAAAAAACGTTTGAAATTGCAGCTATCTGTGTGTTACAATACAATATTCTGTCCATCAGTAGTCAATAGACATGAATTGTGAACTGTCACATTACAAATAAATTTATCACGCAGCAATTAAGTGAACTAGATAATTGATGTCAGTACGCAAAACTTGTCTAAATCACACACGCTGTGGAACATTTCTGACGAATGAACATTAGGCTGAAAAAGCTAACAGTCACAAAAACATGTAACAGTGACAAACTCAAGTAGAATTAGCACTGAGGAACTAACAAAAATCAAGCGCTAGATTTCTTTGCTGCTTTCTTGCTGGCAACTTTGGCCAAACGCTTGGCTTTCTTGGCAGAAGCCTTGCCCTTGGGAAGTGGCTCCAGGGGTTTGGTAATCTGAAAATGTAAATTAAAAATGCTTACCTATCGGAAAACATTGAATGATTTACACACATGTTAATTCTAATGAGTCGCTGTTACAACAAAAACAAGATTGTTCATATATTTAAGTCCCAGTCTGAAGTTTAAGGGCAGTGAACACAACTTTTGGGTGCAGACTGCAGAATATCTGTTCAGAAAGGTCACGATTACTGAATGCACAATGCCTAAAAATTACTCACCACATAGTTTGTTCCTCTTGTACCTTGCCGTGTCTAGGTGGATATAAACTGGAAGTGACCTATTATGGGCTTCATATATCCAGATTCCCTTGGACTCTGCCCCAAAGATTTATAATGACCTCTTCTACTTCCATTTGGTCTATACATCATGGCCATTTGTCCAACGAGTTGCCATTTACAATAATATATGTCCTAAATTCTAGAAGCTCTTTACTTACATCAGGGAGTGCTCTTTTAGATAAATATTTGTTGTTTTCTTTCTTCTTTGATTATAGTTAATACCTTTGTTTTACTGGTGCTAGTTGTTCCCAACACACATCGTTTAGTCTACTTATGTACACTTGTAATGTACTCCGGGTCTGAAGGGTTCTGAATGTCAATTTGTTCTTACCGTGCATTATGATTCTACATAAGTCTGTAACATAAGTTTGTAAGTCATTGAAGGCCCTTACTTGTTTCTGGGGGTGTTCTTTTAGAATCTTTTTTTTTTGGTTAGTAATTATTTTACTGGAGCACCAGTATGTTTTATGTTATATTTTTCTTTTATGTTATATATAGTTTATGTTATATGTTCTTTACACTTTTAGACTATTCACGTGATCTTGTAATTCTGCTTCTGCTATTAGTGCTTAATCGTCTGCAAATTTCTTTAATGGCATAATTAGAAAATTACTAATAGTCAATAATATCCGTGGCGGATTGCAAAGTCATGTAACGGACATACAAACTCAAATTAATTTAAATGACTTCAATTGGTAAGAAACTGATCTGTGGTGGTAAACATGTACAAGTATCAATGTATTAAACATGTCTAAAACACAAACCAAAAAACAATTTAACTCACCCCTCTCTTCTTGTTCAGCAGCTCTTCCTTCTTGCGCTTGCGAATAGTTTCAATCTGCTTGGCTTGCTTCTTGGCATGCTTAGCATAAGGATTCAAACGTACCATCACACGGTAGTTCTTGAGTGGGTTCTTTTTCAAAATCTTCCTCTTGATTACCTTCCTAAATGTTGACAAGTATATATTAATATACATCATATATATATAAGTAAAGTTTATGTCATATGCAACTATAGTTTTAAAAATGCAAATGAGGTTGCATGTGCATCTGTTAGCAAAATCCACACAACCTGAATGAATAGTATACAACTACATCCTAGTCTAAACTTTTTTTTATAACACCGATACCTGTTTTTGTCCACATGACATTCTTGGCAGTTTTCTCAGAATCAACATTTCACTGTTGTTATACATTTCCACATGCATACAATAGCAATAATTTTTGACAGCTCTTCATCTGTCTCCATATTGCAAAAATGCTTTTGGCATGGTGATTCTCGTTCTAATTACACAACATCTCTACAGTCAAATATGGCTTTTGTATCAATGTAAGAATTTACAGTTGAATAACAATGTATAATTGTCATTTACTCTTGCTTTCTGTCATTTTGTCTAAATCACTAGTCTGTGTAAAGAGAAACACTGCATAAACTAGGTGTTAACATGTATCCAGGCCATGAATCAACTCAGCTCATTGAGGCTGGCTGGGATTAAACCTGGACTAATATTGTTACCTTCACTGATTTTAGGCACGTCACTGTTTTTTCAACTCTGGCCCGATGCCCGGAAGGTAATTAAAAATTATTTTATTAATAAGGAATGAACCAATCTCTTAAACTTAACCCTAACAACATTCATCCACAGTAAACAGTGAACTTACTTTGGTGGTCTAACTGCAGACTGAATTTCATCACTCTTCAGAAGTCTAGCTAGATCAAAGGATGTCATCTTGTGCATTGGAAGGCTGGAATACAAATGAAACCATTACTATCTATGTTAGTGTAAAATATGTTCGCAACTGAAAAATTAAAACTTTTTAAGTCCTTACAATTATCTGTAAGAAATGGTGAACTATTTGTCACCCAATTTTTACCATAGTTGTGATTTTGGCCAGATATCTGACTACTTTGTAGACAGGGTTAACCTACAACAAGAAACAGGTATCACAGTTGGACGTCTGTAACAGAATATTAAAGAACAAAGAACTCCAAGATATTTTTACTATAATAACAAAAGACAGTGGAAATATTGACTCACTTGAAGGGAAAAGCTCAACAAATGGGGCTGGTTATCAACCAAGATAAGACAGAATATATGGTAATTTCAAGAGAAGGAACGGCTAAAAACTAAAGGAGACGAAGCCTTATTACAAACCTTTGAGAACAAAGTCTTAAGACGTATCTTTGGGCCCATTAGGGATACACAAAGTGGAGAGTGGACAAGAAGAAGCAACAAAGACATTTATGATCTGTTTAAGTCCCCGCTAATCACTGGTATCATGAAGGCTAGGGGCATATAGAAAGAATGGAAGATAATAGGGAAACAAAACTCAATTACACTCAGGAAATAAATGACCGTAGACCCCGAGGTAGATCACGAAGGCAGTGGAGAGATAATATACATACAGATCTACAAGCACTTGGAATCAGCGACTGGCAAGAGAAGGTCAACCAGACTAATGGAGGCGGCTTGTATCTGCAGCAAAGAGCCTTGACTCAAAATGCTGAAGAATAAGAAGAGTGCTATCTACAAATGTTTACATGCTATTAGCAGTATTAATCTTACTTATATCCCTTCTTCTCCTTGGACTCCTTGCGCCAGGTGCCGTAGATGTCATCAAGACGTCTGAATGCAGATTCAGTCCAAATGCAGAATCTTCCAACATGACCACCAGGAGCGATCTTCAGGAGGTTGAGTCTGTCAACACTAATCAGTGTAATACCTACAAGAGAAGACCATTACATTTATTTTGTATAACAAAACAGTTCCAGATTTTATTAAAACTATTCACTTAGTGAATTTTTAACACAAGCAAGAAACTGTCGCACAATTTATTGCCTTTCATATCAGGTGCAAACTGCAGTAGGTGTCTTATGTGAACAAAATTAACACCTTGCATTATCCCCATGGTAATTCTGCACAAAATCGACTGGAATTGCATCTTTCAACTGGTTGATTTCTTGGCAAGATTACGCTCAGTAGTTTGCCATTCAGAGCGACCGGCTCACATACCCCTAAGTTACCAATGCGGCGAGAACCACTACTGATTCTCGCGTGGATATACAGGATTACGGAGAAAGATGTTATCCCCTAGACAACTGCCTGCTAAACTCAAAAGTCAATGCTGCAATTTTTCTAAGTCAAAACTATTAGATTTAGCAGGAATTGAGGGATAAGGACTTGAAACTCCAAAACTGCACCTTACACATTGCTCAAATACTCCAATCATTACATACAATAAGATCTTTGCGTTGTAAACTTCTACAAAGTTTTAAGATTTGTATAAGATTTACGGAGTTTACGGAGATATATATCGTCATGCAAATTGTAGTCTATTGTAGATTTGCCTAGAAATTACAGCTTTACATGCCAGGATCTGCCCCAAAATATGTATGTTTAAGTAACATGGCAATATCAGAAGGTTAATATCGTCACAATATTCTGTAACACGGACCTTGTTGTCATCACACTTGCCATGATCAAGTTAAACTAACAGAACCCACACATACCTGGGATATTTCTGAATGCACGAGTAATGCCATTGTCTTTGTTGTAAATCACAAGGGGGCCTCGGCGTTGGATGCGGCGTCTGTTCCTCATTTTACCCTTTCCTGCTCTGAAACGTTTGCTGTTGTAAACCTGAAATATTTTTTAATATGTTTATTGCAAACATTCTAAACTTCAAGTTGATAATGGCAATATCAGAAGGTTATGTTCAAAGGTAACGGGAGCTTGTTATCACATGCTGCCATAACACTAACTAGTGTTGAACAAATTAATGCTACATGATTTAGACCACATATGTTCAGAAATGGTTCCCAGGTCTAAAGCAGACAACACTAGATATTTTGATGCTGCTGTTGCTTATACTTCTGCGTTCAGCCCGAGTTTTTTTTCGAACGTGATTGCATTGTGCCTGTTTACAGCAGAGCCGCGTTCTTGCGCCGCTGGGCCGACACATCCAACTTCTGCAGGCATTTGTCGACCGGGTTAACCTTCCCGGGGTTGCTTATGCTATTGTTCAGTGTTTTACAAGATGTCTGTTCGTCCTTGCCCAAACACTCCAGGCATGCATTTAAAACATTTTTTTTGCAAACCATCTTTGCATACTGAGAATTGTTCTGCAAGTATTATAGAATACAAAAAAAAACACCACACCAAGCAGGATTCAGAAAGTACAGATCCACTGAAGATCAAATAACCTATATAGCTCAGGAAATAGAGGATGCCTTCCAAGAGAAAAAGCACACACTAGCAGTCTGGATAGATTTAGAAAAAGCATTTGATAAAGTATGGAAGGAAGGACTGAAAGTAAAACTGCAAAACATGCATGTTTGTGGAAAAATGTATAAATGGATCAGCCACTACCTTGAGAACAGAACTGCCAGGACAAAAGTACAAGGACAAACCAGCAAAATGATGCTGTTGGAGCAAGGTGTCCCCCAAGGAGGAGTTCTTTCACCAACATTATTCCTAGCATATATAAACGACATCACAGAAAATTTTCCAGCCAGAGTACACACATCATCCTTTGCAGATGACCTAGCCATATGGACATCTGAAGAATATATTAGTACAGCTAACAGCAGAATACAGCAAGCCTTATTAGCACTAGAGGACTGGTCAAAATCATGGCTAGTGAAGATAAGTGAGGAGAAAACAACATGCACAGTGTTCTCCCTCTCAAATAAAACTCAACAACCTAAGCTGGTATTGAATGGAAAAATATTGCGCCATGAAGAAAATCCAAACTATCTCGGAGTCACCTTTGATCGTCGCCTGACATGGAAAACACAGGTTGAGAAAAATCGAACAAGAGCAAGGCAAAGAATGGCAATCATGAAAAAGCTTGCTGGTACAACGTGGGGAGCAGATGAGAAAGTTCTCAAGAAGTTATATACTGGACGGGTGAGGCCAGTACTGGAATATGGCATTGCAGCTTGGGCAACAGCAGCTAAGTCAAACTTTAACAAAATAAGTAGAGTCCAAAATCAAGGAATGCGAATCATAACTGGAAGCCTGAAGACAACGCCTATTAATGAACTTGAAAAGATCACTTGTTTACAACCAATGCAGGATAGAAGAGATAGCAGAGCCCAGCAACAAGCAGAAAAATTTAGAAGATTGACAGACCACCCTATGTATAAAAGGTTTAGTGGTTTTGGAAAGGGACGACTGAAGCGTAGCAACTTTGTAGAAACTGCAAAACGAAAAATTAGGGCAGATCCCATACTTAACATATCAACAGTCAAACCTATTTACAATGCAGACAAGTTCCTAGCTTGGAGACAGCAGCAACTGCCTGAGATGATAGAAAACATTCCTGGTATTGAGAAAAAGAACACTCAGCATGAAACCGAAAGAAGAGAAATAACCCTAAACTACATAAAAGAACATTACCCAAGCAGCAATTGGACCCATGCATATACAGATGGATCAGCCAAAAATTCAATAGAGAATGGAGGAGGAGGAATTCTAAATTTAAAAAATGGAGTGAAAAAAACACATTCAGTGGCAACTGGAAAGTTTTCAAGTAACTTCAAAGCGGAGGTAGAGGCTCTGAAAACTGCAGCAGAAATGCTCTTGATGGAGGAAAATAAAGAGAAGCAAATAGCTATCTTCACAGATGCAAAGTCAGCTGTCACAATACTGAAGAGCAATAACAGCACAGAAATAGCTGACCTAAGAGCAGCACTCCATGGTCTATGCCAGAAATCCAAAAAAGTTGTAATACAGTGGATCCCATCACATTGCAGTATACCTGGAAATGAAGAGGCTGACAGACTGGCAAAAGAGGGCGGACGACTACCACAGCCTGACATAGACATAACCTATAATGAGGCAAAGAGGTTGATAAAAAGCACCTATAGAACCAAATGGGAATCAGAGCATCCAGGCCACCAGAAGGATGATGCATATTACAAACTCGACAGAAGAGAACAAGTAGCAATCTTCAGACTCCGCACAGGACATAACAGGCTGAAATACCACTTGTTCAATAAACTAAAGATAGGAGATACCGATGAATGTAATTGTCGAACTGGAAAAATGACAGCAAAACATTTGCTTCAGGATTGCCCAATATATGCAGACCAGAGAAAGATATTTTGGCCCACACCTGCTTCATTTGAGGACAAGCTCTATGGCGATATCAACAAGCTCAAGTTGACTGTAGCTTACTTTAACTACATACAGGTTGACATTTAAAGGTGTATGAAGAAGTATTCAGACTGCCACACTTCATACCACAGGTATGTCGGTTACAAAAGCCTCCCAGAGTCATGAAATGGAATATTGCTGGATAGGAGATCCATTACGTGGAAAGTCTGAATCAAAAGCTCACTGTGTGGGCTTTCAAAAAAGGTGGAAAAAGTGTCCTAGTGGCACGAAATGGAATATTGCTTGGATAGCAAATCCATTATGTGGAAAGTCCGAATCAAAAGCTCACTGTGTGGGCTTTCAAAAAAGGTGGAAAAAGTGTCCTAGTGGCACGAAATGGAATATTGCTCGGATAGCAAATCCATTGCGCGGAAAGTCCGAATCGAAAGCTCACTGTGTGGATGTCATCTGCACACTGCATTCTTCTGGTTTCCGGTAGAACAGCCTATGGTGAACGGAAGGCCCAATATACGGAAGTGAGGCTAAGCAGCCATGTGCAGGACGTGACGATTCCTTGGGTGAGCCCAGTACCAGAGCGCTGTGTGTTGGCTCTGCAAGTATGGAAGCCTCCTTGGATGGCGGGGAATGCCCATGGTCTGCCCCTGCCTTCCCTTGAGGGCTGACCAGGATGTCTTTGGCTGTTCTATATGGGCCAGCTAGGATGGGAGATAACACCACAACAGTGAGAGTCAAACGTCCTAAGAAACCCCCGGGAAGGTTAACCCGGTCAACAAATGCCCGCAGAAGTCGGATGTGTCGGCCTAACGGCGCAAGAACGCAGCTCTACTGTAAACAGGCACAACGCAATCACATCCGAAAAAAAAACTCCGGATGAACGAAGAAGAATACAAAAACAATATATAGAATTGCTCTGAATTCAGTAAGTTCTGCATTTTATATTTTATTGTTTTTTGTTTATTCTTCAACAAAAGTAACATATGGTGCATACCTTCTCAATATCATTCCATGCCTTCAGCTTTTTCAGCACAGTAACAGCCTCCTTAGTTTTCTTCAGCTCTTCCAATTTGTCACTAACAACCAGAGGAACTTCTGGGATCTCTTCGATGCGGTGACCTATAGAGGAAATTCCAGTTATTTCAATTTATGATTAATACACTCCATTTATTTATAACTAATTTTATAATAAATTCCAATTTCAATTAATGATTAATACATTCCAATTATTTATATTTTTATAATTCTAGTTATTTCCCAATTTAAATAATTTACCTTTTAAAGAACTATGGTTTCTACTGCAATCAAGTACGTTATCACTGGTGGCATCAAACCATAAACCTCACTGTTGCATTTTTTTTAAACCGTCAAATAATGCCAAGGAAAGCCCTGCTAGAGTCTAGTGGTTATGTAATATTAAGAGTCCATGAAAGATTACCTTTGGACATGACTAGTGCTGGAACACCAGTTGCTGCAATGGCAGATGTGATAGCATATCTGCGCTGGTTGACATTGATCTTCCTGTGCCAACGTCTCCATGTTTTGGTAGGTGCAAACATGCGACCACCACGGCACATGTTTCCAAAGGCACCCTGACCGGACCTGTGAGTACCTCCACCTCTCACACGGGGAATACGAGCAACAGCTCGACCAGTTCCCCATGACTCAGCTGACGTCTGGTGTCCTGCAAACAATTGAAAATTGGAATGAGTATTACAACACTAGACAATAGGTCACATTATAAGCACAACTAGAGAATATTTGAGCCTGCACAAAACTACAACAACCAATAGTATGAAAAAGAACAAATGTCAGTAGATGAGGCTGAGATGGACACAAAAGATTCTGAAAATCTTGTACCACTAGAAGAAGCAAAAATGGTGAAGTGCATGCAAAATTTATTGTCTCATTTCCAATGCAGTATACAGGACGTCAATGAATATGTTGTAACTTCAGCATTGCATTTGGCACCTAATAAGGATACTACAAAGATACATGATTTAAAAAAAAAAGGTATAGAATGACAAACTTAAAAGTTCACGATGGAGGAACATGGTAGCTTCTAGGTCAGAAGGTGGATGGTTATGTATCCTGTGATCTATCACGCAGATTGCATATAAGAAGGTAAAGAAGTCTCAGCTTTAATTGAGTTTTGATTATGCAAAGAATGGCAATATCAGTAAGGTGGTTATCTTCATTAACATTCTGTAACACGGACCTTAGTGTCATCACGTACTGCCATGCTATGTAACATGCTTACAATCTCAGATGACCCAGAAGCTACCACATCTGGATTTCATCAAGAATACTTGATTTTTGTCCAACAATGTCTTTCTTTGATAGCACATCTTGGAAAATTGATGTACCACGGGATCCCATAAACATTCAATTTAATAATGACAAAATATAAAGACAAAATTTGCAGAATTCGTGAGAGAACTAATATTTGAAATCTACAGGAGTGTGTAAACAAGAATGCCTTTTGTAACATAAAATTATTTTAACAGATTATGCATTGGGTTAATGACAAAATACAGCCAGAAATGGGATTCAAAGGAATCATAGCAGCTTCCTGATGATCTAGACTTAGCTGCTGTCCTAATTTTAAAATAATTTGCTGGAAGATTGGGGAGGATAAAATAACTTTTATAGCACATGGAATTTTGCGGAAGTCAAAAGAAATTAAATGTACCACTAATGTAAGTATTTAACTCAGTTAACATTATATCAACACAGCACTACTTTATAGATGAAAAACATGGATAACGACTTTCTAATGGAACTGATTTTTTATATTAGTGTCACCATAGAAGTAGAAACATGGTTATGACAGAATCATCTCTGTAGAGCTCAACTAAAATAATAGTTGAAGAGGGGAGGAAGACGATGGCACTGTGTAAGATACATCGAGAAAACCTGAAAATATTACTTGAAAGTCCTATATACAACTTATAGGTCACATAAAATAGAGGTACCTAACAAACATCAAAAAAGAGAACTACAGACAGATAAACATGGTGATGACATGGTGGGGGATGAATGACTGCACACCAAAGACTGGCTTTCGCTCAGGTGGGTTGAAGCCCTATGCTTCTAATATGGAGTTAGGGTAGAAGACAATCCACGATGAGCAAACTCTTTTTAAAAAAATGTAGGTTAACATCTGAAATATATGAAAATTAAATGTAGCTTTGGGTCACAGCACAGTAACCACTTAGCCAGGCATCCCTACATCTTAAATTACTCCTATAAACTAGGACTTCAGGTGAGACAGCTATGTCATTACAGAAGCTACAAGACAAAGAACAGTCAAGCAAATCCTTTGCACACAAGTAGTCTTTCACCTGTAATGAAAGTTTTGATGAAGCAATGAACTAAAAGACCACAGCAATATCAGTAAGGTGGTTATCTTCATTAACATTCTGTAACACGGACCTTAGTGTCATCATATATTGCCATGCTAAAACTTTTTAACTTTTCAATTTCATCTGGCCCAGACACTACAACATTTGGATTTCATCAAGAATATTAGATTTGTGGACTACAAATGGTCTTTGACAGCACAGATATCAAATCTCTTGTATAATGTATAATGCACTGTGGGATCCCACAAACAGTCAACTTCTTCCGCATTCATCCTGAGTTTTTTTTCCCGGATGTGATTGCATTGTGCCTGTTTACAGCAGTTCTTGCGCCGTTAGACGGACACAATCGACTTCTGTGGACATTTGTTGACCAGGTTAACCTTCCCGGGGTTGTCAACTTAAAGACAAAATATAAAGACAGGAAATGCAGAGTTTGTGGGAGAGAACTTACATTTGAAATCCGTACATGCGTGCCTAAACAAGGTTGCCCTTTGTAATATTACTCCAAATTATACATTGGGTTAACGATAAAATACAGCCAGAAATGGGATTCAAAGGAATCATAGCAGCTTCTCAATCTAGAATTACCTGCTGACAATGCAATAGTGAAGTACAAAATTACAAATCAAAAAACAAAAAGACGCTCATCAATATCAGTTAAGGTTTGTGTCTTCATTATCATTCTGTAACACGGACCTTAGTGTCATCACATATTGCAATAATTAATTGAACATTAATTTTAAGTTTGTGAGGGAAAAACTATCATAAATTTGACTATAAGAGCGCGTTGAGGTGCCATTTGTCTCTGGATTATGAATACTACCTAACTACCGCCAGACGTGCAATTCAGACACGAAATTCAGACATGGACTGACAGCTAGATCTGGACTTCCGCTAATCAAATGTCCTATCACACACAAAATCAAATGCACGTGACAAGGAACAAAAAGGTAAGGAAGAGTTTATTCGTAGGGCCCTGTGAATAAACAAAGCGTCTATTCGCAGGGCACGGCTGATCACGTGATTTAACGTAAGTTTGTTTATTCACAGGGCCCTACGAATAGACGCTTTAGAAACAAGGAAATGCTACGCATATAAAGTGCAGGAAAACCTGGTATGTGTGAAGCGGGTTGAAAAGAAAAGAGAGGGATAGATAATGAAGATAGAGTGCGAGACAGAGATATGAGAAAGATGTGTTGAAAGACATAAAAAAGTGATAAAGACAAGAAAGAGAGGGGGGGGAGGGAGATAGAGAAGAGAGAGAGAGATGTCTGTATGCCTCTATATATGTCCGCCTGTCTGTATGCCTGCCTACTTAACCACTTTCGTGTCCAACTACCCACCTACCTAACCAACTATGAATATTACAAAGAATTATCGCCGAAGCAACGGAGTACGTGCTTTGTGCTCGATACTTTTGACAACAGCCAGCGGGGAGAGAATGAAGCGGTGGAGAAGATGTAGGGGAGAGGGGGAAGGAAAAGGAAGAAGAGGGCTGGAGCCAGAAGGGGTAGAAGGAAAACGGATCGTTTGGGACTCAAAGATGTGTGGGTTGGGTATTGGAATTGCCGTAGCAACGAGGACCAATACTGGAGAAACTGGTACTAACTAAATTACACTCACTTTAAACAACACAATTCTAAATACCCAAAGAGATGAAGGATTGACTTTCACCCAATGAATTGCTGAAAAATTTTAAAAAACATTGCCCGGCAAGGAAACGGAACGATTGACATTTGACTTTCATCCAATTAATTGCTGAACAAATTTTTAAAAAATTGACCGGCAAGGAAACGAACCTCGAGCTCCCGCCCATCTGGCGGGCACACTATCAACTATGCCACTGAAGACACGTTTTCCAATCAACGATAATGTATAATATAGCCGCAAACTTACGTTAAATCACGTGACCAGCCATGCCCTGCGAATAGACGCTTTGTTTATTCACAGAGCCCTACGAATAGACACTTTCAAAAGGTAATCAAAGAAAAAAAAGATGCACAGCAATATCAGTTATGGTTTGTGTCTTCATTATCATTCTGTAACACGGACCTTAGTGTCATCACATATTGTAGCATGAACCATCAGATTTTTAAATTTGAGTATTTTCTAATGGGACCACCACCAAAAGATAGGCCTTGAGAAACCGAATCTAATGGTACCAAGATGATGCATGTATGTCAATTAGAAGCGAAGATATGCAACTTTGAGTGTCGTGATTGTAAACACATAAATTGACACAAAAGATCTCTTCTGCACATCTTTTTTTCGTGTCCGAACCAAGGTCATAGCAGAAGTTATCAAAACTAGAGTAGTTTGTTTATTTTTAAACGAACATCCTAGCAACCATACACGAACATCCTAGCAACCATACACGAACATCCTAGCAACCATACATCATTGCGATCGGTGTAGCGAAGCCTAACCGCTCATGTCATCTATTTTTACATATGATGTAACATTATCTAATTAGCATATAAAAATGGCCGCCAATTAGTTATTATATTAATTAATTACCAAGTGCATTCTTAATATTATGTTTAAACCCTGGCACGTAATATATTGTATTATGCGGAATGATGCTACGCACATAATGGGTTAATTCCTGTTTAGATAGTATGCAACATTATCTAATTAGCATATAAAAATGGCCGCTAATTAGTTATTATATTAATTAATTACCACGAGCATTCTTTATATTAGCTTTAAACCCTGGTAAGTTGTATCTTGTATTCTGCGAAATTGTGCAACGCACGATATGTGTTATATCCTGTTTAGATAGTATGCAATGTTACCTAATTAGCATATAAAAATGGCCGCTAATTAGTTATTATATTAATTAATTACCACGAGCATTCTTTATATTAGCTTTAAACCCTGGTAAGTTGTATCTTGTATTCTGCGAAATTGTGCAACGCACGATATGTGTTATATCCTGTTTAGATAGTATGCAATGTTACCTAATTAGCATATAAAAATGGCCGCTAATTAGTAGTTATATTAATTAATTACCACGAGCATTCTTTATATTAGCTTTAAACCCTGGTAAGTTGTATCTTGTATTCTGCGAAATTGTGCAACGCACGATATGTGTTATATCCTGTTTAGATAGTATGCAATGTTACCTAATTAGCATATAAAAATGGCCGCTAATTAGTTATATTAATTAATTACCACGAGCATTCTTTATATTAGCTTTAAACCCTGGTAAGTTGTATCTTGTATTCTGCGAAATTGTGCAACGCACGATATGTGTTATATCCTGTTTAGATAGTATGCAATGTTACCTAATTAGCATATAAAAATGGCCGCTAATTAGTAGTTATATTAATTAATTTCTGTGTTTACGATCACGACACTCAAAGTTGCATATCTTCGCTTCTAATTGACATACATGCAACATCTTGGTACCATTAGATTCGGTTTCTCAAGGCCTATCTTTCGGTGGTGGTCCCATCTGATGGTTCATGCTAAAATAGATATCTTTATATAATGAGAGGAGGAGCGGCTGGCCGAGAGGCTAGAATGCCGGACTCATTCGGAGGCCCGGGTTCGATCCCTCTGTAAGGTGTCAAATTTTTTTCTGTCGGGGGCAAAAAGAAAATCCTAACCTGCACAGTTCGCGGCGACTGCACTAGCCAGGCGGACTTTATTCCTCAGGCTCAAAGACCCCTCTGCCATACACCGCAAGGTACTATATTGGCAGTAAATGACAGTTTTTATATAATGAGAAATTATATTTTTCTAAAAAAAGATTTCTCCTTTAAGCAAACATTTAACATTTGTCATTAATTAAAGAGATTGGCTCACAAGGTAGTAGTTCGAATTGCACGTTTCCGGGAAGGTTAACCCGGTCAACAAATGCCCGCAGAAGTCGGATGTGTCGGCCTAACAGCACAAGAACGCAGCTCTGCTGTAAACGGGCACAACGCAATCACATACGAAAAAAAACTCCGGATGAACGCAGAAGAAGAAGAAGAAGAAGAAGAAGAATTGCACGTTTTAAAAAGTGAAACGCATGCCGACATTTTGGATTTCCAAAGGCAAAGAGGGATTTAATATGTCGGCAAAAATATGTCTTTCCCTGGATCATTTGTCGCCACAATGGTTTGGACTTTTCCTAACACATCAGGTACAGAACAACTGTCCACAACCAGCAGCCGGGCAATGTATCCTGTACTTATAGGATATCGTCCTTCGAACGCAGATAGATGGGATCTGAGATCATCAGCAGTCCTTGCCATGATAGTCAGTCAAATTTTAAATAAATTTACGTAAAATTAATATTTAATAATTACATGCAATCATATAATAAGAGATGATATCTTTATATAATGAGAAAGTACATATATTTTTATTAAAAGGATTTATTTATTTTTCCAATCGCAAAGAGAATTTAATCACGTCCGCAAAAATAATTATTAATTCATTAATTTTTTTCTACCAGAGGGGCCCCATATTTTTAAATGAAACTTTCCAAATTTATGTATCTTTGCATGCACAATTCGAAAATGCAACTAAAATTAACGAATATCTATGCCTTGTACTAAAAAAAAATTTTATTGCGTGCCGACAATGTGGATTTACAATCACAAAGAGGAATTTATCATGTCCGCAAACAAAACGAATTTTTTTCTACCAGAGGGGCCGCATATTTTTAAATGAAACTTTCCAAATTTATGTATCTTTGCATGCTCAATTCGAAAATGCAACTGAAATTAACGAATATCTATGCCCTGTACTAAAAAAATTGTTTATTGCGTGCCGACAATGTGGATTTACAATCACAAAGAGGAATTTATCATGCCCGGGAAACAAATTTTTTTCTACCAGAGGGTCCCCATATTTTTAAATGAAACTTTCCAAATTTATGTATCTTTGCATGCAGAATTCGAAAATGCAGCTAAATTTAACGAATATCTATGCCTTGTACTAAAATTATTATAATTATTTATGGTATGCCAAATAGTGAAATTATCTCAAAGACAATTTCAAATCTAACCACCGGCTATATGCGCAATGATTAGACTGGCCATTTTACCGGAAGCGGAGATGGTAATTCGTTATTGGCACAAGTTATTTAAATATATCCAATGAGATATACAAAGTGTATGTTAATAGTCAATGATGCAGACACGACGAAACCCTTCTGCGCAAGCGCGGAAAAAATGGCTTCCGGTAGAAGTCTGTTTACAGTATACGGTTCACGCTACATATTGCAATAATTAATTGTGAACATTAATTTTAAGTTTGTGAGGGAAAAACTATCATAAATTTGACCTAAAAGGGTGAGCGTTGAGGTGCCATTTGTCTCTGGATTATGAATACTACCTACCACCAGACATGCAATTCAATTCAGACATGGAATTGGCATGGATTGACAGCTAATCTGGACTTCCGCTAATCAAATGTCCTGTCACACACAAAATCAAATGCAACAAAGACACGTGACAAGGAACAAAAAGGTAATCAAAGAAAAAAAAGATGCACAGCAATATCAGTTAAGGTTGGTGTCTTCATTATTATTCTGTAACACGGACCTTAGTGTCATCACATATTGCAATAATTAATTGTGAACATTAATTTTAAGTTTGTGAGGGAAAAACTATCATAAATTTGACCTATAAGGGTGAGCGCTGAGGTGCCATTTGTCTCTGGATTCTGAATACTACCTACCACCAGACATGCAATTCAGACACGGGATTGACAGCTAATCTGGACTTCCGCTAATCAAATGTCCTGTCACACAATTAATAAATTGAGCAAATGATAACCCACTCTCTCTTAAGAGACGTCTTGCTATAAAAGGTAAAATTCACATATTTAGGTAACTATGTAGACAGATTAAACAATACAATATCACAGTAAAATACATACCAGCTTTTTCAGACACTGCATATGGGTGACGAGTGTTCTTCAGCATCTGGAAGTGAACGACATTTACAATGTCAGGCCGAATAGGTGCCTTAAACACTGCAGGCAGGGAAATGCTCGTGCTGGTGGTTTCACCTTTTTCATTGTGAACGGTAATAAGCGGCCTTGCTGCCTGTGGACGTGAGAAACAGCATTGTTAACTAATTGATTGAAATTGGTATCAAAATCCTCAAAATGTGTGTACCAAGATTAGTTTGTATTAACATCAACTATGTTTTACTAACATACAAACATGGGTAGAAATCTGACAAAATGATGGAATGATACCCATACAATAATTAAATTGGAACTAAGGAAGAAGAAACTTCCTGTAAATTTCAAAGTTACAAACTATATATCTTTAATAAAAGTCTTGACCAAACAAAGTAATGCCTTGTGTTTCTACGGCAACTGTTACTGCACTAGTTTACTCCCATTAATTAATACTAACGGCATAGACCAATGTAATTTGTAATTATTCATTATTTCTGTTAGACAAGGCAGCGTGGTTCGAGTACCGACCGGATCATGGCGACAGATTAAATTAGCAGGCGTAAGCGCCTTTGTGAATTCAGAATAATGTAAACTTATAATACCGTATGCTATTTTAATGTTTCAACCAAATTTCAGTATACGTAATAAACTAATAAACAAATAACACTATCCGAAGATAGAAGCATCTGAAGATATTGTACTTGCCATGATTTCAGGTAGAGACTGTCCTCCTACGAGCCGCTACCACGTTGATCTTGAGTAAAAGGAAGTAGCTCGTCAGAATGTAGTTCCACGTTAGTTATTATTCATGCACAGAATAACTACGCCTAGAAAATAGTTATCTTTGCTATTATTTATTATTTTATTATTATTTTATGTTATAAATATCTGTTAAATTGTGGTTTAATAATGTTTACAAGATATAATACAGTTTTTTTCTTAAAACGTATCTTTATAATTTGGGACTATATAATTGTTTTGCATGCTTACATTATTACGGTTGCAAGTATGGGTGATGTGAAAACATTGACAATTGCCCTCAACAAGATAATTACGGAACAATTTATATTGCTAATATGAAGAGAGAAATCCTATATGTAATCACACGACTTAAAAACAATAAGGCAACTGGGACTGATGGAATTGCTGCTGAATTTATAAAGGCAGGTGGCCATGCATTACATCTAAAGCTATACGAACTAATAATAAAAATCTGGAGGACAGAAGAATTACTCCATGACTGGAAAGAGTCATTATTGATACCTATCTTTAAGAAAGGAGACAAGTTCCAATGTGGAAATTATAGAGGAATATCACTACTGTCCACAAGCTATAAGATACTATCCGCAGTATTACTAAATAGACTAAAACCATATTCAGAAGACATATTAGGTGACTACCAGGCGGGTTTTAGACAAAACAGATCAACAATAGATCAGATATTTATCTTACGACAAATAGCCGAGAAACATTGGGAATATAAAAGAGATCTCCATAACATTTTTGTGGATTTTAAAAAGGCTTATGATAGTGTCCATAGGAATAGTCTATGGAATGCTATGCAGGAATTTGGAATACCAAGGAAGTTAATCAACATGACCAGACTATGCATGGAAGATACTTATAATATAGTAACATATAAAGGCAGGAAATCAGACCCCTTCCAAATAACATCTGGCTTGAAACAGGGTGATGCACTATCGCCGCTACTCTTCAATCTGGCTCTAGAGAAAGTTGTAAGGAAGGTAAAGGAGGAATGTGATATTGGAGGAACATCCAAGCTGCTTGGTTATGCAGATGATATAGATATTATAGGGCAAAGTGAACAAAAGACATTGGAAATATTGACTCACTTAAAGGGAAAAGCCCAACAGATGGGGCTGGTTATCAACCAAGATAAGACAGAATATATGGTAATTTCAAGAGACGGAATGGCTAGAAACTCTGGCCACATACAAATAGATAATATGACCATTAAAAGAACGGAAACATACAAATACCTGGGTACAATCTTCAACTGCTCCAACATCATAAGGGAAGAAATACAAACTAGAATCAACTCTGGAAATAAGATATACTATGCACTACAACATCTACTAAAATCAAAGGCGCTATCTCGTAACACCAAAATCACAATATACAAAACACTGATCAGACCAGTTGTGCTGTATGGCTCTGAAACCTGGAGTACAACGAAAGGAGACGAAGCCTTGTTACAAACCTTTGAGAACAAAATTTTAAGACGCATCTTTGGACCCATTAGGGATACACAAAGTGGAGAGTGGAAAAGAAGAAGTAACAAAGACATTTATGATCTGTTTAAGTCCCCGCTAATCACTGGTATCATGAAGGCTAATAGACTACAATGGCTGGGGCATATAGAAAGAATGAAAGATAATAGGGAAACAAAACTCGCTTACACTCAGGAAATAAATGACCGTAGACCCCGAGGTAGACCAAGAAGGCGGTGGAGAGATAATACATGTACAGACCTAAAAGCACTTGAAATCAACGACTGGCAAGAGAAGGTCCACCAGAGAGATGAATGGAGACGGATTGTATTTGCAGCAAAGAACCTCAATGGCTCGGAACGCTGAAGAAGAAGAAGAATATGAAGAGAGGAATGGGAGTTATTCAATCTGTATCGATTATACTACTATTCTCTGAAGAATATATAACGACCAAATAAATAATATTCCTCTTCTTCTTCTACTTCTCCACCTACTTCTTCTTCAACTATTACAGCTACTTCTTTTTCTCCTTCTCTTTCTTCTTTTTCCCTTCCTCCTTATTACCTTATTCGGGACGCAGAGGTGTTTCCAAGGCACCATGCCGGGTTATATACTGGCCAAGACCTATTGACGCGTCCTCGTCGAGCGTCCTGGGCAACAGGTCCCTTTGGGGTCCTGGCTGAAGTCAATAGGATCGCCGATTCCTCCGAGGTCGGAGAGTGTCTGCCTGTATGGCGAGGAACCACCAGTCTGCACACCAATAAGCCAGACATGGGACAACGGATACTCACGCAAACCTCAGGTCCTGTATGACATCACACTGATGTTGGACAACAGAATGCCTTCATCCGACATACAGGACTTTGCGTTGGAGCTCAAGCCAACGAACACAAGCAAGCAAGCAAGCATTACCTTATTCTTCCTCTTCTTCGTTGGTCCAATATTTGTCCGACATATTTGCGTTGTACCTGTTTACAGCAGAGCTGCGATATTTGGGCTTTTTGACCGACACATCTGACTTCTTCCCAACA
This sequence comes from Cepaea hortensis, assembly GCA_963921405.1. NCBI lineage: Eukaryota > Metazoa > Mollusca > Gastropoda > Stylommatophora > Helicidae > Cepaea > Cepaea hortensis. The sequence continues at coordinate 158,770,295 of OY992877.1, read as the reverse complement.
TGTGTTGATTAGCCTTCCGGAATAGTTCAATAGGACACTCCTCGGCCTCAGATTTGTGATGTCATTTTTGTCACATCGTCTGCAGGTAATGGCCATAACGGAGCCGTCGAGAAGATCCACATAGATGTCAGTCGGCCCTCAATTAAAGGCAAGGGCAGACCATGGGGATTCCCTGCCATTTAAGGAGGCTTCCATAACCCCAGAGCTGACATGTGATGCTCTGTTATAAGGCTCACCCAAGGAATCGTCACATCTTCACATGGCTGCTTATCTTCACTTCCGTTGACCACAGACTACATCATCGGAGACCAAAAGGATACAGCTTGTAGATTGGGACTATGATGACTCCCACACAATGAGTTTCTGGGTTAGATTGTCCACCTAAAGAATTTGCTAGCCCCGTTTTGTGGTCACTAAGAGGCTTTTGCCACCAATTTGCTTTAGGGTATGCAGTGTAACTGACCAGAGACATTCGGGATCTGTCTTTCAGTTTTGAGAAATATGCAAATGAAGCATGGTTTTCTTTCATGCCATCAATATTCCGTTTAGTAGATTTTTTTCGCTCGCTCGCTCGCTTTGAACTCAAGCGAAGTCCATACGCACTACTTCTAGTAGTGTTGGGCTGAATTTTGCGTTGGGTTAGCTTTCCCTATCAGTAGTGTCCCTCGCCATCAGGTGAACTCCCTCCGACTTCAGAGGTCATTTAGTAGATGACATGTGAACATTAAAACTGAGTTGTCAGTTAGTAGGATTCTCGTTCGGTGGAAATTTCAACCTGTCATTTAGTAGGAATCACATTCGTCGAACATTCGAACTAATTTGTCATAAAAGTAGAGCATACCTTCGATAGACATAATTTACCTATAATATGAGGGTGCGCTGAAGAATGTCAGAATGGTTTCTGATCATTGTATCGCGAGAGGCCACCAACTACAAGGTCCAATGCGTATTCAGTTTAGGCCAATGATAACTACTTATTCGTGGTGCACTTCTTCTCCTTCTTCTTTCGTTCGCTTTTCGTGGTGCACCTGCAAGGGTTCCGTAAAATACGCACAGACCTAGCTGGCGCCTGCGGTGTGGTACACGGATAACTATACTATAACAACTGCCGTAACTTCCCCCAAGTGTCAGTAACTGAAGTCACCACATTAACCTTCTGGAGTTGGATTTTCACTAAGTAGGGCCTATGAACGGATTAAAATTGTCACTTGTATTTTCAGAAACTTTTCATTGCATTGTCTAAATAGATGTTGAACAGGTGTGGGGGGAGAATATAGCCTTGTTTAATAAACCAGTTCTATGTTTTACCGACTACTCTGACAATTGCTTGTTGTCCATGATATAATAATTTAATTATGTCAATGAAATGTACTGGAAACTCCATATATTCCTATGATGTTCCACAATCTTTGACGCTATAGCCTACACAGTTGAAAGTCTTACCGTAGTCCATCAAACAGGCATACATATCTATATTATACTCGGTATTTCTCAAGAAATGGTTCACATGTTGGAAATATGGTCCCTCATTCCTCTTCAGTGTCTGAAACCAGCCGTACTTCTTGTAATTAACATTACAACTAGCAGAAGTAAGAGCAGCACTCCGTGGACTATGTCAGAAATTCCAAAAAAAAAAAAAAAGTTGTAATACAGTGGATCCCATCACATTGCAGTATACCTGGAAATGAAGAGGTTAACAGACTAGCAAAAGAGGGTGGACAACTTCCTCAACCTGGCATAGACATAACCTACAATGAGGCAAAAGGGTGTATAAAATGCACTTATAGAACCAAATCCCCTCTACCGTGTGTCCACCTTGTCGAGGTAGAGGGGCTTGTGTGTTCCAATGACCCCAAGAGCTATGCCAACGGTAGCACAGCTACTGGTAGTGTCACCCATGTCGGACAGGTCAAGGGAGAGGGACCAGACCAAGTGACACACAAACCTGCTGCCTTGTAGGTAGACTGGGGACAGTCAAAGGCTAGGGAAAGCACCCCAAACAAATGCTTGTCGAAATCGGATGTACTGAGCCACAGGCTTGACAAAGCAGTGCAACGTAATTTAATTCATGATGTCACAAATTAAAATTAATCGTTATGGTGCTAATCCCGTGAAGTCCCATCAGGCGGTGATAGTGCCGGGCCCCCTGCCTCGAGGGGGTCCACCCATGACTACTGGTGGTCACCTTCCCCTGTGCTGTGGAGTCAAGGCACAGAGGAGTAGGTTAAGAGCTATTGACCAAACACCCCGGACACTCAACATACTACAGTGGAATGCCGAAGGAGTTTATAACAAGAAAGCCTCCCTAACACAGCGCCTTCATAAAGATAGAATAGATGTGGCATGCATTCAAGAGACACACCTCAACGCCAATCGCACATTTTCAGTCGAGGGATATCAGGCCACACGTTTCGACCGTGAAGGACACAAAGGAGGAGTTGTAATACTTGTACGAAATACAATACCTTGCAGCGAAGTATCTGTGATCTCTGACAACCAAACGGAAATTATAGGTGTTGATATAATGATAAAGGACATGAAAATAAGAATTTACAATCTGTATAGCCCAGCAGATAAGGAGCTTACACTCTCAAACATGAAAATAACTGACACAAATTGCATTGTTGTCGGAGACTTTAATAGCCGTTCAGAAAGATGGGGATACCCAGATACTGACAAAAGAGGAGATGAAGTGGAGGATTGGGAAATAGACTCAAATCTCCATCTACTCAACAAAGTGGATGACACACCGAGCTTCTACTCCAGAAGATGGATTACCACTTCTACTCCAGACTTAGCTTTCTGCACAGGAGACATCCTCCACAAAATCGATCGCCACGTGCTTGACCAATTAGCAGGTAGTGACCACAGACCGATCAAGCTTGTAATGAATATGGAGTATGCTCCACAGGAGCAAAAGCCTTTGCGCCGCTGGAATTACAAACGAGCAGATTGGGACAGATTTGCCATACTAACAGACAAATATTGTGAAAACATAAATACATCATATGGCAACATGAAGCAAATGGTGGAAAGTCTAAACAGAGCAATAATACAGGCGGCCACTGAGTCTATTCCAAGAGGAGCGAGGAAAAATTACAAACCATACTGGACTGAAGAACTACAAATTTTGGAGGACAAAGTTGAAGATGCTAGGAAGACCGCAGAGAGAGAACAAACAACTGAAGCGAACATCTCTCTCAAAGCCATCTCAGCTAAATATAAAAGAACAGTAAATCAAACAACAAGAGATTGTTGGAGGAAAAAAACAGAAAACCTGAATTTTGACAGGGATGGAAACAAACTATGGAAACTAGTGAAAGCCATGAACAATGAAGGACCTAGAAACAAACAAATAACAATTAAACAAGGAAATGCCTTGCTTACAGGAAAAAAGGCTGCAAATGCACTAATCGAACACTATGCCAGTGCAAACCACATTGATATTACAACCGAACAGAAGAAAGCAATCAAAGATAAACAGATGCATCATAGAAATACAGAGACAGCAGCAGAATATATGATGGCAAATCTAACAATGGAAGAAATGGAACAGGCAATGAATACCCTAAAAAAGAAGAAATCACCAGGAAAGGATGGAATCACAAATGAAATGCTAATAGGACTAGGCACTGAGGCAAAAAAGAAACTACTAGCAGTCCTAAATTACAGCTGGAAGAGGGGAATAATCCCACAGGCATGGAAGGAAGCTATACTAATACCAGTCCCAAAGAAAGGAAAAGACCTGGAAGAACCAAATGGCTATCGACCTATCAGTCTACTTAGCTGTGTAGGAAAATTAATGGAACGCATTATCAATGGCAGGCTAACATGGCATCTGGAAGAAAACCAACTCTTAACACCACACCAAGCAGGATTCAGAAAGTACAGATCCACTGAAGATCAAATAACCTATATAGCTCAGGAAATAGAGGATGCCTTCCAAGAGAAAAAAAAAACACACACTAGCGGTCTGGGTAGATTTAGAAAAAGCATTTGATAAAGTATGGAAGGAAGGACTGAAAGTAAAACTGCAAAAAATGCATGTTTGTGGGAAAATGTACAATTGGATCAGCCACTACCTTGAGAACAGAACTGCCAGGACAAAAGTACATGGACAAACCAGCAAAATGATGCTGTTGGAGCAAGGTGTCCCCCAAGGAGGAGTTCTTTCACCAACATTATTCCTAGCATATATAAACGACATCACGGAAAATTTTCCAGCCAGAGTACACACATCATCCTTTGCAGATGACCTAGCCATATGGACATCTGAAGAATATATTAGTACAGTTAACAGCAGAATACAGCAAGCCCTATTAGCGCTAGAGGACTGGTCAAAATCATGGCTAGTGAAGATAAGTGAGGAGAAAACAACATGCACAGTGTTCTCACTCTCAACTAAAACTCAGCAACCTAAGCTGGTATTGAATGGAAAAATATTGCGCCATGAAGAAAATCCAAACTATCTAGGAGTCACATTTGATCGTCGCCTGACATGGAAAACACAGGTTGAGAAAAATTGAACAAGAGCAAGGCAAAGAATAGCAATCATGAAAAAGCTTGCTGGTACAACGTGGGGAGCAGATGAGAAAGTTCTTAAGAAGTTATATACTGGACGGGTGAGGCCAGTACTGCAATATGGCATTGCAGCTTGGGCAACAGCAGCTAAGTCAAACTTTAACAAAATAAGTAGAGTCCAAAATCAAGGAATGCGAATCATAACTGGAAGCCTGAAGACAACGCCTATTAATGAATTAGAAAAGATCACTTGTTTACAACCAATGCAGGATAGAAGAGATAGCAGAGCCCAGCAACAAGCTGAAAAATTTAGAAGATTGACAGACCACCCTATGTATAAAAGGTTTAGTGGTTTTGGAAAGGGAAGACTGAAGCGTAGCAACTTTGTAGAAACTGCAAAACGAAAGATTAGGGCAGATCCCATACTTAACATATCAACAGTCAGACCCATTTACCCGGGAAGGTTAACCCGGTCAACAAATGCCCGCAGAAGTCGGATGTGTCGGCCTAACGGCGCAAGAACGCAGCTCTGCTGTAAACAGGCACAACGCAATCACATCCGAAAAAAAAAACTCCGGATGAACGAAGAAGAAGAAGAAGAAGACCCATTTACAATGCAGACAAGTTCCCAGCTTGGAGACAGCAGCAACTGCCTGAGATGATAGAAAACATTCCTGGTATTGAGAAAAAGAACACTCAGCATGAAACCGAAAGAAGAGAAATAACCCTAAACTACATAAAAGAACATTACCCAAGCAGCAATTGGACCCATGCATATACAGATGGATCAGCCAAAAATTCAGTAGAGAATGGAGGAGGAGGAATTCTCCTAAATTTAAAAAATGGAGTGAAAAAAACAAGTTCAGTAGCAACTGGAAAGTTTTCTAGTAACTTCAAAGCGGAGGTAGAGGCTCTGAAAACTGCAGCAGAAATGCTCTTGATGGAGGAAAATAAAGAGAAGAAAATAGCTATCTTCACAGATGCAAAGTCAGCTGTCTCAATACTGAAGAGCAAAAACAGCACAGAACTAGCTGACCTAAGAGCAGCACTCCATGGTCTGTGCCAGAAATCCAAAAAAGTTGTAATACAGTGGATCCCATCACATTGCAGTATACCTGGAAATGAAAAGGCTGACAGACTGGCAAAAGAGGGCGGACGACTACCACAGCCTGACATAGACATAACCTATAATGAGGCAAAGAGGTTGATAAAAAGCACTTATAGAACCAAATGGGAATCAGAGCATCCAGGCCACCAGAAGGATGATGCATATTACAAACTCGACCGAAGAGAACAAGTAACAATCTTCAGACTCCGCACAGGACATAATAGGCTGAAATACCACTTGTTCAACAAACTAAAGATAGGAGATACAGATGAATGTAATTGTGGAACTGGTAAAATGACAGCTAAACATTTGCTGCAAGAGTGCCCAATATATGCAGAACAGAGAAAGATATTTTGGCCCACACCTGCTTCATTCGAGTACAAGCTCTATGGTACAAGCTCAAGTCGACTGCAGCTTACTTTAACTGTATTCAGGTTGACATTTAAATGTACATGAAGAAGTATTTAGACTGCCACACTTCATACCACAGGCATGTCGGTTACACAAGCCTCCCAGAGGCATGAAATGGAATATTGCTTGGATAGCAAATCCATTACGTGGAAAGTCCGAATCGAAAGCTCACTGTGTGGGCTTCATAAAAGGTGGAAAAAGTGTCCTAGTGGCACAAAATGGAATATTGCTCGGATAGCAAATCCATTACGTGGAAAGTCTGAATCGAAAGCTCACGTGTGGATGTCATCTGCAAACTGCATTCTTCTGGCTTCTAGAAGAACAGCCTATGGTGAACGGAAGGCCCAATATACGGAAGTGAGGCTAAGCAGCCATGTGCAGGACGTGACGATTCCTTGGGTGAGCCCAGTACCAGAGCGCTGTGTGATGGCTCTGCAATTATGGAAGCCTCCTTGGATGGCGGGGAATGCCCATGGTCTGCCCCTGCCTTCCCTTGAGGGCTGACCAGGATGCCTTTGGCTGTTCTATATGGGCCAAGATGGGATGGGAGATAACACCACAACAGTGAGAGTCTAACGTCCTAAGAAACCCCGGGAAGGTTAACCCGGTCAACAAATGCCCGCAGAAGTCGGATGTGTCGGCCTAACGGCGCAAGAACGCAGCTCTGCTGTAAACAGGCACAACGCAATCACGTCCGAAAAAAACTCCGGATGAACGAAGAAGAAGAAGAACCAAATACCCCTCTGCTGTGTGTCCACCGCGACGAGGTAGAGGGGCTTGAGTGTTCCAATGACTCCAAGAGCTATGCCGACGGTAGCACAGCTACTGGTAGGAACACCCATGTCGGACAGGTCACGGGAGAGAGACCAGACCAGGCGACACACACACCTGCTGCCTTGTAGTTAGACTGGGGACAGTGAAAGGCTAGGGAAAGCACCCCGAAATATGCTTGTCGAAATCGGATGTACTGAACCACAGGCTTGACAAAGCAGTGCAACGTAACTTAATTCATGATGTAACAAATTATAATTAATCGTTATGGTGATAATCCCGTGAAGTCCCATCAGGCGGTGATAGTGTCGAGCCCCCTGCCTCGATGGGGTCCACCCATGACTACTGGTGGTCACCTTCCTCTGTGCTATGGAGTCAAGGCACAGAGGAGTAGTTTAAGAGCTATTGACTAAACACCCCGGACAATCAACATACTACAGTGGAATGCCGAAGGAGTTTATAACAAGAAAGCCTCCCTAACACAGCGTCTTCATAAAGATAGAATAGATGTGGCATGCATTCAAGAGACTCACCTCAACGCCAATCGCAAATTTTCAGTCAGATGATATCAGGCCACACGTTTCGACCGCGAAGGACACAAAGAAGGAGTTCTAATACTTACACGAAATGCAATACCTTACAGCAAAGTATCTGTGATCTCTGACAACCAAACGGAAATTATAGGTTTTGATATAATGATAAAGAACGTGAAAATAAGAATTTACAATCTGTATAGCCCAGCAGATAAGGACCTTACACTCTCAAACATGAAAATAAGTGAAACAAACTGCATTATTGTCGGAGACTTTAATAGCCGTTCATAAAGATGGAGATACTGACTAAAGAGGAGATGAAGAGGAGGACTGGGAAATAGACTCAAATCTCCATCTACTCAAAAAAGCGGATGACACACCGAGCTTCTACTCCAGAAGATGGTTTACCACTTCTACTCCAGACTTAGCTTTCTGCACAGGAGACATCCTCCACAAAATCGATCGCAGTGTGCTTGGCCAATTAGCAGGTAGTGACCACATACCAATCAAGTTTGTAATGAATATGGAGTATTGTCGTATTTTATTTATAATGTCGTCCCTGGGGTGAGGGGAATCAACATCGACATCCTTTTAACCCCATATCACTATCTTGAGGATCTTCTTGATTTCTGTCCACAAAACCCCGTCGGTCACTGGATCCCTCTTATTCTCTCTCTTTTACTACTGTACCAAGCCCCCTCTCATTCTCTTCCCCCCCCCCCCAAAAAAAAAAACACACTACACAACACTGGCTCTAACAAAACAACAATAGTTTAATAGAGAAAAGTGTCAGGTATGTGCAAAGTGTATGAGTAGAATGTCTGTCGTATAATCTAGTATGTATGCAGAATCAGACCGAACAGCCAAGGAGCACAGTCTGCTTCATCATCGTACTGGCCACACCACAACACCATATCAGGGACAGAAAACCTCACCCAGATGATGTGTCTCTCAGGCCAAGTGTCGACTTCCTCAGATAGCTCGTGGACAATCAGGATGCTTGGTCCTCAATATTGGAAAACAGTCCAATATTGAACATCAATCTAACACACACAGTGTAATTACTCTGTTCATAAAAGTTCTGTGATCAGAGAATCCTAAAAATTATTTTTACTGTCACTTTGGAAAATCTAAATGTTAGTATTTCACTTGTTATAAGAATTCCCCAATGTTAACACAATGTTACTGTTCCAGGTATTTATATTTACTAGTGTTCCTGGTACAGGTGTTATTTTAAGTGTCATGAATTTAATGTGATGTAAAATATCACTTAATAAACACCTTTATATAATAATAATAGTTCCTGCTCAGCAGAGGCCAGGTTCCTGCAGACCATCTGGGTTATGGGCCCAGTGCAAAAGCCTCTCAGTAAACTCTGCTTTCAATACTCGAGCCATGACTTTCTAGGACTTTGTTGCTAGCTTCTTGGTAGAATAACGTGGAACAATCGAGTGGAACCTGTTGAAGAAAGAACACACCTGGTGAGAGCAACCCGATTCCGACCTTTATTAGGTGAGTGTAGGCCACCGGCCGCACTCAGAAAAAATAACAAAGAACCAAACTCTGTCATAAGGCCGAGGAGCTCATCACTTCGGTCTGAGTCATGGTAATACAAAGAAAGACTAAAGAAAACGGGTAGAAACCCAGCACCCCTCTGCCGTGCGTCCACCTTGACGAGGTAGAGGGGCTTGAGCGTTCCAATGACCCCAAGAGCTATGCCGACGGTAGCACAGCTACCGGTAGGGTCACCCATGTCGGACAGGTCAAGGGAGAGGGACCAGACGAAGAGACGTACAAACCTGCTGCCTTGTAGGTAGACTGGGGACAGTCAAATGCTAGGGAAAGCATCCCGAACAAATGCTTGTCGAAATCGGATGTACTGAGCCACAGGCTTGACAAAGAAGTGCAACGTAACTTTATCATTTCATGATTCCACAGATGAAAATTAATCGTTATGGTGCTAATCCCGTGAAGTCCCATCAGGCGGTGATAGTGCCGGGCCCCCTGCCTCGAGGGGGTCCACCCATGACTACTGGTGGTCACCTTCCCCTGTGCTGTGGAGTCAAGGCACAGAGGAGTAGGTTAAGAGCTATTGACCAAACACCCCGGACACTCAACATACTACAATGGAATGCAGAAGGAGTTTATAACAAGAAAGCCTCCCTAACACAGCGTCTTCATAAAGATAGAATAGATGTGGCATGCATTCAAGAGACACACCTCAACGCCAATCGCATATTTTCAGTCGAGGGATATCAGGCCACACGTTTCGACCGCGAAGGACACAAAGGAGGAGTTCTAATACTTACACGAAATACAATACCTTGCAGCGAAGTATCTGTGATCTCTGACAACCAAACGGAAATTATAGGTGTTGATATAATGATAAAGGACGTGAAAATAAGAATTTACAATCTATATAGCCCGGCAGATAAGGATCTTACACTCTCAAACATGGAAATAACTGACACAAATTGCATTGTTGTCGGAGACTTTAATAGCCGTTCAGAAAGATGGGGATACCCAGATACTGACAAAAGAGGAGATGAAGTGGAGGACTGGGAAATAGACTCAAATCTCCATCTACTTAACAAAGCGGATGACACACCGAGCTTCTACTCCAGAAGATGGATTACCACTTCTACTCCAGACTTAGCTTTCTGCACAGGAGACATCCTCCACAAAATCGATCGCCAAGTGCTGGACCAATTAGCAGGTAGTGACCACAGACCAATCAAGCTTGTAATAAATATGGAGTATGTTCCACAGGAGCAAAAGCCTTTGCCCCGTTGGAATTACAAACGAGCAGATTGGGACAGATTTGCCATACTAACAGACAAATATTGTGAAAACATAAATACACGATATGGCAACATGAAGCAAATGGTGGAAAGTCTAAACAGAGCAATGATACAGGCGGCCACTGAGTCTATTCCAAGAGTAGCAAGGAAAAATTACAAACCATACTGGACTGAAGAACTACAATTTTTGGAGGACAAAGTTGAAGATGCTAGGAAGACCGCAGAGAGAGAACAAACAACTGAAGCGAACATCTCTCTCAAAGCCATCTCAGCAAAATATAAAAGAACAGTAAATCAAACAACAAGAGATTGTTGGAGGAAAAAAACAGAAAACCTGAATTTTGACAGGGATGGAAACAAACTGGAAACTAGTGAAAGCCATGAACAATGAAGGACCTAGAAACAAACAAATAACAATTAAACAAGGAAATGCCTTGCTTACAGGAAAAAAGGCTGCAAATGCACTAATGGAACACTTTGCCAGTGCAAACCACATTGATATTACAGCCGAACAGAAGAAAGCAATCAAAGATAAACAGATACATCATACATATACAGAGACAGCAGCAGAATATATGATGGCAAATCTAACAATGGAAGAAATGGAACAGGCAATGAATACCCTAAAAAAGAAGACATCACCAGGAAAGGATGGAATCACAAATGAAATGCTAATAGGACTAGGTACTAAGGCAAAAAAGAAACTACTAGCAGTCCTAAATTACAGCTGGAAGAGGGGAATAGTCCCACAGGCATGGAAGGAAGCTATACTAATACCAGTCCCAAAGAAAGGAAAAGACCTGGAAGAACCAAATGGCTATCGACCTATCAGTCTTCTTAGCTGTGTAGGAAAATTAATGGAACGCACTATCAATGGCAGGCTAACATGGCATCTGGAAGAAAACCAACTCTTAACACCTCACCAAGCAGGATTAAGAAAGTACAGATCCACTGAAGATCAAATAACCTATATAGCTCAGGAAATAGAGGATGCCTTCCAAGAGAAAAAGCACACACTAGCAGTCTGGATAGATTTAGAAAAAGCATTTGATAAAGTATGGAAGGAAGGACTGAAGGTAAAACTGCAAAAAATGCATGTTTGCGGGAAAATGTACAAATGGATCAGCCACTACCTTGAGAACAGAACTGCCAGGACAAAAGTACAAGGACAAACCAGCAAAATGATGCTGTTGGAGCAAGGTGTCCCCCAAGGAGGAGTTCTTTCACCAACATTATTCCTAGCATATATAAACGACATCACGGAAAATTTTCCAGCCAGAGTACACACATCATCCTTTGCAGATGACCTAGCCATATGGACATCTGAAGAATATATTAGTACAGCTAACAGCAGAATACAGCAAGCCCTATTAGCGCTAGAGGACTGGTCAAAATCATGGCTAGTGAAGATAAGTGAGGAGAAAACAACATGCACAGTGTTCTCCCTCTCAACTAAAACTCAGCAACCTAAGCTAGTATTGAATGGAAAAATATTGCGCCATGAAGAAAATCCAAACTATCTAGGAGTCACATTTGATCGTCGCCTGACATGGAAGACACAGGTTGAGAAAAATCGAACAAGGCAAAGAATGGCAATCATGAAAAAGCTTGCTGGTACAACATGGGGAGCAGATGAGAAAGTTCTCAAGAAGTTATATACTGGACGGGTGAGGCCAGTACTGGAATATGGCATTGCAGCTTGGGCAACAGCAGCTAAGTCAAACTTTAACAAAATAAGTAGAGTCCAAAATCAAGGAATGCGAATCATAACTGGAAGCCTGAAGACAACGCAAATTAATGAATTAGAAAAGATCACTTGTTTACAACCAATGCAGGATAGAAAAGATAGCAGAGCCCAGCAACAAGCTGAAAAATTTAGAAGATTGACAGACCACCCTATGTATAAAAGGTTTAGTGGTTTTGGAAAGGGAAGACTGAAGCGTAGCAACTTTTTAGAAACTGCAAAACGAAAGATTAGGGCAGATCCCATACTTAACATATCAACAGTCAAACCCATTTACAATGCAGACAAGTTCCCAGCTTGGAGACAGCAGCAACTGCCTGAGATGATAGAAAACATTCCTGGTATTGAGAAAAAGAACACTCAGCATGAAACCGAAAGAAGAGAAATAACCCTAAACTACATAAAAGAACATTACCCAAGCAGCAATTGGACCCATGCATATACAGATGGATCAGCCAAAAATTCAGTAGAGAATGGAGGGGGAGGAATTCTCCTAAATTTAAAAAATGGAGTGAAAAAAACACATTCAGCGGCAACTGGAAAGTTTTCAAGTAACTTCAAAGCGGAGGTAGAGGCTCTGAAAACTGCAGCAGAAATGCTCTTGATGGAGGAAAAAAAAAGAGACGCAAATAGCTATCTTTACAGATGCAAAGTCAGCTGTCTTAATACTGAAGAGCAATAACAGCACAGAAATAGCTGACCTAAGAGCAGCACTCCATGGTCTATGCCAGAAATCCAAAAAAGTTGTAATACAGTGGATCCCATCACATTGCAGTATACCTGGAAATGAAGAGGCTGACAGACTGGCAAAAGAGGGCGGACGACTACCACAGCCTGACATAGACATAACCTATAATGAGGCAAAGAGGTTGATAAAAAGCACTTATAGAACCAAATGGGAATCAGAGCATCCAGGCCACCAGAAGGATGATGCATATTACAAACTCGACCGAAGAGAACAAGTAGCAATCTTCAGACTCCGCACAGGACATAACAGGTTGAAATACCACTTGTTCAATAAACTAAAGATAGGAGATACCGATGAATGTAATTGTAGAACTGGAAAAATGACAGCAAAACATTTTCTGCAGGATTGCCCAACGTATGCAGAATAGAGAAAGATATTTTGGCCCACACCTGCTTCATTTGAAGACAAGCTCTATGGAGATATCAACAAGCTAAAGTTGACCGCAGCTTACTTTAACTACATACAGGTTGACATTTAAAGGTGCATGAAGACCCAGAGGCATGAAATGGAATATTGCTTGGATAGCAAATCCATTATGTGGAAAGTCCAAATCGAAAGCTCGCTGTGTGGGCTTCATAAAAGGTGGAAAAGTGTCCTAGTGGCACGAAATGGAATATTGCTTGGATAGCAAATCCATTACGTGGAAAGTCCGAATCAAAAGCCCATTGTGTGGGCTTCATAAAAGGTGGAAAAGTGTCCTAGTGGCATGAAATGGAATATTGCTTGGATAGCAAATCCATTACGTGGAAAGTCAGAATCAAAAGCCCACTGTGTGGGCTTCATAAAAGGTGGAAAAGTGTCCTATTGGCATGAAATGGAATATTGCTTGGATAGCAAATCCATTACATGGAAAGTCCGAAACGAAAGCTCACTGTGTGGATGTCATCTGCAGACTGCATACTTCTGGTTTCCGGAAGAACAGCCTATGGTGAACGGAAGGCCCAATATACGGAAGTGAGGCTAAGCAGCCATGTGCAGGACGTGACGATTCCTTGGGTGAGCCCAGTATCAGAGCGCTATGTATCGGCTCTGCAAGTATGGAAGCCTCCTTGGATGGCGGGGAATGCCCATGGTCTGCCCCTGCCTTCCCTTGAGGGCTGACCAGGATCTTTGGCTGTTCTATATGGACCAGCTGGGATGGGGGATAACACAACAACAGTGAGAGTCAAACGTCCTAAGAAACCCCCGGGAAGGTTAACCCGGTCAACAAATGCCCACAGAAGTCTGATGTGTCGGCCTAACGGCGCAAGAACGCAGCTCTGCTGTAAACAGGCACAACGCAATCACATCCGAAAAAAAAACTCCGGATGAACGAAGAAGAAGAAGAAGAAACCCAGCAGATGCCCTACTGGAAGATCCTACCATTTCACATTCCCTTCATCCCCCCTCCCCAACCATCCTCAATCTTCCTAAATATCATCCCACTACATTGTCCTTAACTCACTAAGTTAAATGATATCTCACACCAGCTAGTTTAAGCTACGCGATAGGCTACTGTTGCCGACGCTCTTATAATACGTTCTATCATCACACAGTACTGCACTCTATTCCTAAGAATAATCTAAGTTAGATATGTTTAATAGAATACCATATAGTTATTCCTGTTGTAGATGGAGACTATGAAATCACACACTGGATAGATGTCCGCGGATATACATCAACAATAGACACTATAGTCTCTCTCTATAAGCAACTAGGAATATCGCACACGTCCTGGTGGTGTCACAACATTTGGTCAACTCACCCAGAGTTGTTTACCTCAACTGGTTTTAATACTGGGTCTGAGTGACGTCACAAAACTGTCTAGACACTAGACAGTCTATAATCTATTTTTCTCACTCTTTTTTAGGCTGGATGGAATCATCCCGCCGTCTATTTTGCTTTCATCTGGGGACCTGTCCCGGCACTTCAAAAAGTTTTGCGTCTGTAATCTAGAGAATTCTTGTCCCCACAACAAAAGATCTTGCCGACCCAACCCAGACAATCCGTCTATCACATCAAAGGATGGCTGCCCGCCTCCAGACGTATGGCGCGACAGTTTTTCCTCGATCAACGACACATTAAAGAATGCCGACTTTTTGTAGACGTAAGACGCGACGTTCTGTCATCGATCGACCGCCAAGATTTATTGTGAAATAGGCCCCCTCCTAAGAGAGTAGTCCGCATCAACTCTTTCTCATTGGAGGTTCGATCCAGATGATCTATTCCTCGTCTTCTGGAGCTGGATGTCTAGACAGGAAATCAGCTCCAAAATTTTCCTTCCCAGGTATATACTCCACTGTGAAGTGGTGGGGCTGAAGCAGCAACGACCACCGCATGAAACGAGCTTGAGCTTCTGAGAAGTGGCCAGGAACATCAAAGGTTGATGATCCGACTGGACCCGAAACTGAACTCCATACAAATAGGGCTGGAATTTTTGCACGGCCCTTACGAGAGACAAACACTCCCTCTCGACGGTCGAATAATTCCTTTCAGCCGGGGGAAGGTTCTTGCTTGCGTATGCCACTGGTTTCAAAACCGACGCATCGTCTTTCCCTTCCTGTAACAAGGCTGCCCCAATTCCAATCCCACTCGCATCCGTTCTCAACACAAATGACTTGGACAGGTCGGGTAGCTGTAAAACAGGTTTGCTGACCAAGGCCTCCTTCAACTGACTGTATGCACTCTCGCACTCGGTTGTCCATACGATTTGATCCGGGAATCTTTTTTTCAAGGTTTCCGTTAATGGAGCTCCCAATTCAGTGAAATGTGGGATGAATTTTTGGTAGAACCCACACAACGAGAGAAAGGATCGCACATCCTTCTTCGTTTTTGGCCTTGGAGCACGTCTAATCTTTTCTAGGTTCTTCTCCTCTGGGACAATTTGTCCTGGAGTGATGGTGTGACATAGAAATTCCAGAGTCTGGTAACCCATCATGCACTTGGTTGGGGGAGCGGTAAGCCCTTCTTCCCTGGGCCTATTGAAAACTCTCTCCAAGGATTGCAAATGGTCATCCATGCTGTCACTAGCAATCAGTATAACATCCATGAACGAGATAATGGACGGATCCTGTAAGGGATCTAGCAAGGTCCTCATAATACGAGTAAACACACTAGGTGCATTGCTGAGTCCAAAAGGCATGACCTTGAATTCATAGTGTCCACTGGGAGTACTGAAAGCTTGCAGGGGTCGAACCTCTGGTTTGACCGGGATCTGATAATAACCCCGACTCAGATCCACTTTTGAGAAGTACCTGGACTTATGGAGCCTAGCGAATAACTGAGTTGGATTCGGCAAAGATTCCACCTGAAATTGAGTATGACTGTTCAGAAGTCGATAGTCTATACACAACCGGTGTTCTCCACTTGGTTTGCGTAACAAAACCACCCCCGCATTGTATGGGGATGTGGATGGCGCAATCACGTCATCCTTCAACAGTTTCTGTAATTCCTCCTCCAGGGCCTTTTCTTTAGAGAATGGCACTGGGTAAACCTTTTGGCGAACAGGCTCTTGGGTGGTCAAGGTCATCTCGAATTCAACCAACCTCGTTCGTCCTGCTTTCTCAGTCAGTATTTGCTTATGAGACTCGAGAACCTGCCCTCTCCTGAGAAGTCAGATCAGAGTTCACTTGCACATCCCTATAGGTTTCCTGATGTATCAGGGGATATTCCCTGCCCTCGTTGGTTCTCGTTTCAGTCTCCACTGCGACTGCAATTGCCATGAGGTGGGCTGCTTTGTCTCCGGGTCTCTCCTCTTACTTCCGCAGGAGATTAATATGGAAAATCTTCGACTTCCCCCGGATCCGGATCTGATAGTTGGTTCTGGATATCACCCTTTCCACGGGAAATGGTCCTTGCCAACCTATCTCCAGTTTGTTGGCTCCCGTTGGGAGTAGCAACAAGACTTTGTCTCCCACCTCTAGAGATCTGTCTTTAGACCTACGGTTGTAATAAGCCGCATGTCTTTTTCTGGCCTTTCTCAAGTTCTGAGTTGCCAGAGCCCATCCCGTGTGAAGTTTCTCTTTCAGTTCCTCCACGTATTTATAAGAGGAGATCACTTCTTCTGACGTCCCCTCCTCAGTCCAACTCCTCAACATGACTTCCAACGGTCCTTTGATTGGGCGACCAAACAGCAAAGTAGCGGGTGGTAGTCCTGTCGAGCCATGGGGTGCTTCCCGATAGGCGAAAAGCGCTGCTGGGATAAATTCATCCCACCTATCAGGTTTTTCCTGTGCCAGTTTCCGGAGCATTGTCATCAACGTGCCGTTGAAACGCTCTACTTGTCCATTGGCTTGAGGGTGGTAAGGGCTGGTATGTATATGGTTAGAGTGGAACACCCTAAATACCTCCTCAATGAGTTTCCCACAAAACTGGGACCCATTGTCCGTCAGAATTTGATTAGGGAAGCCTAATCTGGTAAAGGCCTCCATCAGTGCGTCAGCCACTCGTTTCGAGTCAATTGTGGTCAATGGTATGGCTTCACCCCATATCGTACAGCAATCCACCATTGTGAGTATGTACATATTCCTCTTCCTAGTCCTAGGAAGTGGACCCACGATGTCGATGGCTACCCTCTCAAAAGAAGAGTTCATGATGGGCATTTCACCCAAGACCACCGGCGCTGTCCAGTGTTTCAGTGCCACCCTCTGGCATTCAGGGCATGACTTCACATACCGAATCACATCACCGGTCAATCCCGGCCAATAGTAATGGCAGGAAATTCGCTGCATAGTGGCGGCAATACCCATATGCCCACTAAATGAGATGGTATGCCCCATATGAAGAATCTGGGAACGGTAGGCCTTCGGTCCACCAACTGACCGTGTAAGTTGTCTCCCCTTCCGGCTCTCCTGTAGAGTATCCTATTCTTCATGTAGTACTGCCCCCGTTTTGGTGGATCAGCACTTCTCTGCAGCTTCTTGTAGCAAGGACGTAAGGTTGCATCCTCACTCTGGACAGTTCGCAACTCCCCCGGCAGTGGGTTAGTGATAATTGCTTCTGCCTGATCCGTTCTCGTCTGAGAGCGAGTCTGAATTGCTCCCATATGGATTGGCTCTCTGGGCATTCCCAGAAAGACGTACCGGCAACCGAGGATGACGGGGGAAATGGGATCGGTCAATACAGCGGCCTTGATTGTGCCGGTGACATATCTTGACCTAATCTCCACTTTGGCGATTGGCAACTTCATGGCGACAGCACTCTTCTGCTCAGGTTGTATCTCCATGGTCTCACCTGTGAATTGATCTGGGAGTACCAGATCCGCAGAAATCACGGCCTCCCCGTCCAGTCCAGTGTCGTACAGACACTCAACTTGTCGGCCGTTAACCTCTATCAATTCCACTACAGGTGGCTTATCCTGGTCTGGAGTCTCTTCCTCGGCCTCGACCTGTTCGGTGGCCTCTATCTTAGGTTCCACTGGGCACACGACGAAATGAGAATCTCCTGACTTAAATCTGCAGTCTTTAGCATTATGCGTTTTCGACCTGCAGTGTTTACACAATTTCCCTGTCATAGATTTTTTCATGCCGGACTTCGGTGAGCTCTCCTGGTTGTGAGCTTCCTTGTCGACCTCAGCATTTTCAGTGGCAACCTCCTTTGGAGCCACTTTACACGCCGCGAAGTGAGGGCTCTTAGCCTTCGATGTGCATTCCCTCGTATGGTGAGAGGGCGACTTACAAATCGAACACCACTTCTCCGACCACGGTCGTTTTGGTGAAGAGCTCGAGGTGCTCTTGCTTCCCCCCTTCATCTTCTCCAAACTCTCCTCTGAAGTTTTATCATATGGTTCCACTTTCTTGGCTCCTGTGCTTTTGGATTTCTTCCGCTCATGTTTCTCCTGACTTTTGGTGTTTGTGGAAAGGTTTTCTCCCGCCTTTCCATGTACCTCGACTAACCGTTCTGCCAATTTCGTCACGATGTCAATACGTTCCGCACCCTTGTTCTCCCAAGAATGTCCTGAGAGGTTTCGACATTTGCTTTCGCATCTGGTCGACTATCATGAGTTCTTCCAGACTCTCATAGTCATGCGCGAACTCAGCCAAATCCATCCACTTATGGAGATAGGATTTCAGACGCAGACTGTGGGCGGCAAACAACTCTCCCGGTTCTCGTTTCGCTGATCGAAATTTTTTCCAGTAGGATTGGGGTTAAAGCCAGGGAGAGAGGAACCTCCCACTGCTCCCTCAGATTCCCCACTAGATTGCTTCTTAAGCTCGAGTTCCCGCATTCAGTACTCATGCTCTCGTTTCTGAGCTTCTTGTTGAGCTTCCAATCTCTTAGCAGCTTGGACCGCTTCAAGATTCTTAGCAGCTAGCTCAGCTTCAAGTTTCTTAGCAGCTTGCTCAGCTTCCAGTTTCTTAGCAGCTTGCTCTAACTCCATCTTTCTTAATTCCATCTCGGCCTTCCGATCTTCGCTTTCTGCTTGACGAAAATCTCTCTCCACCTCCTGTATGTAATCTGTTAGTGCAGAACCCGACAAGCCCATTCCTTCCCCTCATGCCCTTAGTTCTGCCATATCTAGTTTAGGAGTGGCCATATTTCAGAGAGGTGAGTCAGCAGGTTGAGTGTAACTTTCTCTAAACAACAGATAGATATTCACTAGTTAAATTTTATCTATATATTTAACACCACACAGCACAACACAAAACAATCTCTCAATAACAAGAGTAGAATTAGGACCAAAGACCTATGTAGACGTGTGAAGTGTGAACAGGTAAGATATGTGTCTTAACTCCTATCCACATTCACCCTAGCTGGATCCTCATTAATCTGATATCACCGTCCCGTGTCGAGATATCCCGTGTCAGGCGATCCCGTGTCAAGATATTCCGTGTCAAAATATCCCGTTGTCAAGCCCCCAGTAATGTCGTATTTTACTTATTGTCATGAAATGCAGCCTTTACTTCCCAGAACAATTTTCGGTTCACCATGTAGAGAAGTTACAGAAGAACAAATGCAATTCTCTATAATAAAGGAGGAGAAATGGAAGACAGAACAATCAGACCTGCACACATATAGGCATAAAATGTTGTAGCAAAAGGAACCCATTCAACTGTGAAGTGTCAGAACAGATGGCTGCTGGCCACTAAAAAAGGACAGTGGGAATGCAATAAACCCAGAATAAAATCACACAGACAGTCAGACTAGGGTTGTAAAACCAGGCAGTCCAGCTTAAAGGTGTTACAGGTCAAACTGACAATTACACCCACTGGAGAGCAAACTGTGAAACTGATCTGGGGCTGGCAACTCAAAACCATTCAGTTGTTGTGACACTATGATGATGGTTAGTGGTTCAGAAAGCATTTATGACTGCCAGGGGGAGATAAGTCAGCCTGCATGGGAAAAGAGGCGTGAACTGGCCCAACACTTGAATAGAATTAATTACCTATAGGAGGTCAGCATGTTTCTGTCATACCAGACAGAAAGGTGCCAAGGAGATAATACTGTCTGCTGGACTCAGCTTAAATAAAGGTCCCTAGCCTGTTTCATGTCAGAAAATGTTTTACTTCTGAACAGGTGAGACAGCCAGCTCAATGTTTGTAGTCATATGTATGATTCTGATGTTGGTAGACTCCACTAGGAAAGTTAGTTCTTAGTCTTTTAGATGTATGCACTGACTTTCAGTCTATATCTGACCTAGCTTACTTCAAGAATTATCATTGCTTCAGGTTTCTTGAGTGTATATCCTATTGCTATCAGAGTTGTTCTTACTATACCTTTGGCAGGCAGACTTTGGACTTTCATTTATCATGTTAGATATCTGTTACTCTATGGAAACTATTAGTTTCTCAGTCGTTGTAGATAATCATGTTACTACAACTTGTTTGAATTTCCCACTGTATATTAGGAATACTTTCATATGCCTAATGTTTAAGTATATGTCATATGAATATACGATGCTAGGACTATGCTTCGTACATATTCTTTTTGTGTATATACGACTCATTTCGTATACATACAAACTAACTAGTGCATTGTGCTATTATGTTAAAGTATCATAATATGTCTAGTTTAATTAATATGTTTATGTGTATTGGATGTTTGATATATTGATTTGTCATATGCAAACCTACCAATATGAAGTGTTATGTTAGTGGGTGTGCATTGGCACCTTGCCTATTGGTTGCATTTGTAGCAAAGGTGTGATAGTACAGACATTACCCACAAGTGTTATGGGGTATATGGTGCTAAACCTTTTTCATTGTATGGTGGAGGGTAGTTCACGGAAGTCTGGCACAGATACTGGTCACGGCTTGTAAGCTCGGATGATCAGGCATTATTATAATAACATTACCGACCATGTGAGCTGCTAAACCAACTTTGGACGGAGCGGCTGTACGACAGAATTTCTGTATTAGCGACATGGACATGGGTGGCAGAAATGTAATAATTACCGGCGTGTGAGACAATGGAAAAGCCCGTCCCAGACTAAGACCGTAGGACAGAGATATGGAGGAGAAGGAGGATGGTGAACGCAGTAGAGCTGGAAGATAAACTTGGCCAGACTGGTCATTGTATATGTGTTTACTAGAATATGTTTTACTTAAGATTGCGCTGATGTAGAACTAGATATAACACATTCTTGACTTTCTTTCAAGCTCTCACAAGGAGCACCTATGTTATAGATCTCAAGAACGAGTGACTGACTAGGTAGTGTCAGGACTGACAGGAATAGTCAGAATACCGGCAAGTTCTTTTTTTTTTTGAGTCTACTGGAGAGTGGGGGTCTGGACCACAGATCCAGATAGATCAAGTAACAAGTTACGTAATGTTTCTCATCACTATCTATATGATATCATCATCATCATTTTGAATAATATCCAATGTTTAATATGATTAGTAAATAAATGTTGTAGTATTGTAACTCATAGTTCTGTCATTATATTTTTTTCCAATTGTGCATACGTGTTGTGTGTGTACATTGGTGGGGGTTCACTTACACACCAAGGAAAGGAGCAGTCAGGGAGAAAAACCTGTACTAGGATAGTTGTCCTTAAACTTTAATTCAGACTTTAAAATCTATCCTAGCTAACCTTCTCTTTCCTATTCCTTGGCGAATATTCAGCACAGTTCATTTCAATTTTGTAACGAGCCACTTAGAGCTGTACGTTGGATATTCATGGGCCTAATCTATAGTTCAGCCATATAGATTTTGTCCCTAGTCAGTTTCTGACTATTTGGGATTGCTCGCCAGTGAATAATACTTTCATCTAGCCGGTGGGGCACCCCGACTTCTGACAGATTTGGATTCTCGTCTGGAATTTGAATTCGGACTTCTCGCTTTCAATAGACTCCGGTACTAGACCCTAG
This sequence comes from Cepaea hortensis, assembly GCA_963921405.1. NCBI lineage: Eukaryota > Metazoa > Mollusca > Gastropoda > Stylommatophora > Helicidae > Cepaea > Cepaea hortensis. The sequence continues at coordinate 158,748,370 of OY992877.1, read as the reverse complement.
ACATACGATCTTAAAAGTTAACTCTTGTAATCTTCAGTCATCAAAATAGACTATCATCAGATGTAGCTAATTTTAGTTGAGGAAGTTACAGAGTATACATATATAACTTTTCAAAAGTATAACAGATAAGAACTTATGAGAAAACTACCATCATCTATCATTTAGTGTTATCATTAATCATTTATTGATAATTGGACACTTTAATCATAATTACATTGATGTTTTTGATGATTTAACTGCTTGATTGATTTGCCATTTTATGCTTACTTATGCCATTTTCATTATGACAGGTATGCAGTGCATTTTAATATTTATTTAGGTAAATATTACTGATTACTGTGTAGTATATCTCTCACACTTACTTCATTGCGGTCGCCAGAAACTACTTGAATATTACTTTCAGTTGTCTTTCACTGCTGAGGCTAAACTCTACACATTGGTTTAGGTTCTGCTGTCATTGGTTCACTCTTGTCTTTCTAGCTTAGCTTTGATTTTTGATAGATACATAGGAGCTTACCTGAATATAGCCATTAGCAAATATGGACTCACCTTCCCAGGATCTAGATTATCTGAAGGCGCGCACAGATTACTTAGAGTCCACGAGAAGGTTAGGCATAATAGAGGGCTTAACAGGAGAACAATTAGAAATATACATCAGAGACGAGATGAAAGAGTGGGACATGGCGGAGGAACAGATGACTAAAACAATTAATGAGTTATTTGAAGCAAAAGAGCGTAGCAAAACTGAAGAAGCAGAGATGAATAAACAGCATATGGAAGTAGTCAATGCAGAGAAGCTAACCTTTCTAGCGGAACATAAGGTAGGAAATATGGATGCTCACCCAACCAGGAAGGAAGGGGCATCTTTGCTATCCACCGCGGAATCAGAGTTAGTGGACCGGGAACTATAGGTTCTCATTCGACCCAGTCCTAAACGGAAAAGAGGGAAGAAAAAACGGGCCAAGGGCACTTCATGCAGTCACAAACGTGATAACTGTTTGGACCACGGAAATTGTGGTCTCACTGGTTCGCCAGTACAGGACCTTCAGGAAAACCACTTGACTTCTATGAGAAATGAATCTCGAGAGAAAGAGGAACTGAAGACAACCTTTAATGAGGTCGCAGGCAGAGACCTAGCCGATTCTCACATTCCCTTCTGTTCACAGAAACATGAAGTGGAATTACATCTGACTGAAATAGGGAGGAAGGAAGAAACGGAATCTCATGTGAATTTCATTACTGCAACGCGGGAAGAATCACTAATTATCAGTTCAGATAATTTAACTATTAACAGTTACCCAGAGGACAACTGTTTGCACTACGGTTTGCCAGTACAAGACTCCCAGGAATCTCATTTTACTTCAACGAGGGGTGAAACTCAAGAAGAAGAGGACCTGAGGACATCTTTTAAAGAGGTCGAAGATGGAGAGGTAACCGACCTTATTATTCCCTTCAGCTCAGGCAAGCAAGAAGTGAGATTACATTTGACTAAGATAGGGATGAAGGATGATCCGGAACCCCTTGTGATCTTTGAGGCTGCAGCTCAGGAAAAGACACTAGACATCAGCTCAAATGATTTACCTAATGTGATGGATTGTTTAGACACCAGCCCACCACAGGATTTACCTCAACTGGACTTAGCCCATGAAAGCACGACCAGAGAGGAACATCCAGACCAGGAAACATTTCCAGTTGTTATCTCACAGTATACCAGTTCGGAGACTCAGGAAACACAGGGAATTGTCATGAGCCAGAATATGGACTCTGATATTGTGCAGACAACATTGTCTGTAGTTGCTAAAGAAGAAAATTCTTTGCACAAGATGGAGGAAGAAACGCCTATCAGCTCATTAGCTGAAGTTATCAGGGAATTCCAGCAACAGGGACTTGAAGTAACAGAAGTCAAGAGTGGTTTGGAATCAACACTCTTAGGACTCAATCTACCTTTCAGTCAGGTCGATTTGATAGGAGTAGATCAGCTATTTGTGGATACTTCATTTAAAAGTAACTCCACTTTATCGCCCTGGAATAACTATGTTATTTCTCAAGGCAGGACAACTTGGCACACTAAATTTCCAATTTCTAGCACGGTTTGTACAAGAAACTCTAATGCAGAGAAACTTAGCCCGTTAACTGATTATCAGGGGAAGAAACCGCGACACCGAGGAGGGACGATTGTTACGCCCGACTTTGAAGGAGGAAAGCGCCAGTTGAATTTTTATCATGGGACCATGATGTGTAACATTATTCCTTTCAAAAGGAAGATATTGATGGATCAGTTAAGGATCTATAAAGGACGGAGGAAAATCACGGAGACAAGCTTTGCTGGGGCCAGCTTAGGCGAGACTTCACTAAGGGTACATCCTCGGCTGAAAGGATTCAATCACGTGAGGGAATGGACTAAGACCGTTGCCCAGAGGCGCCGAAGAATCCCGTTGATTGTGATCTTTCCCAGAAGGGTAAAAATACAACCTCCTGACAATTACCGGATTTTACCAAGATATTGTATGGAATCCCGGCCGAAAACCAGGTACAAGGACCTATCCAGAGTATCCTTGGATTATGGAAATGGGACGTCTTTATGCAGATGCAGGACAACCCACTGCCACAAGGAATATTGGAAACCTTTAGGCAGATACAGAACGGAGAGTGCTTAGGCATTATTCTGGGATGTACGGCGTGCTTGACAAAAGATTTCTGGCAGAAACTTTTTTTAAAGGGGGAAGCTCTGTCATGAAATGCAGCCTTTACTTCCCAGAACAATTTTCGGTTCACCATGTAGAGAAGTTACAGAAGAACAAATGCAATTCTCTATAATAAAGGAGGAGAAATGGAAGACAGAACAATCAGGCCTGCACACATATAGGCATAAAATGTTGTAGCAAAAGGAACCCATTCAACTGTGAAGTGTCAGAACAGATGGCTGCTGGCCACTAAAACAGGACAGTGGGAATGGCAATAAACCCAGAATAAAATCACACAGACAGTCAGACTAGGTTTGTAAAACCAGGCAGTCCAGCTTAAAGGTGTTACAGGTCAAACTGACAATTACACCCACTGGAGAGCAAACTGTGAAACTGATCTGGGGCTGGCAACTAAAAACCATCCAGTTGTTGTGACACTATGATGATGGTTAGTGGTTCAGAAAGCATTTATGACTGCCAGGGGGAGATAAGTCAGCCTGCATGGGAAAAGAGGCGTGAACTGGCCCAACACTTGAATAGAATTAATTACCTATAGGAGGTCAGCATGTTTCTGTCATACCAGACAGAAAGGTGCCAAGGAGATAATACCGTCTGCTGGACTCAGCTTAAATAAAGGTCCCTAGCCTGTTTCATGTCAGAAAATGTTTTACTTCTGAACAGGTGAGACAGCCAGCTCAATGTTTGTAGTCATATGTATGATTCTGATGTTGGTAGACTCCACTAGGAAAGTTAGTTCTTAGTCTTTTAGATGTATGCACTGACTTTCAGTCTATATCTGACCTAGCTTACTTCAAGAATTATCATTGCTTCAGGTTTCTTGAGTGTATATCCTATTGCTATCAGAGTTGTTCTTACTATACCTTTGGCAGGCAGACTTTGGACTTTCATTTATCATGTTAGATGTCTGTTACTCTATGGAAACTATTAGTTTCTCAGTCGTTGTAGATAATCAGGTTACTACAACTTGTTTGAATTTCCTACTGTATATTAGGAATACTTTCATATGCCTAATGTTTAAGTATATGTCATATGAATATACGATGCTAGGACTATGCTTCGTACATATTCTTTTTGTGTATATACGTCTCATTTCGTATACATACAAACTAACTAGTGCATTGTGCTATTATGTTAAAGTATCATAATATGTCTAGTTTAATTAATATGTTTATGTGTATTGGATGTTTGATATATTGATTTGTCATATGCAAACCTACCAATATGAAGTGTTATGTTAGTGGGTGTGCATTGGCACCTTGCCTATTGGTTGCATTTGTAGCAAAGGTGTAATAGTACAGACATTACCCACAAGTGTTATGGGGTATATGGTGCTAAACCTTTTTCATTGTATGGTGGAGGGTAGTTCACGGAAGTCTGGCACAGATACTGGTCACGGCTTGTAAGCTCGGATGATCAGGCATTATTATAATACCATTACCGACCCTGTGAGCTGCTAAACCAACTTTGGACGGAGCGGCTGTACGACAGAATTTCTGTATTAGCGACATGGACATGGGCGGAAGAAATGTAATAATTACCGGCGTGTGAGACAATGGAAAAGCCCGTCCCAGACTAAGACCGTAGGACAGAGATATGGAGGAGAAGGAGGATGGTGAACGCAGTAGAGCTGGAAGATAAACTTGGCCAGACTGGTCATTGTATATGTGTTTACTAGAATATGTTTTACTTAAGATTGCACTGATGTAGAACTAGATATAACACATTCTTGACTTTCTTTCAAGCTCTCACAAGGAGCACCTATGTTATAGATCTCAAGAACGAGTGACTGACTAGGTAGTGTCAGGACTGACAGGAATAGTCAGAATACCGGCATGTTCTTTTTTTGAGTCTACTGGAGAGTGGGGATCTGGACCACAGATCCATATAGATCAAGTAACAAGTTACGTAATGTTTCTCATCACTATCTATATGATATCATCATCATCATCATCATCATTTTGAATAACATCCAATGTTTAATATTATTAGTAAATAAATGTTGTAGTATTGTAACTAATAGTTCTGTCATTATATTTTTTTCCAATTGTGCATATGTGTTGTGTGTGTACATTGGTGGGGGTTCACTTACACACCAAGGAAAGGAGCAGTCAGGGAGAAAAACCTGTACTAGGATAGTTGTCCTTAAACTTTAATTCAGACTTAAAAATCTATCCTAGCTAACCTTCTCTTTCCTATTCCTTGGCGAATATTCAGCACAGTTCATTTCAATTTTGTAACGAGCCACTTAGAGCTGTACGTTGGATATTCATGGGCCTAATCTATAGTTCAGCCATATAGATTTTGTCCCTAGTCAGTTTCTGACTATTTGGGGTTGTTCGCCAGTGAATAATACTTTCATCTAGCCGGTGGGGCACCCCGACTTCTGACACTTATAATGTCGTCCCTGGGGTGAGGGGAATCAACATCGACATCCTTTTAACCCCATATCAATATCTTGAGGATCTTCTTGATTTCTGTCCACAAAACCCCGTCAGTCCCTGGATTCCCCCCCCCCCTCTCTTTTACTACTGTACCAAGCCCCCTGTCATTCTTCTCCCAATAAAACACACTACACAACACTGGCTCTAACAAAACAACAATTTAGTTTAATAGATAAAAGTGTCAGGTATGTGCAAAGTGTATGCGTAGAATGTCTGTCGTATAATCTAGTGTGTATGCAGAATCAGACCGAACAGCCAAGGAGCACAGTCTGCTTCATCATCGTACTGGCCAAACCACAACACCATATCAGGGATAGAAAACCTCACCCAGATGATGTGTCTCTCAGGCCAAGTGTCGACTTCCTCAGATAGCTCGTGGACAATCAGGATGCTTGGTCCTCAATTTTGGAAAACAGTCCAATATTGAACATCAATCTAACACACACAGTGTAACTACTCTGTTCATAAAAGTTCTGTGATCAGAGAATCCTAAAAATTATTGTTACTGTCACTTTGGAAAATCTAAATGTTAGTATTTCACTTGTTGTAAGAATTCCCCAATGTTAACACACAATGTTACTGTTCCAGGTATTTATATTTACTAGTGTTCCTGGTACAGGTGTTATTTTCAGTGTCCTGAATTTAATGTGATGTAAACTATCACTTAATAAACACCTTTATATAATAATAATAGTTCCTGCTCAGCAGAGGCCAGGTTCCTGCAGACCATCTGGGTTATGGGCCCAGTGCAAAAGCCTCTCCGTAAACTCTGCTTTCAATACTCGAGCCATGACTTTCTAGGACTTTGTTGTTAGCTTCTTGGTAGAATAACGTGGAACAATCGAGTGGAACCTGTTGAAGAAAGAACACACCTGGTGAGAACAACCCGATTCCGACCTTTATTAGGTGAGTGTAGGCCACCGGCCGCACTCAGAAAAAAATAACAGAGAACCAAGCTCTGTCATAAGGCCGAGAAGCTCATCACTTCGGTCTGAGTCATGATAATGCAAGGAAAGACCAAAGGAAACGGGAAGAAACCCAGCAGATGCCCTACTGGAATATCCTACCATTTCACATTCCCTTCATCCCCCCCCCCCCCAACCATCCTCAATCTTCCTAAATATCATCCCACTACATTGCCCTTAACTCACTGAGTTAAATGATATCTCACACCAGTTAGTTTAAGCTACGCGATAGGCTACTGTTGCCGACGCTCATCATCCCACAGTACTGCACTCTATTCCTAAGAATAATCTAAGTTAGATATGTTTAATAGAATACCATATAGTTATTCCTGTTGTATATGGTGACTATGAAATCACATACTGGATAGATGTCCGCGGATATACATCAACAATAGACACTATAATCTCTCTCTATAAACAACTAGGAATAGCGCACACGTCCTGGTGGTGTCACAACATTTGGTCAACTCACCCAGAGTTGTTTACCTCAACTGGTTTTAATACTGGGTCTGAGTGACGTCACAAAACTGTCTAGACACTAGAAATCTATAATCTATTTTTCTCACTGTTTTTTAGACTGGATGGAAACATCCCGCCGTCTATTTTGCTTTCATCTGGGGACCTGTCCCGGCACTTCAAAAAGTCTTGCGTCTGTAATCTAGAGAATTCTTGTCCCCACAACAAAAGATCTTGCCGACCCAATCCAGACAATCCGTCTATCACATCAAAGGATGGCTGCCCGCCTCGAGACGTATGGCGCGACAGTTTTTCCTCGATCAACGACACATTAAAGAATGCCGACTTTTTGTAGACGTAAGACGCGACGTTCTGTCATCGATCGACCGCCAAGATTTATTGTGACAAGTATGTTCCACAAGACCAAAAGCCTTTGCCCCTTTGGAATTACAAACGAGCAGACTGGGACAGATTTGCCATACTAACAGACAAATAGTGTGAAAACATAAATACACGATATGGCAACATGAAGCAAATGGTGGAAAGTCTAAACAGAGCAATAATACAGGCGGCCACCGAGTCTATTCCAAGAGGAGCAAGGAAAAGTTACAAACCATACTGGACTGAAGAACTAACAAATTTTGGAGGACAAAGTTGAAGATGCCAGAAAGACAGCAGAGAGAGAACAAACAACTGAAGCAAACATCTCTCACAAAGCCATCTCAGCAAAATATAAAAGAACAGTAAATCAAACAACAAGAGATTGTTGGAGGGAAAAACCAGAAAACCTGAATTTTGACAGGGATGGAAACAAACTATGGAAACTAGTGAAAGCCACGAACAATGAAGGACCTAGAAACAAAACATAACAATTAAACAAGGAAATGCCTTGCTTACAGGAAAAAAAGGCTGCAAATGCACTAATGGAACACTATGCCAGTGCAAACCACATTGATATTACAATCGAACAGAAGAAAGCAATCAAAGATAAACAGATACATCATAATAATACAGAGACAGCAGCAGAATATATGATGTAAAATCTAACAATGGAAGAAATGGAACAGGCAATGAATACCCTAAAAAAGAAGAAATCACAAGGAAAGGATAAAATCACAAATGAAATGCTAATAGGACTAGGCACCAAGGCAAAAAAGAAACTACTAGCAGTCCTAAATTACAGCTTCAAGAGATGAAAAGTCGCACAGGCATGGAAGGAAGCTATACTAATACCAGTCCCAAAGAAAGAAAAAGACCCGGAAGAACCAAATGGCTATCGACCTATCGGTCTACATAGCTGTGTAGGAAAATTAATGAACGCATTATCAATGGCAGGCTAACATGGCATCTGGAAGAAAACAAACTCTTAACATCACACCAAGCAGGTTTCGGAAAGTACAGATCAACTGAAGATCAAATAACCTATATAGCTCAGGAAATAGAGGATGCCTTCTAAGAGAAAAAGCACACACTTCTGGATAGATTTAGAAAAAGATTTTGATAAAGTATAGAATGAAGGACTGAAAGTAAAACTGCAAAAAATGCATGTTTGTGGGAAAATGTATAAATGGATCAGCCATTACCTTGAGAAAAGAACTGCCAGGACAAAAGTACAAAGACAAACCAGCAAATTGATGCTTTTTGGAGTCAGGTGTCCCCCAAGGAAGAGTTCTTTCACCAACATTATTTCTAGCCTATATAAATGACATCACGGAAAATTTTCCAGCCAGAGTACACACATCCTCCTTTGCAGATGACCTAGCCATGTGGACATCTGAAGAACATATTAGTACAGCTAATAGCAGAATACAGCAAGCCTTATTGGCGCTAAAGGACTGGTCAAAATCATGGCTAGTGAAGATAAGTGAGGAGAAAACAACATGCACAGTGTTCTCCCTCTCAAAAAAACCTCAGCAACCAATGTTGATATTGAATGGAAAAATATTGCGCCACGAAGGAAATCCAAACTATCTAGCAAGGGCGTCACTAGGGGGGTGCTGGGGGTGCGGGCCGCACCGGGTGACACCATCAAGGGGTGACACCAAAATAAAAAAATTGCAAATTTGACAAAGCAGACATAGCGCTGTCTAGTCGGGTTTCATAACCGTTCATTGTTAATTTTAGAAATTTTAATGTTAAATAACAAAAATTTAACTTTGTCCGAGTTTGTCGAAGTTCTTTATTTATGTTTTACCTGAAGTATTGAAGTTATATTGTTCAATTTGTTTTCTTTCTTATGTCCTTATTAACTTTTTGACTTATTTTACAAACATTACTATATGCGATTATATATGGTACAGGAACACTCGGAAGAAGACCATGGTGAAAGTCTAGAGGGGTGACACCAAGAGTTTACCGCACTGGGTGACACCAAGCCCAGTGACGCCACTGCTATCTAGGAGTCACCGTTGATCGTCGCCTGACATGGAAGACACAGGTTGAGAAAAATCGAACAAGATCAAGGCAAAGAATGGCAGTCATGAAAAAGCTTGCTGGTACAACGTGGGGAGCAGATGAGAAATTTCTCAAGAAGTTGTATACTGGGCGGGTGAGGCCAGTACTGGAATATGGCATTGCAGCTTGGGCAACAGCAGCTAAGTCAAACTTTAACAAAATAAGTAGAGTCCAAAACCAAGGAATGCGAATCATAACTGGAAGCCTGAAGACAACGCCTATTAATGAACTAGAAAAGATCACTTGTTTACAACCAATGCAGGACAGAAGAGGTAGCAGAGCCCAGCAACAAGCAGAAAAATTTAGAAGATTGACAGACCATCCTATGTATAACAGGTTCAATGGTTTTGGAAAGGGAAGACTGAAGCGTAGCAACTTTGTAGAAACTGCAAAACGAAAGATTAGGGCAGATCCTACACTTGACATATCAACAGTCAAACCCATTTACAATGCAGACAAGTTTCCAGCTTGGAGACAGCACCAAATGCCTGAGATGATGAAAATATTCCTGGTATTGAGAAAAAGAACATTCAGAATGAAACCGAAAGAAGAAAAATAACCCTAAACTACACAACATAACATTATCCAAGCATCAAATGGACCCATGCATATTCAGATGGATCAGCCAAAAATTCAATAGAAAATGGAGGAGGAGGAATTCACCTAAATTTAAAAAATGGAGTAAAAATAACACAGTCAGTGGCAACTGGAAAATGTTCAAATAACTTCAAAGCGGAGGTAGAGGCTTTGAAAATTGCAGCAAAATTGCTCTTGAGGAGGAAAATAAAGAGAAGCAAATAGCTATCTTCACAGATGCAAAGTCAGCTGTCTCAATACTGAAGAGCAAAAACAGCACAAGACTAGCTGACCTAAGAGCAGCACTCCATGGTCTATGCCAGAAATCCAAAATCGTTGTAATACAGTGGATCCCATCACATTTGCAGTGAATCAGAGCATGCAGGCCACGAGAAGGATGATGCATATTACATATTCGACCGAAGAGTACAAGTAGCAATCTTCAGACTCCGCACAGGACATAACAGGCTGAAATACCACTTGTTCAATAAACTAAAGATAGGAGATACCGATGGATGTAATTGTAGAACTGGTAAAATGACAGCTAAACATTTGCTGCAGGAGTGCCCAATATATGCAGAACAGAGAAAGATATTTTGGCCCACACCTGCTTCATTTGAGGACAAGCTCTATGAGGATATCAACAAGCTCAAGTTGACTGCAGCTTACTTTAACTACATTCAGGTTGACATCTAAAGGTGCATGAAGAAGTAATTAGACTACCACACTTCATACCAAGCAATTCCATTGTACCAAAGTCCGAATCAGGCGCACGATGCCACTGTATTCTTGGTCCAGGCACATATTCTACGGCTCTCAGCTGAGGGATATGGCTGATCGCTCCTAATTCAATATCCCCCATGTGTGAGAACCAGGCCGACACTCACCCACTGCTGTATGGAGCTGAGATGCTGAGCCTGCTACAAGTTTGGCCCAGAAACTTGTTCCACGGCTCTCAACCGAGAGATATGAGGGTTTCCCGGATGAGAGCGCCTGGAAGTTACTCACTCTCTGCTGCATGGAAGTAAGATGCTGAGTAGGCAGCACATGCAGCCTACCTCGTGATCGTTGCTCAAGGTGGAAAAAACGTCCCAGTCGCACGCAATGGTTACGATGCAAGTCTCTATTTAAACTCATTGAGTGAGCGCAGCCAAAGGCAGAAACACGTCTATAGTAGGTAAGTTTTTTTTTTTTTGGCCCCAATATGAACATCTATATCTCAGTAACCAACTGAGGGAAAATTATGAGATTTAGTATATAACCTTATCATTATGTCCACCCAACAACAAAAAAATTTGTTCTGGAGATTTTACAGCAGATTTCAAAGTTTGCTTACATGCGGTATATAATTTACGGGTCTGAGATGAAATTCATAATTTTAAATATATTACAGCGTAGCCAGACAATCAGCGCTCAGTGTTGAATATTGTTCGTTTTTTCACGGTATTGGCCTTATGCCAACTACCCGCGTTGTTTAAACTAGGACTGTTCATTCAGAGGTGTCTCAAAATGTGGGTTATTTCATGAAACCTGATTAATATGTTGTTTTGTTTTTAAAATCTTACCACTTATCGCTAACATTGAAATGTCTGAATACTTTTCAAAGGGATTGAATGCAAAATTATACACTTCAAAGAATCGCTATGAAGTTGTACACATATTTTTGTCAAGGAGCTGATCACAGGAAACTGTTTTATACTATTACAAATTCCGAAAAAAGAACAATGCATGCATTGGGTTTGAGTAAACGGTCATTTCGTCGACAGCTTTGACAAAGATGTCATAAGGCGAGCTATTATAAAAATGCTTTAAAAAGTCGCTTGATATACGACAGGGTCGACTTCATTGCACCGGGTTCTATCCCATATGGCTCGGTCTCTTTCCGCAGCGCGGATAGCATCGCACAAAGCACGAACTCCGTAGCTCTAGCGACGACCAAGAGAAGTCTCCGAAAAATTTAACTCGTGAACCGAAGGATGCGGCCCGGAATCGAACCCACGACCTTTGGAGCCCGAGACAAAAGGCTTGACCACTTCGCCACGGAGATTCCTGAAATTATAAAAATTTTGGATTTTATATTCAGGATTATCCAGCATTATAAAACTGCTGGATGCCAAAGAAACAGCGACTGTAAGAAAACTTAGGGTTTTGTTCAAAAAGAACAATAACATAGAGCTATCCAAAACAACTTTGTGGAAAATTATAAAGACATTATCTTCACTATTTGAAAGTACAAGGGCGGTAGAAATAATCTTTGCGAGCAACCGCATTTTGGAGCCATGAGAAGCAGATACCTACGTGAAATAAGGGAAATGCGCAAAGAAAATTATGGCATAGTGTGTTTGGATGAAATGTGGACCAATGCGCACCACACAAGTGATAAGGAATGGCAATCAGTGGATAGACAGATAAAGCGATATGTGCCCAGTAGTATAGGACAACTTTTGGTCATGGCCCATGCTGGTAATACGCATAATGTCTTACAACAGAATGCTGGGCTCGTGTTCGTATCAAAGCATCCAGACAATAGGGATTATCATAATAAGATGAATGGTAATGTATTTAGAGAATGGCTCGAGAATACTGTGCTTCCATCCCTAGATAGACCGTCGTGTCCAATTAAGGACAATGCATGATATCAATGTTGTTGCCCAAGAAGACAAAATACGTACAGCATCGAGCACAAAGGGAACAATAAAGATATGACTCCGAATGGAAAACATACCATTTCCAGAAACGTATTTCTAGCTAGAATTGTTGTCCCTTGTAAAGTAGACGCCAAAAAGCAAGAAATATCAAATCGACAAGTTGATAGAAGAGCATCGTCATGGGTGCTTGAGACTTCCGCCGTACCATTCTCATTTAACCCTATAGAACTTGTGTGGGCTAAAATTAAAGGACAGGTGACAGCTGACAATACTATATTCAAATTGTCTGACGTCAGGATACTAATCCAGTCCGCGCTATTAAATATTGATAAAAGTTACTGGATAAATGTGAGGACCATGTGTTGAAAGAGGAAGAGGATTATTGGAGAAAGGATGGATTGAATTTTATGCAACCGAGAGCAGTCATCAACCTACTGGAATCGTCCGACACAGATTAAGGTCTGAGCAGATCGCAGACCTTAATCCACGTGCACACCAACTGGGATATTTTGCTATAAATATTCAGAAGAATTGCAGGCCCTAAACATTACAGCATCAGCATAATGTCAATGGCAACAGTTTGTATTCCACAGTGATGAATTTTTAATCCCTCAAGCCCTCAGCAGTGACAAACAACTGTATTGAAAAAAATAAAAAAATTTAAATAAAAACACACACACACATACACACTAAACGCATTGAATACCAACAGAAGAATAATATTGCGGTGGAAACTGACATATTGTGGCATAACAAGAAACGTGAGAGCAAACACGTTGTCAAATTAGGGGACAACACACGTGCATACGAATCAATCTATAAACTTCAATGAAAAGAGGACCAACATCTTGGTCGTTAAGAAGAAAGTCCACTACAGAGACACTGACAACTATTTTCATAGTGCAAAACAGGTAATCATGTTCCGTCTCTGAACGGTAAACAGCAGAGTAGACAATCTTTCACGAAGACTCAAAGCGGGTATGTCACCCATGTGTACGTGTGAACAAACTACACAGACCGCTGAACAGATCCTTAAAAATGGAAACATGATGACTAAATTGCAGTATCATTTCTGGTCACTCCATACGCAATTTAACGCACAGCTATTTGGAAGCTTTCACGAACTCAATATAAAAAGTTAACACGAATACTTGTGTACACATTATTAACCAGCAGCTGAAGAAACAAGAAGGAAATGAAAAATAAGGTAAGAAATATATTCCTTCTACTTTCCTGTCAATTTACAAATTATTTACCTCATGCCTCTGTAAATTCGCTGTCTTTACTAATATTACACATTGCACCCCTCTCGGGATTCTCCGTGGTGAAGTGGTCAAGCCGTCTGACTCGGGCTCCGAAGGTTGTATGTTCGATTCCGGTCCGCGTCCTTCATTTCACGAGTGCATTTTTACAGAGACTCCCGAGGGTCGTCGTTGGAGGTACGGAGTTCGCGCATTGTGACACGCTTTTCGCGCTGCTGAAAGAAACTAAGCCGTATGGGATAAAAACCCGGTGCAATGCAGCCGACCCTGTCGCTTTTACGCTACTTCTTTCATTGCACCCACTCCCATACGAATTCGGATACGCCTTGTGTGTCATCTGAATTGGCGGGGCTTTCATTACTGTAAACATAAATTTGTTAGCGAGAAATCACTAGTTTTACAGCAAAACATCAAAGAAATGTCGCCGCTTTCGATGATTTAAGTTGTTTTTGGACCTATTAAAGACATATCTCTTGGGTGGGGGTAAATATAAGACGGTTGGAAAAATTGCATAACGATGCAACAGACAGTTTTCAAAATAACTGATCGTGAATGAAGGCATTCTTTTCGGGACATACTATAATAAACATCAAATTGAACGCTTGGCTAGCGAATCCATTACGTGGAAATTCGAAGCAAAAGCTTGCTGAGTGGATAGAGATAAGCAATTCCACTGTACCAAAGTCCAAATCAGTTCTCTAAGTCAATATCCCAAGGATGTGAGAACCGAGCCGATACTCACCCACCGCGGAATGGAGGTGAGATGGACGTCTATGAAGGTTTCCACTCACGCATTGAAACCTTTGCAGCAGTGATTGGTCTTGAGGACGTGTACAACAGTGTGCCATTGGATTTCTTAATGCTTCAGCTTCTTGAACTTTCCTCCTTAGTTGGATCGCTGCAGCCCTCTTCCAACGGAAAGTAGTTTTTAGATGTGGCAGTTGGACTTCAGAACCAACAACAATATATCCTGGCCTACCACAGGGATCACCATTATCTCCCGTGCTGTTTAACGCCTGCATTGTGAGAATCACCAGCGAGCAGATCACTGGACCGGGGAGGACATTGTCATATGCCGATGATGTTTTAGTGTATCGTCAGGGTAAGGATAGAGATCAGGTTGCTGTAGAACTATAAACCGAACTCAATCGCTTAGGTACTTGGTGTGTTGAAGCTAGGGCAATGATCAACCCAACAAAGGTAACCGTGACATGGTTCTCTTTAAATAATCATATTGTCAACACTCCAACACCAACTGTACATCTGTGTTAAGAGACTGTGGATGTAACTGACTCAGAAAGCATGCTGAGGAGGCAGGCTTCGTGCAGAGTGGCTTGCTTCGCTCGGAGGTCACGGGTGGCAAGCATCACCTGGATCTTTTCTCCGGGGCATGCCGGTGTGCTGGGGAATGAACAGGTGGACAGATTGGCTGGCTCGGCAAAACTTGGTGGAGTATTGATGCATGACAAGGCAGACGTGGTTGCGGCCTTGTGGGAGCACCTGTACACCTCGGAGGAGCAAATGAATCACCATAGTCTGGTAAGAATGCGGCAGCGAGGTGTGACGAGGGGATCTGGCCGATGCTCGACGTTCAGAGGAAAGGCGAGACGGTCATATAATCAGATTGCTACTGGAACAATTAGTGTTGGAACTCTTTGCTGGCTGCTGAGGATGGGGACCGAGCGCTTATGGGAATGCCCCGAATGCTGTGATGTCGGTTCCTAAATCAATCAATCAATCAATCAGAGACTGTGGAAAGAACGCAGGCAATGAATTACCTGGGGATACGTTTTGATCGAAGCCTTGCTTATCATGAGCACAGGTGATAACAAAGGCCAAGCGGGGTTTCGCTGCGATGCGGGTGAATGCGACAGCAAACTGTGAGCAGTGCCATCTATGTCTTCTATACGAGGGGCTGGTCATGTCTGTTTTTTGAGTATGCGATGGCGATCCCGACTGTCAACCGTAAGCAGATAGAAAGGATAGAAAGGATACAGAACAAAGCAATGCGCATTATTCTTGGATGTACAAGAGATACAGCATGCAGAGCGATGCGCTACCTTCTTGATTTTCCAACCATGAGGGACAGAATACAAATTTGACAAGCACGTGCATACCTCAGAGTTAACGCAAACAAACAAAATCCACTGCATAGTGAAATTATGAGGGTGCAGGACAGCAGGTTACAAAGAGGAAAGTCGTGGATGGGTCAAGCCGAAGACATTCTTCAACAGGTGTGTTCACTTGAGGACTCGGAACCTGGCGAGGAGTGGGTACAAGTGCCAACAGATTTCTGTACGTCCTTTTCTGTTTGCATCCAACTAGACAGAAAATGCAGACAAGAAACCCCGGCTCCTGCGGAGGCGGAAGTTCAAGCGTTGATTTTTGAGAATTCGTTAGACGGTGATGCTGGCGTTTACACAGATGGGTCGGTCTTTCGACATGTGAGAAGCTCATGGGCCTTTACGGCTCAGGCCGGAGAGAGAATTGTGAATGTGAACTCTGGTACTTTTGTTGAGACCACAAGTAGCCCGATTATGGAAGTCATGGCAGTAAGTAAAGCAATAACATGGCTCGAGACACAGACATTCACTAGGGCATGTTTCCTTAGCGACTCAATGAGCATGCTCAAGAGAATAGCGATGGGGTGGATCCGAAGAGAATGGTTGCTGCCTCTGGAGCGGTCTCGGCTGGCAAAGATTAGTTTCATCTTCGTGCCAGGGCATGCAGGAGTACAAGGAAATGGGTGGACTGACAAGCTTGCAGGAAAGGCTACCGTGGAGGGCGGATGCGCCATGGACCAGGCTGACATTCTGAATGCTCTACGAGAAGTAAGAGTTTTGCGAGAACCAAGTGATGACTGTGAATCTACAACCATGGTCAGACTGCGAGAACAGCAAATTAAAAGATGTGTGGCCAAATAAGAACACTACGCAGGAAGCCAAAGAAGATTAATAAACCAACACAGAACTGGTGTCGTTAGCCGCTAAACGCTGCGGCATTTGCTGAGGAGGAGATCCAAGCACTTATGGACTGAATGGTTCGATGTGCAATGAGGATGATCTGTCGACTAACTAACTAACTAACTATAAAAAAAAGTCCATTTACTTTTGTCTGCCCCAATATAAAATTCCATATCTCAGTAACCAGCTGAGAGAAAATGATGAGATTTAGCATATAACCTTATCACGATGTCCACCCAACAAAATTTTTTTTTGTTCTGGAGATTGTACAGCAGATTTCAAAGTTTGTTTATATGCGGTATATAATTTACGAAACAGAGATGAAGTGCACAATATCAGAAGTATAAGATCTTCACGAGGAAACATGAGCGTTCAATAGTAAATTTTCACGTTGTTCACGGGATTGGCCTTACGAAAAGAGCCGTGAGAAGTGAAACGGGGAGTGTTCACCCGTGTCGCAGTATCTTCAGAGGTGTGTCATTAATGTGGGTCCTTTCATATAAGGCTTCACGTTTAGAAAGTACAAGGGAGGTAGAAATATCATTTGCGAGCAACCGCATTTAGGAGCCACGAGAAGCAGATACCTACGTGAAATAAGGGAAATGCTAAAATAAAATTATGACATAGTGTATTTGGATGAAACCTGGATCGATGTGCAACACAAAAGTGAAAAGGAATGGCAATCTGTGGACGGAAAGATAACGCGATATGTGCCCAGTAGTAAAGGACAGCGTTTCGTTATAGCCCATGCTGGTAGTACTCAAAATGGTTTACCACAGAATGCTGGACTCGTGTTCGTATCAAAGCATACAGACAATATGGATTATCATAATGAGATGAATGTATTTAGCGATTGGCTCGAGAATACAGTGCTTCTATCCCTAGATAGACCGCCTTGTCTAATTATGGACAATGCATCATATCAAAATGTAGTTGCCCAAGAAGACGAAATACCTACGGCATTGATGCATGACAAGGCAGACGTGGTTGCAGCCTTGTGGGAGCACGTATACACCTCGGAGGAGCAAATGGATCACCATAGTCTGGCAAGAATGAGGCAGCGAGGAGTTACGAGGGGATCTGGCCGAGGCTCGACGCTCACAGGAAAGGCGAGACGGACATATAATCAGGTTGCTACTGTAATTATTGGTATTGGAACTCTTCGCTTGCTGCTGAGTATGGGGACGGAGCGCTTATGGGAATGACCCGAATGCTGTGATGTCGGTTTCTAAATTAATCAATCAATCAATCTATTCAAATTGTCTGACGTCAAGATACTAACCCAGACCGCGCTATCTCCCCCGATGTGTCTTCACCTTGCCGTGATGGGGGAGCTTGCGTGTCCCGTCGACCCCATGTGCTTGCCGATGGATGAAAACTATATATCGGACAGCTCTTGGGATAGGGACCAGACTAAGAGAGACACAACCTGCTGCTCTGCAGGTAGACTGAGGATAACAGTCAAAAGATTAAATCAGGTACACTAAGGCAGAAGACCTTGGTCCGGACAAAACTATAAGGCTCTCTGTCAAGGGCTGTGGCTGAAGTCACAAACCCGCGGATCTGAGAGCCGGGCCGATACACACCTACCGATAAATAGAGGTACTGAGCACGCTACATGCCCAGTTCTGATACTTGTTTGAAGGCTCTCAGCTGGGGGATATGAGGGATTCCAGGATGAGAGGGCCTGGCCGTTTCTCGTTCACTGCTGCACGGAGGTAAGGTGCTGAGCCGGCCGCACATGTAGCCTACCTCGTGAGCGAGAATAAAAATGCAGAAAGTGTCCCAGTCGAATGAAATGGCTACGAAAACGGTCTGTATCTAACACATAGAGTGTAGACAAACGTGAAAAAACGTCTCAATAACACGAAATGGAACGCATGGCTAGCGAATCCATTGCGTGATCCGAAGTCAAAAGCAAAAGCTTACCGAGCGGATGTCGCCCGCAGTCTGACCGTTCCTGGTGTGTGCTTGAGCGACCAGTAAGTAACAAGCGAGATGCCCAACACATGGAAGTGAGGAACTAAAGCAGCCATGAGCAGGACGTCGCAACTCCTTGGGTGAGCTCAGTCTCAGAGCAATATGTGCCGGCTCTGCAATTATGGAAGCCTCCTTGGATAGCCTTGGATAGGCCCATGGTCTGCCCCTGCCTTCCCACGGTTAACCGTGATGTCGATGATCGTTCTATCTTGACCAGCTGAGATGTCGGCGACATCACAACAAAAAGTCTAACCTCGAAACCCGAGGAAGCTAATCTCATTTAAAAAATGCCTGCTGAAGTCGGAAGTGCCGTCCTACGGGTGGCAAACTAAAAATTGGCACTACGCATTTACGTCCGAGTGAAATGTCTCGTCCGAATGTCTCTCGTGCTAGGAACAGCTCTGACTACCTAGTTTCCGAATGCCGCTCTTGTTTAGAACAGCTCTGATTAGGTAGTTTTCCGAATGTCTGTCGTGCCTGGAACAGCTCTGACGGGCCCAACGACAAGCACATGTCCGAAAACTCGCTGAGTGGATACCGTTTGCAGACCTGTCTGGTTTTGTGCGGGAACGGCCCGGGGCGAACGAAATGCCCAATATATTGAAGTGAGGACTTAAAGCAGCCATGAGCAGGACGTGACGAATCCCTTGGTGAGCCCAGTACCAGGGCGCTATGTGTCGGACCTGCAACTATGGAAGCAACCTTGGATGGCGGAAAATGCTATGGACTGTCCCTTCCTTCTCTTGAGGGATGACCGAAGTCATCGACTGTTCCAACTTGACCAGCTGAGATGTGGACGGTACCACAAAAGTGAGAGTCTCCCAGGAATGCTAACCTGGTCAAATATGCACGCATAAGCCGGATGTG
This sequence comes from Cepaea hortensis, assembly GCA_963921405.1. Classification (NCBI taxonomy): domain Eukaryota; kingdom Metazoa; phylum Mollusca; class Gastropoda; order Stylommatophora; family Helicidae; genus Cepaea; species Cepaea hortensis. The sequence goes on along the minus strand of OY992877.1, from coordinate 158,729,053 downwards.
TTGACCTAAGGGTTTTCAACCCAAGGGTGCCTAACGCACACCGCAATGACATCTGGAAAAAAAAACACTCCGGATGAACGAAAAGAAGAAGAAGACCGCGCTATTAAAAATTGATAAAAGTTGCTGGAAAAAAATGTGAGGACCATGTGTTGAAAGAGGAAGATGACTATTGGAGAAAGGATGGATTGAATTTTATGCAACCGATAGTAGTGATCAACCTACTGGAATCGTTCGACACCGATTAAGGTTTGGGTAGATCGCAGACATTAATCCACATGCACACCTACTGAGATATTTTGCTGCAACTATTCAGAAGAATTGCAGGCCCTAAACATTACAGCATTACATTACATAAAAAAAAAAAAACATTACACCATCGGCATAAACAATACAACTTGTTAATGGCAACAGTTTGTATTTCACAGTGATGAATTTTCAATTCATCAAGCCCTCAACGGTGACAAACAACTGACATTGAAAAAACAAAAAGCTCTAGACGCACTGAATACCAACCGAAGAGTAATATTGAGGTGGGAACTGACATATTGTGGCATAACAAGAAACGTGAGAAGAAACACGTTGTTAAATGAGGGGACAACACACGAACATACGAATCTATATCTATAAAACACAGTGTATGTATGTATGTATGTATGTGGGTCCGTTCTTTATGCGTTCGCGAAGGGTCCAACCGATTGAGATAAAATTTTCTACACGTCTTCTTTTCATTCCCATACAACCGACTGTCATAGTTTTGTACTTACTAAAAAGCTATTTACTTACTAAAATTTAATAATTTAAATTTACATTATCATTTCTATATAGCAAGGGGACTTAACATAAGAAAAGTTATTTCAAGGGGCATAACTTTTAATAACATTGCTATTATTTTATATATAGATTGTTGCATTGTTTTCAAAGATTTATAAACTCTTTGTCTACAGTTATTTACAGGCATATGAGTTATAATAAATAATGATATAATCTTTAAGGCATTTTCTTCTTCTTCTTCTGCGTTCATCCGGAGTTTGTTTTTTTCGGATGTGATTGCGTTGTGCCTGTTTACAGCAGAGCTGCGTTCTTGCGCCGTTAGGCCGACACATCCGACTTCTGCGGGCATTTGTTGACCGGGTTAACCTTCCCGGGGTTAAGGCATTTTCATAGTTTTCATAAAAAATAATGCATCTATTTAAATAGTGAAAATTTTCTAACTCATCTTTTTATTTTTTTTTTAACAGCACATTAATATTTTTTTTTTATCATTCTCATATGTATGGCGCGTTACAGCCACATTGGGTATTTTTTGTTGTCAAAGAATTGCTTCATAAGAGATGTTGAATGAAAGAATGTATGAGAGGAAATAGAGAAGAAGGGCAGAATGTAGGACGGGCCTGCGATTTTCGTAAATTTTAAAAAAAAAGTAATTTTTTGTGAGAGAAAGTTAGTTGCATACCGTTTGCAGTACTCTGCAGTCAACCCACCGCCCACCATTTATTGGCTGTTCGTGATATCTTGGTAAGTTTACTTTAGATAGATCTCTTCCAATCATATTTTCTACTATCAATCTATCTATTCTTCTATTCTATCTATATTTTTAACGGGAACGGGCCGAACATTGATAGATAGATAGACTTACTTATTAACTTACCCTCGTATATATTACGAACAGTTTCTTGTCTGCTCTGATTGCAGTTTTCATATTTCTCGTGTAGTTTTTGCATGTAAGACTATTTCTATCCTTGATCTCTTTAATTGTGTTTTCCTTCTGAGTGTGTCTTTTGTAATATATCTTTGCTTCTTGTACCTTTAAAGAATCACGTTTTGTGCTAATGAGATAAGAATGTATTTCACTAGCATGCTAGCTGAACAGGTGCCATGACTTCTTATACTCCCATTAGTCACTGACACATTGAAATTGTTTTTCCTTCAATTATACTCATGCGTATAAATTTTACGTCTCACTAATTGTGATAGGTTTTCACCCAAATACGCTTCTAGCGTTCCATTTTCCCATCCTAATTTTCTACTTTAACACAAAAGCAGAGAATTCCACAATAGTTTACTGTCGTTAGACCTCGTACTCTTATTAACTCTGTCAGTGGTGTGCTGACTTCAATCACAAGGATGAGGGAAAGTTAAAGCCGTTGTAACGCGTTTAAAGGGACACCCAGTAGGCCTATCAAGTCTTGGGCATCAGCGAGCTCTTTGTTGGTTTTACGGAACCCCTTGCAAGACTTCTGCCATATGTCCACCACGGATAAATTGCCATCTCTGGCCTACGCCGAAATGGCAAGGGATCTCGGAGTTGGTAACCCATAGAGATGCAGCAATTATAAACTATTCTGGCACTCATCAGCACTCCCAAATCAAGGGTACATATTGTTCATCGAATGGCCTACTTACTAAAGTGACAAAAATGTTATAATGTCCGTCATATATGATTTCTGCTAGATGATAAGGTCTAAAGTCCACCGAACGAAAATACTATTAAATGGCAGCTCGGTTCAAACGACCACAACGTATCGTATGCCAAACGAAATACTTGTGCTGCAAGAGAAAACCATGCATTTATATACATGCCTATCAAAAGTGTAAGAAAGATACCGAATGCCCCTGATCTGCAACACCGCAAGCCATAGGAATGTAGGTGGAAAGGTGTTTTTGGTGGTTTCGAGAAGGAAAATTGCTTGGCTAGTAAATCCATATGGTTGAAAGTCTCACTCGACACCTTAGCGTGTGAGCGTCGCCATAGTCCAACATTTGCGACCTGCGACCACTAGTCTCCGAAAGTGCAGCTTGTGGTGCAAGGTAAACTCTATATAGGAAGTAAGATCAAGCAGCCACGCGCAGGACGTGCCGATTTCTTGGTTGAACCCAGTACTAGAGCGTAATGTTTCAGTTCTGCATTTATGGAAACCTCCTTGGATGGCGGGGAAGGGCTATGGTCTGCCCTTGACTTTCCTGGAGGGCCGACTGGTACGCATATGACTGTTCCCAACGGGCCTGTGGTGTCTCTACAATGGATAGAGGGACAAATATGACGTTAACACCCATTGACCTCGAAAAGTCCTACGAAAACTCGGGAAGGCCAACCCGGTCAACAAACACGCTCAGTCGGATTTGTCGACCGAAAGGTGCAAATATCACAACTCTGCTGTAAACTGCCATAAGGCAATCACGTTCAAAACAAACAATATCGAACGAACGACAAAGAAGAAGATTTGATATTCGTTCGCTTTCACTGTTCGCGTAAATGCTCTGCTTAGCCTGGTGACCTCACCACCAGATCTTTGTGATTCATTCTCGGTTGAAATGTTGAAGCTCTTGTGATGAATAATGTCAATGTGATTTGAGTTCCCTTGATTTCCACACATCCACATAGGTTGTGGATACATCATCAGCATTTAGCAGCCCTTTAACCCTTTTAGGACGGAACAACATTGGGCCAAATTTAGGTTTCCCTCTGAAAAAGACGGAGCCATTTTTTTGGAGTACAGAAATGACTGAAGTGACAATTTTATAAATTACTAGCTGACCCTGCCCGGCTTCGCCCAGACCCTGGTGGGGAGCATCTCATTTAATTCATATAAGTAGTCATATAAGTTCTCGTTCCCGTTACCGACTGACTGTCTGTCTGTCTGTCTGTCTGTCTGTCTGACCCGGCCCGGCATTGCCCAGCTCCTGGTGTGGAGCATCTCATTTAATTCATATAAGTAGTCATATAAGTTCCCGTTCCCGACTGTCTATCTGTCTGTCTATCTGTCTGTCTGTCTGTCTGTCTGCCTGACTCTGCCCGGCTTCGCCCAGTCCCTGGTGGGGAGCATCTCATTTAATTCATATAAGTAGTCATATAAGTTCCCGTTACCAACTATCTGTCTGTCTGTCTGTCTGTCTGACCCGGCATCGCCCAGCTCCTGGTGTGAAGCATCTCATTTAATTTATATAAGTAGTCATATAAGTTCCTGTTCCCGACTGTCTATCTGTCTGTCTGTCTGTCTATCTGTCTGCCTGACCCTGTCCGGCTTCGCCCAGTCCCTGGTGGGGAGCATCTCATTTAATTCATATAAGTAGTCATATAAGTTCTCATTAAATTCATACAACAAAAAAAGTAACTTAAAAGAATGTCCTCACCATCCATTATTTTTAATGAAAACTCTTTCTAATCACCTGCATGACTACAGTAACTTCTTAAGCAAAAAAAGATGAGTTACAATGTTATGCATTGTGCATTATTTTTATGAAAACTTTGAAAATGCCTTACAGATTGTATCATTATTTATTATAACTCATATGCCGGTACATAACTATGGACAAAGAGTTTATAAATCTTTGAAAACGATGCCACAATATGACTATAAGTTATACAGAAAAGTTATGCCCCTTGAAATAACCTTTACAGAGTTAGGTCCCCTGAAATATATGAAATTATGATGAAAAATGAAAAATGAAATAATACTGAGTAAGCAGGCGATTTCACACTAACAAAATATCACAGTTGGCAGCGCTGGATTAAAAGGAAGGCGTGTAGAAAATTTCATCTCAATCGGATGGGCCGTTCGCGAACAAATAAAGGCCATACGGACAGAGATACATAAATACATACAGAGATACATACGCACATCCTAATTTATATATAAGAAGTGTCAGGGTAAGTGGGTACTCTAGCTAACAGCAAGGGGCATCGTTTTTTTTTTTTTTTTAAATTCGCATATCCTTTACAGGACATCGCTATCAACAGCAGCATTTTTCAGCTGTCTGTTGATTTCTTGGCAAGATTACGCTCAGTAGTTTGCCATTGCTTTCTGAGCGGCGGGCTCAGTTATCCCGCAAGTCACCGGCGGGGGTAGAACCGCTCCCAGCTCTCGCCCGCTACGAGACTGCGTGATAAACGGGATTACGGAGAGAAAGTGTGCAACCCCTCGGCCAGAGAGACCGGCTAGGGGCATCTTAGAGGTGTCTTCTTCTTCTTCTGCGTTCATCCGGAGTTTTTTTTTTTCGGACGTGATTGCGTTGTGCCTGTTTACAGCAGAGCTGCGTTCTTGCGCCGTTAGGCCGACACATCCGACTTCTGCGGGTATTTGTTGACCGGTTAACCTTCCCGGGGGTTTCTTAGGACGTTAGACTCTCACTGTTGTGGTGTTATCTCCCATCCCAGCTGGCCCATATAGAACAGCCAAAGGCATTCTGCGTCAGCCCTCAAGGGAATGCAGGGGCAGACCATGAGCATTCCCCGCCATCCAAGGAGGCTTCCATAATTGCAGAGCCAACACACAGCGCTCTGGTACTGGGCTTACCCAAGGAATCGTCACGTCCTGCACATGGCTGCTTAGCCTCACTTCCGTATATTGGGCCTTCCGTTCACCATAGGCTGTTCTTCCGGAAGCCAGAAGAATGCAGTCTGCAGATGACATCCACGTAGTGAGCTTTTGATTCGGACTTTCCACGTAATGGATTCGCTATCCAAGCATTATTCCATTTCATGCCTCTGGGAGGCTTGTGTAACCGACATGCCTGTGATATGAAGTGTGGCAGTTTAAATACTTCTTCATGCACCTTTAAATGTCAACCTGTATGTAATTAAAGTAAGCTGCAGTCAACTTGAGCTTGTTGATATCTCCATAGAGCTTGTCCTCAAATGAAGCAGGTGTGGGCCAAAATATCTTTCTCTGTTTTGCATATATTGGGCACTCTTGCAGCAAATGTTTAGCTGTCATTTTACCAGTTCCACAATTGCATTCATCGGTATCTCCTATCTTTAGTTTATTGAACAAGTGGTATTTCAGCCTGTTATGTCCTGTGCGGAGTCTGAAGATTGCTACTTGTTCTCTTCGGTCGAGTTTGTAATATGCATCATCCTTTTCGTGGCCTGGATGCTCTGATTCACATTTGGCTCTATAGGTGCTTTTTATAAACCTCTTTGCCTCATTATAGGTTATGTCTATGTCAGGCTGTGGTAGTCGTCCACCCTCTTTTGCTAGTCTGTCAGCCTACTGTCAGGTATACTGCAATGTGATGGGATCCACTGTATTACAACTTTTTTGGATTTCTGGCACAGACCATGGAGTGCTGCTCTTAAGTCAGCTAGTTCTGTGCTGTTTTTTGCTCTTCAGTATTGAGACAGCTGACATTGCATCTGTGAAGATAGCTATTTGTTTCTCTTTATTTTCCTCCATCAAGAGCATTTCTGCTGCAGTTTTCAAAACCTCTACCTCCGCTTTGAAGTTACTTGAGAATTTTCCAGTTGCCACTGACTGTGTTTTTTTCACTCCATTTGTTAAATTTAGGAGAATTCCTCCTCCTCCATTTTCTATTGAATTTTTGGCTGATACATCTGAATATGCATGGGTCCAATTGCTGCTTGGGTAATGTTCTTTTATGTAATATAGGGTTATTTTTCTTCTTTCGGGTTCATTGTGAATGTTCTTTTTCTCAATACCAGGAATGTTTTCTATCATCTCGGGCAGTTGCTGCTGTCTCCAAGCTGGGAAGTTGTGTGCATTGTAAATGGGTTTCTTCTTCTTCTTCTTTTCGTTCATCCGGAGTGTTTTTTCAGATGTGATTGCGGTGTGTCTGTTATGCGCCCTTGGGCCGAAACCCGTAGGCCAACACATCGACTTTAGCGTGCTTTTTTGACCAGGTAGCATTCCTGGGAGACTCTCACTTTTGTGGTGCCGTCTACATCCATGCTGGCCAAGTTAGAACGGTCGAAGACAACGGTCATCCCTCAAAGGAAGGCAGGGACAGTCCATAGCATTTTCCGCCATCCAAGGTTGCTTCCATAGTTGCAGGGCCGACACATAACGCCCTGGTTCTGGGCTAGCCGAGGGAATCGTCACGTCCTGCTCATGGCTGCTTTAAATCCTCACTTCAATATATTGGTCATTTCGTTTGCCCCGGGTCATTCCCGCACAAACCAGGCAGGTTTGCAGACGGCATCCACTCAGCGAGTTTTCGGACATGTGCTTGTCGTTGCGCCCGTCAGAGCTGTTTCAGGCACGACAGACATTCGGAAAACTACCTAGTCAGAGCTGTTCCGAACAAGAGCGGCATTCGGAAACTAGGTAGTCAGAGCTGTTCCTAGCACGAGAGACATTCGGACGAGACATTTCACTCGGAAGTAAATGCGCAGTGTCAATTTTTAGTTTGCCACCCGTAGGACGACACTTCCGGCTTCCGGCGGGCATTTTTTAATGAGGTTAGCCTTCCTCGGGTTTCGAGACTCTTTGTTTCGGCTTCCACACAGCAAGCTTTCGCTTCGGGCTGCCACGTAATGAATTCGCAAGACAGGCGTTCCATTTCGTGTCAACGAGACAATTTTCCACCTTTGACTACACTCACTCCATGAGTGTGGTTACAGACTATCGGACGTCTGCGAGACGTGCGACCGAGGTGTTTTTCCACCTTTTGTACTCACTCACGAGGTAGGCTACATGTGCTGCCGGCTCAGCACCTTACCTCCGTGCGTCTGTGGGCGAGTAACGGTCAGGCCCTTTCATCCGGGGTGTAGCGAAACGCCAGTGGTCCATGTCCTTATGCATTCTTTTATTTTGGGTAGACAGGGGGGAACGGCTTTCGGAAGCTCTAAGTTCTCTTGTTCTCTCAAATCTCCATGAAAGATGGTTCTTTGGGTTATCTTCCTATCACAATCTTTACATGGAGCAAGTAGCCAATGTCTTTCACATCGGGTAAACCCGATGGAGCGCCTTGCGCCAAATGTGCGCTGGTGCGGCTGCTAAGCAATTCATGGCTGTGTACACACCTACCGTTGGATAGTGGCATCTTGTCAAGTCGATTTGAAGATTGGGATAGAGATGCAACATCCTACTGAAGTGGTGAAGAAAGGTAGGGCTTGGGTTGTGGGTACTCCAGCCAAACATGGAGTTATAAATATACAATGTGTTGAAGGGGAAGATGAATTGGCGAAAGGCCAATCATAACCAATGACGAGTTGGGTGACCGTTAGCCGATCTGGCTGCGCGTCTTGTCCTTGGCATAGCCGGGGAAGTGAATCTGAACCATATATCTCCCAAGAGGATTTCATTTGTTCTTGGCGTCAGATGAGCTGTTGCTATCTTTCTGTCTACGGCTTGAATTGGACAGATTGTCATCTTTCTGTTGTATATACTCAGTGGATGGCTATGGTATTCTTGGGGATGGGGTACACCAATCTCTGATCTATCTTCTTGAGCCAGAAGAGGCCATTCACAGGACTATCTCTTTCATCTGTTACTAGATGGGATGATGTGGGGAAGATAATGGACTTCTTTATCTCATTTAGAGAACCTGCATTCCGCTAAATCTATGTGTTCTGTGGGGCACTGCTGGTACATTGCGGCGACAGCTCAAACAAGAGCAGAGCCGAGAGGGGGTAGTATCTTCTTTCCTATTCTTGCAGGGAGTGGGGAACTACACTGCGTGCCATACAACCCCATTACTATACTATTAGGTAATGAGATGTAGCACACAGATTACTGGGCGCACCACACCCCAAGACCTTGCGGGTGAGAAAGGCATGGTTTGCAAGTGAGAGGGAAGCATGGGAATGAATGTGCCCAATCATAATAAAGGCTTGGTATGAGTGTGGAGGGTGTGTCTTGTGGCCAAAAAGACAACCGGACTTCGTCCAGCTGGAGGTCTACTCAAACCCGGACGTGGCCAATCCAGGGGCTACCTGACAGGTCAGGCCTAGTCAATCAGGTATTAAATATAGTGTATTTGTGTGATACATGAGTCAGCCCAGTCGCTCAGGTTTTGTTTATCATTTCCAGGCTCCTCTTCTATGGGAAGTGACTATGTCTTCTAAGGGACATTATCACCAGTGCTTCTAGGCTAACGCCAATATGTCCAACGAGGCCAACTCAAGGTTTGGTGTGCTTAACTCTGAGACAGAGGCAAGGTGCAGGTCTTGAGGCAAGGACAGTTTGTATGACTGGTGCATTGCCGGTTTTGTTTTAACAACATACGCCTGAGAGCAGTTGTTGTCTGGAGGGAGCCTGAGAGTGATTTTCGGGCCTACCCATTTTATACCGGACATTAAAAGGACCCATCCATTATCCTTCACAAACACCTCACCTTATCGGCAACACTAAAGCCTTTCATGGGTCAGTGAAGACCTAGTGCCGAACTAATTCAGATGACAATGAACCGAAGTCCTCAACACACCAGTCGCTTGGATCCTACAAAAGCCGGTTGAACCTACACCCAGTTGCTGGAGAAGGAAGGAGATTCGGACATCTTTGGTGAGAAGTGTGTGGACAGATCAGACAGTATCTGAAGCTGGATCTGTGACTGTGGCGACTTGAGGCTCTGTGTTGGAACTTTACCAGTGTAGTGTCTGTGTAGATCTTTCTGTTTATCTGCCTTTATGTGTTCCTGTGCTGTTCTTGATTAGGTTAATAAAATTACTTCCAAGTTGTTCTGACGACTGCCATGTTATTTATGCGTCAGCCAGAAGAACACTGCAGGAAATAGATCCCTAGGTCGAAAGGAAGCGTGACAGTGTGTCCAGGGAAAACGGGAGGAGGGTTGGCAGGTAAAGACCTATCCCAGCCAGGGCTATAGAAGATATTTGAAATATTGTGACCGGGCTATTTGGGACCCTCCACATAGCTTGTTACAATTTCTGGGGGCTCGTCCGGGATATTTGAAATCCTGGTGGAGTTTTGGCTGATGTAGTGATAGGGGACAGATATCCTTGTCTTCTATCAATAGGTTCTGCCTACCGTGCCTGGCTATTGTCTATACTCTTCCTGACACAGACTGACCGACATACGACGTGTTGTGGTCGTGTAATGTAACTTGTTGTGTAATTGTGAGAAAAATTTTATTAGACAATTACCTCTTCCCTTACCCGCTGAGTTCAAGATGGCATCAGCTGGGTTTAATGTCGCTGACGTACAGGCTACAGGGCGTGAGATGGGATATGATGGAGCGGAGTTACAGAAATATGTGCAGGAAGTGGAAAGAGACTACAGACAGGCTGTGCGCGAAGCCAAGAGGATTGAGGCGGAGGCTGAGGTTAAGAGGATGGAGGCTGAGGCTAGGAAGATGGAGGCCGAGCAGGCAGTCAGAGACCATGAGTTCCGTATGAGAGAGTTGGAGCTGAAAGCTCAAACTGCCAAGGAAAGAGACGGTGCAGTGGGAGACGCAGTTCTCCCTGACTCAACAACTTCTGGTGGCGGTCCATACCAGGCAATGAAGTTCCCATTACTCCCGTTCGATGAACACAAAGATAAGATCGACCAGTATCTTCACAGATTTCGGTCGATGGCTTTGGCTATGGGATTGGAACGAGGGAAATGGAACTTGAAACTCTCACAGGGCCTGAGGGGGACCGCGTACGAGGTCTATTCTAGGTTGCCACCTGGTATGGAGAATGACTATGAAGCTCTGGAGAAAGCACTTTTGAAAAGGTTCCAGATGACAGCTCATACTTATCGACAACAGTTCAGAAAGTCGAAGAGAGAGCCAGGAGAGATGTTCGCAGCCTACAGTGTCAGATTGAAGTCTTACCTTTTGAAGTGGATGTCTTTAGCTGGATTTGCTAACGACTATGAAAGTTTGGAAGAATTGGTGGTCGTGGACCAAATGAAGAGAATGATGCCTAAGCCATTGCAAACCTTCTTGCTTGAAAATGGGGCAGAAAGGTTGGACATAGTGAACACGTTGGCGGAAAGGTATGTGCTAGCTCATGGGGATAATGGGGAATTGTCACAACCCAATCCCCGACCACCAGACACATGGGCTGGAAAGAAGAAGAACCCTAAAACAGCTCACACCAAGAAGGAGGATCCTTTCAATAAAGTTCCTAGTAAGAAACCCTCTGGTAAGAGTCCACCTGGATCTCCTAAAAGAAAGTGGAGTGAAAAGTGGTACGCCTATTGCAAATCTCCCACACACAATACGGTAGATTGCCGGCGTAAACAGAAAGACTCTCACTATGCTGCTTGTCTTGTAGAAACCGGGGAAGGGTCTCACAAGGAGGTAGAAGGGAGGGATCTTGGGAACAAAGATTTAGAAAAACCACCAGTAGTAGAAACGGTACTTGTGAACGGTCAACCAGTTGAGTGTCTCTACTACACAGGTCTGCAGTTTGAGGCTGTAATTTCATCACATTTAGTGAGCCCAGAGCAGCTAACCGGGGAATCTATTGAGATTCAAACGGCGACAAAGAGTGCGGTAGCGATGTCTCTTCCAATTGCGAAGGTGGACATCAAATCAAAATATGTTACCGGCACTATACAGGCAGCCGTTCTGCTAGATCCTATCTTCCCAATGATCTTGGGTTGTCGCTACGTCTTTCTAGGGATTCCAACCGAACCCATGTACGTAGGGGCAATGCAAACCAGATCTCAATTGGAGGATGAGCAGAAGCCAGCCTTGATTGTGAATCCCTTGCCTGGGGAGTTACGAGCTGCTCAAAGCCAGGATGCTACTTTGCAACCTTGCTTCAACCAGTTGCCAAAAGGTTCTGACCCACCAAGACGGGGTCAGTATTATATGAAGAATCGGTTACTGTACCGGAGAGCCGGAGTGGAGGATCACCAGCATGGACAGCTGGTGGTTCCTAAGGCTTATCGGGAACAGCTTCTTCATATGGGACACACCATTTCTTTCAGTGGACATATGGGTGTCGGGGCAACTCTCCAGCGCATTTCCTGCCATTACTACTGGCCAGGGATGACTGGAGACGTGCGTAGGTACGTCAAGTCGTGCCCAGAGTGCCAGCGTGTGGCACCAAAACACTGGACAGCTCCGGTAGTTCTGGGAGACATGCCCATTATGAACTCTCCTTTCGAGAGAGTTGCCATCGATCTTGTTGGTCCTCTTCCTAGGACTAGGAAGAGGAATAAGTACATTCTCACGATGGTGGATTGCTGTTCCATGTGGGGCGAGGCGATACCTTTGGCCACAATCGACTCTAAGCGAGTGGCTGATGCACTGATGGAGACCTTTACTAGGTTGGGATTTCCCAACCAGATCCTAACGGACAATGGGTCTCAGTTCTGTGGTAAGCTGATGGAAGAAGTCTTTCGTATCTTCCAGACCAACCACATTCACACAAGCCCGTATCACCCTCAGTCTAATGGGCAAGTAGAGAGGTTTAATGGTACCTTGATGACCATGCTTCGGAAGCTGGCACAAGAGAAACCAGACAGATGGGATGAGTATATCTCAGCCGCCTTGTTCGCCTATCGGGAGGTTCCCCATGCGTCGACCGGGTTGCCTCCAGCCACTCTACTATTCGGGAGGCCAATCAAGGGTCCCTTAGAAGCCTTATTGAGATGTTGGACAGAGGAGGAAACTTCTGAAGAAGCTGTATCCTCATATAAATACGTCGAAGAGTTAAAGAAGAAACTCCAGACGGGTTGGGCTTTGGCAGCTCAGAATCTGAGGGCGGCCAGAAAGAGACACGCGGCCTACTACAATAGAAGGACGAAAGATAGGTCTCTTAAGGTGGGGGATCGGGTTCTGTTGTTACTTCCAGTAGGTTCCAATAAACTCGAGATTGGTTGGCAGGGGCCTTTCCCGGTGGAAAGGGTTGTCTCCCGCACCAACTATGCCATCCGGATCAGGGGGAAATCTAAAATCTTCCACATTAACCTTCTCAAAAAGTATGAAGAACGATCTGATGGTACTTCTCTCCCACTCATGACTATGGCGGTCGCGATGGAAACTGAATCGGGCGAAGAAACGGATAGGGGGTATCCATTACACCCTGGGGAAACCTATAGGGATGTACATATAAATCCTGATCTGTCGGCTGAAGAAACAGACCGTGTCATCCGTTTGTTGGAGGCCCATCAGCAGATTCTTACCGATCGGCCAGGGCGGACAGGGTTGGTCGAGTTTGATATGACTCTGACTACCCAAGACCCCGTTCGCCAGAAAATATATCCAGTGCCATTTTCGAAAGAGAAGGCCCTGGAAACTGAAATCCAGAAGCTTCTGGACGACGACATCATCACTCCTTCGACTTCTCCTTATAATGCCGGGGTTGTCTTGTTGAGGAAGCCAAGCGGGGAACACCGCTTATGTATTGATTACAGGCATTTAAATAGTTGTACGACATTCCAAGTTGAACCGTTACCAAACACAAATCAATTGTTTGCCAGATTAAATAGGGCAAAGTACTTCTCAAAAATTGATTTAAGCCGGGGATATTATCAGATCCCTGTGAAGCCTGAGGTTCGGCCCATGCTCGCTTTCAGTACTCCGAGTGGCCATTACGAATTTAAGGTGATGCCTTTTGGGCTGAGCAATGCGCCCAGTGTGTTCACACGCATGATGAGAAAGTTATTAGACCCTTTAAGGGATCCCTCTGTCGTCTCGTTTATGGATGATATTCTCATCGCGTCTGACAATCTGAAAGATCACCTGAAATCCTTGGAAAAGATCTTCATAAGATTGAAAGAGGAGGGGTTAACCGCCCGTCCAGCCAAATGCATGATTGGATATCAATCCTTGGAATTTCTGGGACACACTATTACCCCAGGGGGACTGGTACCGGAAGAAAAGAATATTGAGAAGGTCCGTCTCGCACCCCGTCCTAAATCCAAAAAGGATGTTAGGTTTTTCTTGTCTCTGTGTGGGTTTTACCAGAAATTCATTCCAAAGTTCAACGAAATTGGAGCGCCGTTAACCGAAACCCTGAAGAAAGGATCGCCAGATCCTATAGTCTGGACCCCGAGCTGTGAAGAGGCTTATGGGAAGCTGAAACAGGCGTTGGTGGATAGGCCAGTCCTGCAACTCCCGAATTTGGAGAAAACGTTTGTTCTGAGAACCGACGCGAGTAACATAGGGATTGGAGCAACTCTGTTGCAGGAAGGGCGAGATAATCCTTCGGTGTTGTGTCCGGTGGCGTATGCCAGTAGAAAACTGTTACCCGCCGAACGGAATTATTCCACCGTCGAACGGGAATGTCTAGCTCTAGTGTGGGCGGTACAGAAATTTCAACCTTATCTGTATGGAGTCCAGTTCAAAGTGCAGTCCGACCATCAACCTCTGACGTTCTTGGCAACTTCTAAGAAACTGAACGCGAGGTTGATGAGATGGTCATTGCTCCTACAACCGTATCAGTTCACGGTCGAATACATCCCCGGAAGGGAGAATGTGGGAGCAGATTTTTTATCACGGCATCCTATGGTTGAATGTGAGGGTGGGGTCATTCGAACAGAACCACTGACAGTAGAAAGTTCGTAGGGTTCGACTTTCTTAAGAGGGGGCCTATGTAGCGAAACGCCAGTGGTCCATGTCCTTATGCATTCTTTTATTTTGGGTAGACAGGGGGGAACGGCTTTCGGAAGCTCTAAGTTCTCTTGTTCTCTCAAATCTCCATGAAAGATGGTTCTTTGGGTTATCTTCCTATCACAATCTTTACATGGAGCAAGTAGCCAATGTCTTTCACATCGGGTAAACCCGATGGAGCGCCTTGCGCCAAATGTGCGCTGGTGCGGCTGCTAAGCAATTCATGGCCGTGTACACACCTACCGTTGGATAGTGGCATCTTGTCAAGTCGATTTGAAGATTGGGATAGAGATGCAACATCCTACTGAAGTGGTGAAGAAAGGTAGGGCTTGGGTTGTGGGTACTCCAGCCAAACATGGAGTTATAAATATACAATGTGTTGAAGGGGAAGATGAATTGGCGAAAGGCCAATCATAACCAATGACGAGTTGGGTGACCGTTAGCCGATCTGGCTGCGCGTCTTGTCCTTGGCATAGCCGGGGAAGTGAATCTGAACCATATATCTCCCAAGAGGATTTCATTTGTTCTTGGCGTCAGATGAGCTGTTGCTATCTTTCTGTCTACGGCTTGAATTGGACAGATTGTCATCTTTCTGTTGTATATACTCAGTGGATGGCTATGGTATTCTTGGGGATGGGGTACACCAATCTCTGATCTATCTTCTTGAGCCAGAAGAGGCCATTCACAGGACTATCTCTTTCATCTGTTACTAGATGGGATGATGTGGGGAAGATAATGGACTTCTTTATCTCATTTAGAGAACCTGCATTCCGCTAAATCTATGTGTTCTGTGGGGCACTGCTGGTACATTGCGGCGACAGCTCAAACAAGAGCAGAGCCGAGAGGGGGTAGTATCTTCTTTCCTATTCTTGCAGGGAGTGGGGAACTACACTGCGTGCCATACAACCCCATTACTATACTATTAGGTAATGAGATGTAGCACACAGATTACTGGGCGCACCACACCCCAAGACCTTGCGGGTGAGAAAGGCATGGTTTGCAAGTGAGAGGGAAGCATGGGAATGAATGTGCCCAATCATAATAAAGGCTTGGTATGAGTGTGGAGGGTGTGTCTTGTGGCCAAAAAGACAACCGGACTTCGTCCAGCTGGAGGTCTACTCAAACCCGGACGTGGCCAATCCAGGGGCTACCTGACAGGTCAGGCCTAGTCAATCAGGTATTAAATATAGTGTATTTGTGTGATACATGAGTCAGCCCAGTCGCTCAGGTTTTGTTTATCATTTCCAGGCTCCTCTTCTATGGGAAGTGACTATGTCTTCTAAGGGACATTATCACCAGTGCTTCTAGGCTAACGCCAATATGTCCAACGAGGCCAACTCAAGGTTTGGTGTGCTTAACTCTGAGACAGAGGCAAGGTGCAGGTCTTGAGGCAAGGACAGTTTGTATGACTGGTGCATTGCCGGTTTTGTTTTAACAACATACGCCTGAGAGCAGTTGTTGTCTGGAGGGAGCCTGAGAGTGATTTTCGGGCCTACCCATTTTATACCGGACATTAAAAGGACCCATCCATTATCCTTCACAAACACCTCACCTTATCGGCAACACTAAAGCCTTTCATGGGTCAGTGAAGACCCAGTGCCGAACTAATTCAGATGACAATGAACCGAAGTCCTCAACACACCAGTCGCTTGGATCCTACAAAAGCCGGTTGAACCTACACCCAGTTGCTGGAGAAGGAAGGAGATTCGGACATCTTTGGTGAGAAGTGTGTGGACAGATCAGACAGTATCTGAAGCTGGATCTGTGACTGTGGCGACTTGAGGCTCTGTGTTGGAACTTTACCAGTGTAGTGTCTGTGTAGATCTTTCTGTTTATCTGCCTTTATGTGTTCCTGTGCTGTTCTTGATTAGGTTAATAAAATTACTTCCAAGTTGTTCTGACGACTGCCATGTTATTTATGCGTCAGCCAGAAGAACACTGCAGGAAATAGATCCCTAGGTCGAAAGGAAGCGTGACAGTGTGTCCAGGGAAAACGGGAGGAGGGTTGGCAGGTAAAGACCTATCCCAGCCAGGGCTATAGAAGATATTTGAAATATTGTGACCGGGCTATTTGGGACCCTCCACATAGCTTGTTACACGGGGATACCTCATACCCCCCAGCTAAGAGCCATCTAACGAATCTGTGCCGAGCATGTAGCGTTCTCAGCACATCATCACAATTTTGATGTAGGTTTGTGTCGGCCAGGCTCTCACTTCCGAGAGTTTATGGCTTAGAGACGTTCAGCCATACACCTCGGATGGGAGCCTTAGAGGTTATGCCCGGACTGAGATTTAGGGATCGTTTGCCTGATTTTGACTGCTATCCTAAGTCTTACCTGCAGAGCAGCAGGTTGTGTCTCTCTTAGTCTGGTCCCTATCCCACGAGCCGTCCGATATGTAGTTTTCACCCATCGGCAAGCACATGGGGTCGATGGGACACGCAAGCTCCCCCACCACGGCAAGGTGGAGACACATCGGGGGAGGTAAATGGGTTTGACCGTTAATATGTTAAGTATGGGATCTGCCCTAATCTTTCGTCTTGCAGTTTCTACAAAGTTGCTACGCTTCAGTCTTCCCTTTCCAAAACCATTAAACCTGCTATACATAGGGTGGTCTGTCAATCTTCTAAATTTTTCTGCTTGTTGCTGGGCTCTCCTAATAGGCGTTGTCTTCAGGCTTCCAGTTATGATTCGCATTCCTTGATTTTGGACTCTACTTATTTTGTTACAGTTTGACTTAGCTGCTATTGCGCAAGCTGCAATGTCATATTCCAGTACTGGCCTCACCCGTCCAGTATATAACTTCTTGAGAACTTTCTCATCGGCTCCCCACGTTGTACCAGCAAGCTTTTTCACGATTGCCATTCTCTGCCTTGCTCTTGTTCGATTTTTCTCAACCTGTGTCTTCCATGTCAGGCGACGATCAAAGGTGACTCCTAGATAGTTTGGATTTTCTTCATGGCGCAATATTTTTCCATTCAATACCAGCTTAGGTTGCTGAGTTTTATTTGAGAGGGAGAACACTGTGCATGTTGTTTTCTCCTCACTTATCTTCACTAGCCATGATTTTGACCAGTCCTCTAGCGCTAATAAGGCTTGCTGTATTCTGCTCTTAGCTGTACTAATATATTCTTCAGATATCCATATGGCTAGGTCTTCTGCAAAGCAGGATGTGTGTACTCTGGCTGGAACATTTTCCGTGATGTCATTTATATATGCTAGGAATAATGTTGGTGAAAGAACTCCTCCTTGGGGGACACCTTGCTCCAACAGCATCATTTTGCTGGTTTGTCCATGTACTTTTGTCCTGGCAGTTCTGTTCTCAAGGTAGTGGCTGATCCAATTGTACATTTTCCCACAAACATGCATTTTTTGCAGTTTTACTTTCAGTCCTTCCTTCCATACTTTATCAAATGCTTTTTCTAAATCTATCCAGACCGCTAGTGTGTGCTTTTTCGTTTGGAAGGCATTCTCTATTTCCTGAACTATATAGGTTATTTGATCTTCAGTGGATCTGTCCTTTCTTAATCCTGCTTGGTGTGTGTTAAGAGTTTGTTTTGTTCAAGATACCATGTTATCCTGCCCTTGATAATGCGTTCCATTAATTTTCCTAACAGCTAAGTAGACTGATAGGTCGATAGCCATTTGGTTCTTCCAGGTCTTTTCCTTTCTTTGGGACTGGTATTAGTATAGCTTCCTTCCATGCCTGTGGGACTATTCCTCTCTTCCAGCTGTAATTTAGGACTGCTAGTAGTTTCTTTTTTACCTTGGTGCCTAGTCCTATTAGCATTTCATTTGTGATTCCATCCTTTCCTGGTGATGTCTTCTTTTTTAGGGTATTCATTGCCTGTTCCATTTCTTCCATTGTTAGATTTGCCATCATATATTCTGCTGCTGTCTCTGTATTTCTATGATGTATCTGTTTGTCTTTGAATGCTTTCTTCTGTTCGGTTGTAATATCAATGTGGTTTGCACTTGCATAGTGTTCCATTAGTGCATTTGCAGCCTTTTTTCCTGTAAGCAAGGCATTTCCTTGTTTAATTGTTATCTGTTTCTTTCTAGGTCCTTCATTGTTCATGGCTTTCACTAGTTTCCATAGTTTGTTTCCATCCCTGTCAAAATTCAGGTTTTCTGTTTTTTTCCTTCCAACAATCTCTTGTTGTTTGATTTACTGTTCTTTTATATTTTGCTGAGATGGTTTTGAGAGAGATGTTCGCTTCAGTTGTTTGTTCTCTCTCTGCTGTCTTCCTGGCATCTTCAACTTTGTCCTCCAAAATTTGTAGTTCTTCAGTCCAGTATGGTTTGTAATTTTTCCTCGCTCCTCTTGGAATAGACTCAGTGGCCGTCTGTATTATTGCTCTGTTTAGACTTTCCACCATTTGCTTCATGTTGCCATATGATGTATTTATGTTTTCACAATATTTGTCTGTTAGTATGGCAAATCTGTCCCAATCTGCTCGTTTGTAATTCCAGCGGGGCAAAGGCTTTTGCTCCTGTGGAACATACTCCATATTCATTACAAGCTTGATTGGTCTGTGGTCACTACCTCCTAATTGGTCAAGCACATGGCGATCGATTTTGTGAAGGATGTCTCCTGCGCAGAAAGCTAAATCTGGAGTAGAAGTGGTAAACCATCTTCTGGAGTAGAAGCTCGATGTGTCATCCGCTTTGTTGAGTAGATGGAGATTTGAGTCTATTTCCCAGTCCTCCACTTCATCTCCTCTTTAGTCAGTATCTCCATCTTTCTGAACGGCTATTAAAGTCTCCGACAATAATGCAGTTTGTGTCGGTTATTTTCATGTTTGAGAGTGTAAAGTCCTTATCTGCTGGGCTACACAGATTGTAAATTCTTATTTTCGTGTTCTTTATCATTATATCAACACCTATAATTTCCGTTTGGTTGTCAAAGATCACAGATACGTCGCTGCAAGGTATTGTATTTCGTGTAAGAATTAGAACTCCTCCATTGTGTCCTTCGCGGTCGAAACTTGTGGCCTGATATCCTCTGACTGAGAATTTGCGATTGGCGTTGAGGTGTGTCTCTTGAATGCATGCCACATCTATTCTATCTTTATGAAGACGCTGTGTTAAGGAGACTTTCTTGTTATAAACTCCTTCGGCATTCCACTGTAGTATGTTGAGTGTCCTGGGTATTTGGTCAATAGCTCTTAACCTACTCCTCTGTGCCTTGACTCCACAGCACAGGGGAAGGTGACCACCAGTAGTCATGGGTGGACCCCCTTGAGGCTGGGGGCCCGGCACTATCACCGCCTGATGGGACTTCTCGGGATTAGCACCATAACGATTAATTTTCATCTGTGGCATCATGAAATGATAAAGTTACGTTGCACTGCTTTGTAAAGCCAGTGGCTCAGTGCATCCGATTTCGACAAGCATTTTTCGGGATGCTTTCCCTAGCCTTTGACTGTCCCCAGTCCCCAGTACTATTCAACGTGTATACGGTGCCGATCACTGAACAACAGTTGGACGGGAGGGGTAGGAATCTGTCATTTGTTGACGACATTCTCGTGTAACGACAGGGTCGAGATAGACAGGCGGTTGCCAATGATATGCAGGGCGAACTAGATCGAATTTCCTCATAGTGTGCTGATGCCGATGCCCTTGTCAACCCTGCAAAGGCAACGGTTACATGGTTCTCACTAAACAACCATATTGTGAAAACAGACCTCCGGCAGTAAGAATGGATGGGAGCAGTTTGAGTAGAACCCAGTCAATGACATATCTTGGCGTGAGGTTTGATCGTAGCCTGTCCTTCAGAGATCATGTCGATTATGTCATAACGAAGGCTCGAAAAAATTTGTCAGCAATGAGAGTCATGGCGACTGCCAATATCGAGCAAAGACTGCTAATACTTCTGTTCCAAGGACTTGTGCTTTCACGCATCGAGTATGCCCTGGCCATCCTCAATGTCAGCCCTACACAGATTGGAAGACTTAAAAAGGTACAAAACGAAGCCATGCGCATCATTTTGGGCTGCACGAGAGACACCAGCTGTGTAGCAATGAGATACCTCCTTGACTTCCCGACAATGGAACACAGGATCAAGATCTGGAGAGCTCGTGCATACTTAAAAATAAGTGCAGATGAGCAGCACCCTCTGCATGACGCTATATTCAGAGAAAAGGGTGACAGGCTAAAGAGGGGCAAATCATGGATGGGTCGGGCGGAAGATGTCGTCAGACAGGTCTGCAGTCTTACCAGTATCAACCCCGGCAAGGAATGGGGCCGGTGCCTCCAGCTTTTAAGTGCACTTTCTCCTGCATTATCACACTCGACAGACGGTGCAGAGAGCAGAACCCTGCCGCTGTCAATGCAGAGGTTAACGCGCTCATCTATGAACACTCAGATAGCCCCGAAGTGCTCATCTATACAGATGGATCTGTTGTAAAGCAGCAGAGAAGTGCGTGGGCATTTACAGCCCGTTCAGCGGGCCGAACCGTTCAAGAATCCAGTGGTGCCCACTCTATGACCACGAGCAGCATGACGATAGAGGTGATGGCAGTTACACAGGCTTTCATATGGCTGGAATCACAGCATTATACCAACGTGTGTGTACTAAGTGATTCAATGAGCATGATTCAGAAGACCGAAGCTGGATCTGTACGTAGACAGTGGACTGAATAGCTGCGGAAGTCTGTTGTCCGTAAAGTCACCTTCATCTTCGTCCCGGGACATGCGGGAGTCGAGGGAAATGAACGAGCTGACAAACTGGCTGGCTCTGCACCCCCTGTAGATGGCCAGCCCATGGATTGTGCCGATGTTATTAACGTCCTTAAAGATATGGCGAGAACAGAGGACTTTGACGTCAGTGATTCCACATCGCTGTCCAGGATGAAAGACCTGGGAGTAAGAATCGGCACAGCCAGACGCGAGAGGTACATCGGGAAAACAAAGCGCCTCGTCAACCAACACAGAACTGGCACTATTAGCCACCGGACGCTGATGCATATGCTGGGGGGAGGATCTGAGCACCTATGGACATGTCCGGAGTGCAATGAAGATACCCCAACTGATAACTGATAACTAATAACTGTCCCCAGTCTACCTACAAGGCAGCAGGTTTGTGTGTCTCTTCGTCTGGTCCCTCTCCCTTGACCTGTCCGACACGGGTGACCCTACCAGTAGCTGTGCTACCGTCGGCATAGCTCTTGGGGTCATTGGAACGCGAAAGCTTCTCTACCTCGTCAAGGTGGATACACGGCAGAGGGGTTAGAGGTGTCTAATTATCCCAGTGTTTACAACTTCCTCCCCCCCCCCACCCCACCACTTCCCCAAGCTGCGTTGAGACTGATAGCCTCTACCAAATAAGCACTTCGATGCCTTATTATACTATTATAACAACATCTTTCAGTGTTATGTGCTATATGTATCCAGGGCCCTGGTTTGCGATTTCTTTATTGAAAGGACAGCGGATTCCAAGAAAGAGATGTAGCCCATTGTTTTACATTTCCCTGGAAGGCGGACCGACTTTGTGCTTGCGCCACACGAACAACTGCGGCATGGCTGAGTCAGATTTCCACTTCATGAGCTTTCTAAATCAGCAATTTTCCATTCGGTGACAAGGGATGCAATTTTATTACCACATAATTTCCGAGAGGCCTTCGGTATTCTGTAACATCTGTTACGTCTTTCCTTCAAATTTGAGAGATTTGCTCGAGCAGCAAGGCTTTCTCTCATAATTTCTTCTTTTGTAGTTCAGGCAATATAAGCTTTCTCAGCGTGTCAAAGTATAATATCTTATTGTTTCTTATTAACTTTTATATAACTGTGAACCTATTTTGCTTTAATTGTTCATGTTCACTGCCTGTTTGCTGTACTGATTTATTATGTTCTGCTGGTTCAGCAGTAAATTGTATTCCATACTCTCTTTTCATTGGCACCTTGCCGTCTTGACAGACGATAATTTGTGCTTCAGAAAGGCATAATAACTATAAGTATTACCCATGGCGGTAGCGAATGTGACTGATAAGGCCAATTCGCGCTGTAAATGTTTGTCTACAGTGAACACGTGGTAATTTCCACCATCATGCAAAATCTTACGTCTCACACCCTCAGCGTGTGACTTATCTGCAATAATTTTCTCCTTTGTCTTTATTCCATTTCTTATGTTTGCCCTCCATGCAACACGTTCAGCGGCGACTTGCTCCCAATGTGCATTATCAATGCCTGTATCAATCATGTCCCGCTTACACACATCTTTGTATCGTAGTAGAGGCCGACCCTGAGATCTCTTACCCATCTGTAATTCACCAAGAAAGATGTCCTTTGGTATTCTACCATCATCCATCCTCCTAAGATGTCTTATCCATCTAAGTCTACGAAGACTGAGCATAGAATAAACCGTCACACAACCTGATCTTTCCAATACTTCAGTGTTTGTGATTTTGTCTTGCCACTTAATACCAAGAATTCTTCGCAGATACCGCATATGAAAGCTGTTTAAACGTTTCTCTTGGTGTGAGTAAGTTGTCCAGGCTTCACTACCATAAAGAAGAGTACTAAGGACACAAGCTTGACAGACAAGGACTTTGGTTTGGCAGTAAGGTTCCTGTTCTCCCAGACTCTTTTCTTAACCTGTTCATTGTTGTTGCCGCCTTACCAACCCGGATGTTGATTTCCTGATCTAGGGATTAATTGCTATTTACCACTGATGCTATATATATATATATGTAAAATAGTCTACAATCTCTAGTTCGGCGTCGTCAATAAAGATTGATGGTACCCCATGTGCACCTTGTGACATAATCTGTGTCTTCTGTTTGCTAATTTTGCTAATTGCTTTTTTTTTTTTTTTTGTTAAACCAAATTCAGAACAACCATTGGAGAATGCAGATATTAGACATTGTAATTATTCCTCAGAGTGAGAGAGTGAGTTGTAACTGCAGCATCATCTGCAAAAAGCAACTCTCTGATCAGTACCCTCCTAATTTTGGTCTTGGCCTTCAATCTCTGAGCATTGTAGAGGCCGCCATCTGAGCGTGAGTGAATGTATATACCACCATCTTGATCATGAAAGGCATATTTCAGTAGAAGTGAAAAATATATTCCAAAGAGGATGGGAGCTAGTACACAACCTTGCTTAACTCCACTCTTGATTTCAAACTCTTTAGAAGTTGCACCATCAAACTTGATTATATCCTTCATGCCGGTGTGGAACGATTCCACAATGGACAGAAGAGTTGGTGGGCAGCCAATCTTCTTTAGTGCCTTGAACAGACCCTCACGACTGACCAAATCAAATGCCTTTGTGAGGTTGATGAAGGGAATAAACAGTGGTTGATTCTGTTCACGGCATTTTTATTGCATTTGTCGCAATGAGAATATCATATCAATGCACTGGCAATCATTATAAATAAAAGTTTAAAAGGGAGTATGGTGTAGCATACTCCCTTTTAAACATTTATTTATAATGATTGCCAGTTAGGCATTAATAATACACGTCATCTTGCTTTAAAACCGAGAAAACAAAAATGATTTAAAATGCACAGAACCAATAATGCACCCAACAGTTATTCTCATTGATGTAATATCTGTATTGAGTCGATAAAAGCACAACCTTATAGCATTACAACATTGCATTGATCTTAAATTCTGTCATAGCCAAATTGCATTATAACGAGTAAAGGAAAAAAAAAATAGTATATTAATTTACATGACAATGCAACTCATAATTATACATGACTAAATCTCTACAATGCGTTCTAAAATGTATATTTTAATCAATAGTAATAAATTATTCGCTGTACTGTTTTCTTTTTTTTTTTATATCAAACATCCATTTCACCAGACAGATGTACACATTTCGTATTAAACAAAAATAACCGCAGTTAAACAAAAAGTCTGGCATATTAACCCAGAACAGCAACAAAACGAAGGGGAGTTCTCTGACAATATGTAACATTGTTTTGTAACAGCTGCAGCTGTCGCACTACAGGATATTTGTAAAATAATACCAGAAAGGAATTTAACTCATAAACTATATCTATGCCGTAAGACATCTTAATTATATACACTCGTCATGGAAGGACCCGTGTTACATGTTCTTGTTGTAGGATTTCACCACAAAAAGGGATGTCAGGTCTGTCACCCCTGTGTCTGTATTATAAAAACAATTGTCAATTGTTCTTCAATGCTTCTTCTTCTTCTTCTTCTTCTTCTTCTTCTTCTTCTTCTTCTTCTTCTTCTTCTATTATTATTATTATTATTATTATTATTATTATTATTATTATTATTATTATTAACCTGTTGTGTTCTATTGTTATAGTTAAGTAGTAAGTACTTATATTTCTAGCATGAACCATCAGATTTTTAAATTTGAGTATTTTCTAATGGGACCACCACCAAAAGATAGGCCTTGAGAAACCGAATCTAATGGTACCAAGATGATGCATGTATGTCAATTAGAAGCGAAGATATGCAACTTTGAGTGTCGAAATCATTAACGCAGAAATTGACACAAAAGATCTCTTCTGCACATCTTTTTTTCGTGTCCGAACCAAGGTCATAGCAGAAGTTATCAAAACTAGAGTAGTTTGTTTATTTTTAAACGAACATCCTAGCAACCATACACGAACATCCTAGCAACCATACATCACTGCGATCGGTGTAGCGAAGCCTAACCGCTCATGTCATCTATTTTTACATATGATGTAACATTATCTAATTAGCATATAAAAATGGCCGCCAATTAGTTATTATATTAATTAATTACCAAGTGCATTCTTTATATTATGTTTAAACCCTGGCACGTAATATATTGTATTATGCGGAATGATGCTACACACATAATGGGTTAATTCCTGTTTAGATAGGATGCAACATTATCTAATTAGCATATAAAAATGGCCGCCAATTAGTTATTATATTAATTAATTACCAAGTGCATTCTTTATATTATGTTTAAACCCTGGCACGTAATATATTGTATTATGCGGAATGATGCTACGCACATAATGGGTTAATTCCTGTTTAGATAGGATGCAACATTATCTAATTAGCATATAAAAATGGCCGCCAATTAGTTATATTAATTAATTTATGTGTTTACAATCACGACACTCAAAGTTGCATATCTTCGCTTCTAATTGACATACATGCATCATCCTGGTACCATTAGATTCGGTTTCTCAAGGCCTATCTTTTGGTGGTGGTCTCATTAGTAAATACTGAAATTTAAAATCTGATGGTTCGTGCTAAACAGATTTTTAACAAATAAATACTTTTCTTTTGCAGATCGCCCGCAGACCCCAAGGTAGACCAAGAAGACGGTGGAGAGAAGTCAACCAAGAGACGAATTGTATCTGCAGCATAGAACCTCAATGACACGGAACGCTGAAGAAGAAGAAGAGAAAAAGAAGATCGAACACAGTTGTACTTACCATTTCTTGCTGCACGTCTTGTACTCACTTTTTACTGTGTACTCTGTTGTGCCAGCTGTTTTCAGCAAATTGAAATTCCTGAAATATAAGCATAAGTTAGCAACTGCTGCATAATTGAACTAATATTGGATAAATTATTATTTCTAACTTGCTAGTTAAATACATAAATTAACACACATATGTTTGTTAACGATTGCATCAGATAGTATCAGCAAGATAGCTATGATTATCATCATTTGCAATCAGTTCTACGACATTGTTATGACCCAAACCTGAAAAGAAAAAAAAAAACCTGAAAAGAAAAAAAAAATAATAACACGAAGTGTCTATTCGCAACCAAGTTGCAAATAAACGAAGTCTTGACTCGCAACCAAAGGCTAGTCGGGGGCAAAAAGAAAATCCTAACCTGCACAGTTCGCGGCGACTGCACTAGCCAGGCAGCCTTAATTCCTCAGGCTCAAAGACCCCCCCCCCCCCCCTGCCATACACCGCAAGGTACTGTATTGGCAGTAAATGACAGTTTTTTTATAATGCATTAATAATGACAAATGACAAAGACCTGTGCGCAAAAACAATATTTGTGTACCACTTAGGAAGCGACTCGAGCGATGAAACTAACCAAATAAATGTAAAATTGCATGCAGAATCCGAAAATGCATATAAAAATATTACGATATTAACCGATCAAGCTTAAAATAAGCGATAGATATGAGTGGTGCGTCGTCGCCATTCAGCCCATTGATTTTCAATGGCAAAAACCTGTGGGCAAACAAAAAATTTGTGTACCACTTAGGAAGCGACTCGAGCGATGAAACTAACCAAATAAATGTAAAATTGCATGCAGAATCCGAAAATGCATATAAAAATATTACGATATTAACCGATCAAGCTTAAAATAAGCGATAGATATGAGTGGTGCGTCGTCGCCATTCAGCCCATTGATTTTCAATGGCAAAAACCTGTGGGCAAACAAAAAATTTGTGTACCACTTAGGAAGCGACTCGAGCGATGAAACTAACCAAATAAATGTAAAATTGCATGCAGAATCCGAAAATGCATATAAAAATATTAAGATATTATCCGATCAAGCTTAAAATAACCGATAGTCCGTCGTCGCCATTCAGCCCATTGATTTTCAATGGGAAAAACCTGTGCGAAAAAACAATGTTTTTGTACCACTTAGGAAGCGACTCGAGCGATGAAACTTACCATATAAATGTAAAATTGCATGCAGAATCCGAAAATCTATATAAAAACATTAAGATATTAACCGATCAAGCTAAAAATATACAATTACTAACTTATATCACAAGAAATTCAATTTTTCAAAGACTGAAGGGAATCTTACCCTCTCTCTGCGATTTCAAAATGGCAGACTGACCTTTGGTCATGAAACCAAGATGGCGCCCGTGGTTGTTATGCGTTATTTGAAGGTATCCAATCAGAAACACCAGAACCACCTATAATCGACAATGACTAGTTGACACGGCAAAACCCTTCTGCGCAAGCGCGGAAAAAATGGTTTCCGGTATAAGTCTGTTTACAGTATACGGTTCACGCTAATATTTCTGAGATATCATGATCATGAGTAGTTGTAATTTAGTTACATTTACAAATTATATTCAGTTGCCCTTCTCTTAGGTCTGTAAGGTGTGGAATGCGCCTGGCCCTGCAGCCAGCAGGGTTAGGATCGGCTAGCCTCTCCCAGGAGGGGTGAAGAGCGAAAATTAGTAGCCTGCCGATGACCCGCAGACTACACAAGTCAACCCCCACCTCCACGTGGTGCAGACCGGGCAACCATGACCGCGAGGTCATGGGCTAACGGGGCTATGGCTCGCCATAGGGGATGGACTCCCTGTGGTCAGATTAGTGTCCTAAACCTGCGACTGGCCTAGCAAGCCGGCAGGGGATCTTCATACTGCTCGTAGAAAAACTAAGAAGTATAAACGGACTGACCCAAACGGCTATCGACCCGGCAATGTTGAAAAGAAAAATCACAACAACAGAAATGAGGTTCCTGAGAAGAATACTCAACGTATCAAGAAGAGATAAGATCAGAAATGAAGAAATCAGGACTAAAGTGGGGGTTAAAGCTGCTCTAGATTTTATTAGAAAGCAGCAAGTCAAATGGTTTGGCCATGCAAGTAGGCTACCAGTCAACAGCATGCCACAACAGGCAATGACGTACAGACCAGATGGAAACAGAGGAAGAGGCCGACCACGTAAACGCTGGACGGAGGGAATAACAGAATCCATGGGAATGTCGATATACGAAGCCCATAACCGGGCACTCTCACGAAGTTTATACTTCACCTCGACACCGCAAGGTACAAGAGGAACATGATGAGATGAGATGAGCCCTTCTCTTACCATAGTGTCAATATTGAATATGTATGCTTCCTTGGTCCTTCCAACGTCTGATCACTGATTACTCATAACAGAACAAGACTGTAATGTTATGTTATGTTATATGACGATCGACTCACTTCCCATTGGGTGTTCTTCTTGCAGCATTCATTCCAAATTATATTTACTTATTGTTCTGTTCCTATGAATGTGAGGAGTTGTAAGATCCCTCTCTTCCTCCTTGAAGACGGCATCGACATACTTGGCTAGGCATCATAACACCCCCCTCCCCATATCCTTTCAGGTCTTACAATTGGGCTATCCTTAGAGTCAAGTTAGTATCTGCTAGCTGAGTTGGTAATTTGCACCCTGTCAGTCATCATATTTTGGACATTTAATTGTGGAGGAACATGATTTTCTGCTTGGCATGACATATGATGAAAAATGACTGTTGGTTGAAGACACAATAACAGATGGGATATCACTTAAGCATGTTTGGATTTAAGTGTGGTTCCAGCGAGAAGGGACATGTGAGGGGACACATCTCAGGCATGCCATGATGTTAATTCTACTTAAATGATGGATTCTGTAAATAGGGACAATCAGCATCCACACCTTTCAGCTTCTGCTGGGAAAAAAGTGTGCTTTTAGTCAGTTCTGAGTTTAGAGATGTCTAGTCTATTGTTGATTTAATCATAAATGTAATATTGCGTGTAAATGAAAACAAATGCATTGCCTGTCATTGATTAGCTTGGTCTAGATCTACTCTATTATTGTTGCCAAATTGTGTCGAGTAATTGTTATATAAGAATAAATATGTTACCATGGCGGTAAGCTATGCTATTGCAATAGCTAGCATGCTTGCCTGCCAATGCTGTTGTCATGTTTTCGAATCCTTATCACGATGGGGTTTTAAAATCAGAAATACATTTTAAGCAAAGTATATTGCACTGTTTTCCTAAGCATGTGGCTTAGTACATCTGATGTAACCAAGCATTATTTTGGGGTTTGTTTTCCCTAGTCTTGTACTGTTCCCAGTTTAACTACAAGGCAGCAGCTTGACCCCTCTGTATCCATAGCCACGCTGCAGGTGCCATAACTCTTCATGTCACTGGAACATGCAAGCTCATCTATCACTTCAAGGTGGAGGTACATTATACATCTAAACAAATAGTACAGTGTGCAAGACCTGTTACTAAAACTTCACATCAACGCAGAGGCATATTAATATAGTCATGATTCAGCACAGCTCATACAGGTGGTAGCTATTTCATTGTCAACAGACTCCAACCCACAGGTCAGCATGACCGAATGGGTAAGAACACGTGTTCTTAAACATCCAGTGTGCTGGTGCTGAGGTAAGTGGTTCAACCCCTACACCGGACAAATGGACTAAAATGTTGACCTGTCATCCTTGACTTGAGGACATAAATTACAAGTACCTCTGAAGTCGGAGTGGGTTTGCCTGATGGCGAGGGACAGCTGGACTAAAATGTTGACCTGCTGTCATTGACTTGGGGATGTTAATTACAAGTACCTCTGAAATCGGAGTTCTTTTGATGGCAAGGGACATTGTTAATTGGGAAAGCTAACCCACACACACAATTCAGTCCATCACTACTATACATAGTGTATATGGACTACGCTTGAGTTCAAAGCGAGCGAGCGCAAAAAAAAAAAAGACTTTAACCCAAGGCCCAGAGGAAATCTTTGTGTAAATATTCAGTTTGTTAAGATGCTATCTTACTTTAAGTGAACACGTTTCTTTCAGGTGGAGTATTCTTATCCACCTCTTATTGAAGGCAATTCAGTAGACAGTCATGAGCTGCCTGAGGAATGGAAACACCTACCCTCGCTAGCACTGCCTGATGGAGCTCACAATTTTACTCAAGGTGTTTTACATTGTTCTTAAATTAAAAATGTGGAAAGTAGAATCTAGCTGATAGAGTTCACAACTCCACTAAAAGTGTTTACATTATTCTTAAATTAAAAATGTGTGAAAGTAGACTCTAGCTGATAGAGTTCACAACTCCACTAAAAGTGTTTTACATTATTCTTAAATTAAAAATGTGTGAAAGTAGAGTCTAGCTGATAGAGTTCACAACTCCACTAAAAGTGTTTACATTATTCTTAAATTAAAAATGTGTGAAAGTACACTCTAGCTGATAGAGTTCACAACTGCACTAAAAGTGTTTTACATTATTCTTAAATTTAAAATGTGTGAAAGCAGACTCTAGCTGATAGAATTCATAACTGCACTAAAAGTGTTTTACATTATTCTCAGATTTATTAAAATGTGTGGAAGTGGACACTGCCTGATGCATTTCACAATTTCACTAAAGGTGTTTTACATTATTCTTAGATCATACAGATTTGAGGGTTTCATCTTCTTCTTCTGCGTTCATCCGGAGTTTTTTTCCGGACATGATTGCGTTGTGCCTGTTTACAGCAGGGCTGCGTTCTTGCGCCGTTAGGCCGACACATCCAACTTCTGTGGGATTTGAAGGTTTAATATCAGCTGCGGGCAATTTGAAAGCAGACTGCTTTGCATTGAATTTGATGGTATGTGGTGTTGGTTGTTCAGAAAGCATTCACAAACTGCTGAGCGCAAAATCCTGCCTAGTAAATAACAAACAGTAAAAAAAATACTGGGGTTGATTGCGACATCCTGTAAAGAACACACAACAAACTTACACTGTATGCAGATCTTCATACTTATTTCATAGGCTTTGTCTGTGTTCAAGATCAGAAATTGTAGAATATTATGAAAGATACAGGGTTTCCAGGACAGTTGATCCACTTTATTGAAACATTTCATGAACAATAAGCAGCTGTCTGAGTAGCTAGTGAAAAATCAACACTGGTTTCAGGTACAAAGGGAAGTAATACAGAGCTGCATTCTCTTTCCATGCCTGTTCAGTAGAAAATGCAATGAGAAATGTAAAAAAATTATGAGACCTAAGACAATTTTGAACTATTTATAATTAGTAAAAATGCAACTCCGAACTCAGATATACAGAAGACATTATCCTCCCAAACAGTGCTAAGGGATTAGAGCACACCCCCCCCCTCCCCCGCACACTGCAAGGTACTAAAGGCAGTAGATGACAGACATTCTTATCTTTCAAAAGACATAGTGGAGATCAAAATCCTTTTCTGAACTTAAGAAAAATACACAAATAATGTCCACAGACAAAAACTACATGTCAACCAAAAGTTACAGCCAGCAATGAAGAAATTGAAAATGCCACAAACTTTGAATACTTTAGCTTCATAATTAACATCTATGGGGACTGACTATCACATTGAAGAGGTTGAACATTATTAAGAGACTGGCATCATATCAGCAAGTGAATTAAAGTAAATACTTTTAGAACATGCATCTTTTATGGATGTGAGTCTTGGACCATTTTGCAATCACTAAACAAGAAAATAAAACTTTTTTAGGCCTGTAGATTTGCATTGTTTTTGCTGTTTGCTATTTATATTTTGACTTCATATCTGAATAGAAAGCTATGTGTTTATCTTTTCCCCCCTCTGGCAACAGAATTTCTGTGCAGTTTTCAAGGCCTATGCTCTGAAGTTACTTGAGGATTTTCCAGTTGCCACTGGCTGTTTTCCTTGCTCCATTTGTCAGAAGAATTTTTCAACTACAATTTTCTATTTCATACTTTGCTGATCTGTTTGTGAATTACATAAATACCAGCTATTGATAGTTTACTCCTGACATGACTAAATCACTGTCCATTTTATTCTTCAGAAGCAAAGTTTATATAAAGTAACCAGTGAATGCCTAGAGGTCAGCATGGCCGTGAGGCTTAACACACTCATGCTTAAACTTCTGGTGCGCTGACTGCAGAGTTGTAGGTTCAACCCACACACTGGTTAGTCAGAAAGACTTAAAACTTGACGTCTCATTCAGAAAACATTGGCAAACTACAGAGATTAAAATTGCCTAGTAAATTAATCTGGTTTGGGGTTGATCGCAACATCCTGCAAAGGACATGCAAAAAAAAAAAAGAGAATGCATAATAATTTACGTGGTAGAAAAGGAATGTCAACAATTAGAAATTTGTAAAGCCATTTCTCAGCTTATGTGGTCTTTCCAAGTATAGAATGAGTTTAATATTCTGTGGTTGGAATCCTGGTTGCATGATAGTTTTATTCTTTGCAAAAGTACACTCAGGATAATTAGCATATATGTTGTCAACGGAGGTTACGGTTGTGGCAGTTAGCTTAATTGTTAGCTGATCTCGGAGGCCATCAGTTTCTAGTGATTGACAGCCTACTATTGTTTTCCTGGCAGATACCGTGTACTTTGTACTTCCTGGCAGGAAAGATAATCCTAGTACAGTGTATGGTGTATCCTGTTATAGACAAATGGATGCAAAAGTAAGAAATTATGTTGACATATTATGATGATATTGAGTTAACTCCTTTTGTTTGTCTCATTATGTAAATGATGATTTTCTTATACAAATGGTTTCTAACATGGCATGTTATTTTGTCAAGTCTATTAATGAATGTTTCCTACACCGGTCAGTTGGACTAAAATGTTGACTTCTCGTCCTTGACTTGGGAACGTAAATTACAAGTACCTCTGAAGTTGGAGTGGGTTCACCAGATAATGAGGGACACTGGTAATAGGGAAAGCTAATCCACACGCACAATTCAGTTCAGTGCTACTAGAAGTAACGTGTATGGACTGTGCTTGAGTTCAAAGCGAGCAAGCGCAAAAAAAAAAGAATTAAAAATAATGACCCCATAATTTAATAATTATGAAACATATTGGCCTAAGATTATGTACCCAAGTTAATTGTATGTCCTTTTACAGGACATCACAATCAACCCTAGCATTTATTGGTTGTTATTGATTTTCTAAGCCCCCTTTGATGTGTCTCCACCCTCCCCCTATGTGTCTCCACCTTGCCGTGGTGGGGGAGCTTGCGTGTCCCATTGACCCCATGTGCTTGTCGATAGATGAAAACTACATATCGGACAGCTTATGGGATAGGGGCCAGACTAAGCGAAACACAACCTGCTGCTCTGCAGGTAGACTGAGGATAGCAGTCAAAAGTTTAAATCAGGCGCACGAAGGCAGAAGCTCTTGGTCCGGACACATACTCTAAGGCTCTCTGTCGAGGGTTGAAGGCTGAACGCCTCTAAGCCATAAACCCTCGGATGTGAGAGCCGGGTCGATATCCACCTACCGAAAAATGGAGGTGAGATACTGAGCACGCTACATGCAGGTAGACTGAGGATAGCAGTCGAAAGGTCAAATCAGGCGCACGAAGCCACTATATCATGGTCCAGACACATACTCTAAGGCTCCCAGCTGAGGGATATGGCTGAATGCCTCTAAGCCATAAACCCTTGGATGTGAGAGCCGGGCCGATACGCACCTATTGCAAAACGGAGGTGAGATGCTGAGCATGCTACATGCTTAGTTCAGATACTTGCTCAAAGGCTCTCAGCTGGGGGATATGAGGGATCCCCCGATGAGCAGGCCTGGCCGTTACTCGCTCACTGTCGCACGGAGGTAAGGTGCTGAGCCAGCAGCACATGTAGCCTATCTCGTGAGTGGGTACTAAAGGTGGAAAAAAGCCCCAGTCGCACGAAATGGTCACGATGAAAGTCTGTATCTATACTCGTAGAGTGAGCGTAGTCAAAGGTGGAAAAACGTCTCAAAACACGAAATGGAACGCTTGGCTACCGAATCCATTACATGGAAGTCCGCAATGAAAGCTTGATGAATGGATGTCGTCCGCAGACTGCCCGTCCCTGGTTTGTGTGGGGAGCGAGCAGTGGCAAACGAAATGCCCAAGACATGGAAGTGAGGAATTAAAGCAGCCTTGAGCAGGAAGTGGCGATTTCTCGGATGAGCCCAGTCTCAGAGCGCTATGTGCCGGCTCTGCAATTATGGAAGCCCCCTTGGATAGCAGGGAATGCCCATGGTCTGCCCCTGCCTTCTCTTGAGGGTTGACCATGATGTCTTTGACCGTTCTACCTTGACCAGCTGAGATGTGGGCGACACCACAGCAGTAAGAGTTTAACGTCCCTCAAAACCTTGGGAAGGCAAATCTGTAAAAACGTCCCCTGAAGTCGGATGGGCTGGCCTAAGGGCGCAAATAAACCAGGCGCAACGCATAAATGTCAGAGTGAAATGTCCTTCGTGCTCGAAACAGCTCTGACTAACTAGTCTTCCGAATGTCCTTCACGTCCAGAACAGCTCTAACTAGTTAGTTTTCCGATTGTCCCTCGTGCTTGGAACAGCTATGACTATCTAATCTTCCAAATGTCTTTCATGTCTGGAACAGCTCTGACTAGCTAGTTTTCCGAATGTCCGCCGTGCCCTGAACAGCTCTATTTTGTTTTCCGGGCACAGCGGCTAGCACATGTCCGAATCAAAAGCTCGCTGAGTGGATACCGTCTGCAGTCCGACCGTCCCTGTTCTGTGCGAGAAGCGGCACGTAGCAAACGAAAGGTCCAATAGAATTAAGTGAAGAATTAAGGCAGCCATGAGCAGGACGTGGCGATTCCCTTGGTGAGCCCAGCAACGGAGCGCCATGTGTCGGCTCTGCAACTATGGAAGCCACCCTGGATGGTGGATAATGCTTATGGACTGTCTCTGCTTTCCTTTGAGGGTTGATCGTGAAGTATTCGACCGTTCTGACTTGACCAGCTGGGATGTGGATGGCGCCATGAAAGTGAGAGTCGTGCCCCCCCCCCAGAATGCTAACTTGATCAAAAACGCACACAAAAGTCGGATGTGTTGGCCTAAGGGTCTAGGCCCAAGTGTGCATAACAATACATCGCAATTACATCTGAAAAAACACTCCAGATGAACGCAGAAGAAGAAGAAGAAGAAGAACAACAACAACAACAAGATGTTCTAAGCAATTTCATATTCTGTAGTTTGTGTGGTTCCCAAAAGTGCAAACACACTTCTATGGGCGTAGACTTTCAGACTGGCCTTGCTGGACAATCTACCCACAGTAGGAATAGTTGACAAAGTTGGTTCTTGAAATATAGATGTCCGGGAAGGTTAACCCGGTCAATAAATGCCAGCAGTTAATCGTTATGGTGCTAATCCCGCGAAGTCCCATCAGGCGGCGATAGTGCCGGGCCCCCTGCCTCGAGGGGGTCCACCCATGACTACTGGTGGTCACCTTCCCCTGTGCTGTGGAGTCAAGGCACAGAGGAGTAGGTTAAGAGCTATTGACCAAATACCCCGGACACTCAACATACTACAGTGGAATGCCGAAGGAGTTTACAAGAAGAAAGAGTCCCTAACACAGCGTCTTCATAAAGATAAAATAGATGTGGCATGCATTCAAGAGACACACCTCAATGCCAATAGCAAATTCTCAGTCAGAGGATATCAGGCCACACGTTTCGACCGCGAAGGACACAAAGGAGGAGTTCTAATACTTACACGAAATACAATACCTTGCAGCGAAGTATCTGTGATCTCTGACAACCAAACGTAAATTATAGGTGTTGGTATAATGATAAAGGACGTGAAAATAAGAATCTACAATCTGTATAGCCCAGCAGATAAGGACCTTACACTCTCAAACATGAAAATAACTGACACAAACTGCATTATTGTCGGAGACTTTAATAGCCGTTCAGAAAGATGGGGATACCCAGATACTGACAAAAGAGGAGATGAATTGGAGGACTGGGAAATAGACTCAAATCTCCATCTACTCAACAAAGCGGATGACACACCGAGCTTCTCCAGAAGATGGCTTACCACTTCTACTCCAGACTTAGCTTTCTGCACAGGAGACATCCTCCACAAAATCGATCGCCATGTGCTGGACCAATTAGCAGGTAGTGACCACAGACCAATCAAGCTTGAAATGAATATGGAGTATGTTCCACAGGAGCAAAAGCCCTTGCCCCGCTGGAATTACAAACCAGCAGATTGGGACAGATTTGCCATACTAACAGACAAATATTGTGAAAACATAAATACACGATATGGCAACATAAAGCAAATGGTGGAAAGTCTAAACAGAGCGATAATACAGGCAGCCACTGAGTCCATTCCTAGAGGAGCGAGGAAAAATTACAAACCATACTGGACTGAAGAACTACAAAGTTTGGAGGACAAAGTTGAAGATGCCAGGAAGACAGCAGAGAGAGAACAAACAATTGAAGCGAACATCTCTCTCAAAGCCATCTCAGCAAAATATAAAAGAACAGTAAATCAAACAACAAGAGATTGTTGGAGGGAAAAAACAGAAAACCTGAATTTTGACAGGGATGGAAACAAACTATGGAAACTAGTGAAAGCCATGAACAATGAAGGACCTAGAAACAAACAAATAACAATTAAACAAGGAAGTGCCTTGCTTACAGGAAAAAAGGCTGCAAATGCACTAATGGAACACTATGCAAATGCAAACCACATTGATATTACAACCAAACAGACGAAAGCAATCAAAGACAAACAGATACATCATAGAAATACAGAGACAGCAGCAGAATATATGATGGCAAATCTAACAATGGAAGAAATGGAACAGGCAATGAATACCCTAAAAAAGAAGAAATCACCAGGAAAGGATGGAATCACAAATGAAATGCTAATAGGACTAGGCACCAAGGCAAAGAAGAAACTACTAGCAGTCCTAAATAACAGCTGGAAGAGAGGAATAGTCCCACAGGCATGGAAGGAAGCTATACTAATACCAGTCCCAAAGAAAGGAAAAGACCTGGAAGAACCAAATGGCTATCGACCTATCAGTCTACTTAGCTGTGTAGGAAAATTAATGGAACGCATTATCAATGGCAGGCTAACATGGCATCTGGAAGAAAACAAACTCTTAACACCACACCAAGCAGGATTCAGAAAGTACAGATCCACTGAAGATCAAATAACCTATATAGCTCAGGAAATAGAGGATGCCTTCCAAGAGAAAAAGCACACACTAGCAGTCTGGATAGATCTAGAAAAAGCATTTGATAAAGTATGGAAGGAAGGACTGAAAGTAAAACTGCAAAACATGCATGTTTGTGGAAAAATGTATAAATGGATCAGCCACTACCTTGAGAACAGAACTGCCAGGACAAAAGTACAAGGACAAACAAGCAAAATGATGCTGTTGGAGCAAGGTGTCCCCCAAGGAGGAGTTCTTTCACCAACATTATTCCTAGCATATACAAATGACATCACAGAAAATTTTCCAGCCAGAGTACACACATCCTCCTTTGCAGATGACCTAGCCATATGGACATCTGAAGAATATATTAGTACAGCTAACAGCAGAATACAGCAAGCCTTATTAGCGCTAGAGGACTGGTCAAAATCATGGCTAGTGAAGATAAGTGAGGAGAAAACAACATGCACAGTGTTCTCCCTCTCAAATAAAACTCAGCAACCTAAGCTGGTATTGAATGGAAAAATATTGCGCCATGAAGAAAATCCAAACTATCTAGGAGTCACCTTTGATCGTCGCCTGACATGGAAGACACAGGTTGAGAAAAATCGAACAAGAGCAAGGCAGAGAATGGCAATCATGAAAAAGCTTGCTGGTACAACGTGGGGAGCAGATGAGAAAGTTCTCAAGAAGTTATATACTGGACGGGTGAGGCCAGTACTGGAATATGGCATTGCAGCTTGGGCAACAGCAGCTAAGTCAAACTTTAGCAAAATAAGTCCAAAACCAAGGAATGCGAATCATAACTGGAAGCCTGAAGACAACGCCTATTAATGAACTAGAAAAGATCACTTGTTTACAACCAATGCAGGATAGAAGAGATAGCAGAGCCCAGCAACAAGCAGAAAAATTTAGAAGATTGACAGACCACCCTATGTACAACAGATTTAATGGTTTTGGAAAGGGAAGACTGAAGCGTAGCAACTTTGTAGAAACTGCAAAACGAAGGATTAGGGCAGATCCTATACTTAACATATCAACAGTCAAGCCCATTTACAATGCACACAAGTTCCCAGCTTGGAGACAGCAGCAACTGCCTGAGATGATAGAAAACATTCCTGGTATTGAGAAAAAGAACACTCAGCATGAAACCGAAAGAAGAGAAATAACCCTAAACTACATAAAAGAACATTACCCAAGCAGGAATTGGACCCATGCATATACAGATGGATCAGCCAAAAATTCAATAGAGAATGGAGGAGGAGGAATTCTCCTAAATTTAAAAAATGGAGTGAAAAAAACACATTCAATGGCAACGAAAATTTTCAAGTAACTTCAAAGCGGAGGTAGAGGCTCTGAAAACTGCAGCAGAAATGCTCCTGATGGAGGAAAATAAAGAGAAGCAAATAGCTATCTTTACAGATGCAAAGTCAGCTGTCTCAATACTGAAGAGCAATAACAGCACAGAACTAGCTGACCTAAGAGCAACACTCCATGGTCTATGCCAGAAATCCAAAAAAGTTGTAATACAGTGGATCCCATCACATTGCAGTATACCTGGAAACGAAGAGGCTGACAGACTGGCAAAAGAGGGCGGACGACTACCACAGCCTGACATAGACATAACCTATAATGAGGCAAAGAGGTTGATAAAAAGCACTTATAGAACCAAATGGGAATCAGAGCATCCAGGCCATCAGAAGGATGATGCATATTACAAACTCGACCGAAGAGAACAAGTAGCAATCTTCAGACTCCGCACAGGACATAACAGGCTGAAATACCACTTGTTCAATAAACTAAAGATAGGAGATACCGATGAATGTAATTGTAGAACTGGAAAAATGACAGCAAAACATTTGCTGCAGGATTGCCCAACGTATGCAGAACAGAGAAATATATTTTGGCCCACACCTGCTTCATTTGAGGACAAGCTCTATGGAGATATCAACAAGCTCAAGTTGACCGCAGCTTACTTTAACTACATACAGGTTGACATTTAAAGGTGCATGAAGACCCAGAGGCATAAAATGGAATATTGCTTGGATAGCAAATCCATTATGTGGAAAGTCCAAATCGAAAGCTCGCTGTGTGGGCTTCATAAAAGGTGGAAAAGTGTCCTATTGGCACGAAATGGAATATTGCTTGGATAGCAAATCCATTACGTGGAAAGTCCGAATCAAAAGCCCATTGTGTGGGCTTCATAAAAAGGTGGAAAAGTGTCCTAGTGGCATGAAATGGAATATTGCTTGGATAGCAAATCCATTACGTGGAAAGTCCGAATCAAAAGCCCACTGTGGGCTTCATAAAAGGTGGAAAAGTGTCCTAGTGGCACGAAATGGAATATTGCTTGGATAGCAAATCCATTACATGGAA
The DNA here is from genome assembly GCA_963921405.1 of Cepaea hortensis. Classification (NCBI taxonomy): domain Eukaryota; kingdom Metazoa; phylum Mollusca; class Gastropoda; order Stylommatophora; family Helicidae; genus Cepaea; species Cepaea hortensis. Next base: position 158,689,795 of record OY992877.1, on the reverse strand, counting down.
AGTCCGAAACGAAAGCTCACTGTGTGGATGTCATCTGCAGACTGCATACTTCTGGTTTCCGGAAGAACAGCCTATGGTGAACGGAAGGCCCAATATACGGAAGTGAGGCTAAGCAGCCATGTGCAGGACGTGACGATTCCTTGGGTGAGCCCAGTATCAGAGCGCTATGTATCGGCTCTGCAAGTATGGAAGCCTCCTTGGATGGCGGGGAATGCCCATGGTCTGCCCCTGCCTTCCCTTGAGGGCTGACCAGGATCTTTGGCTGTTCTATATGGACCAGCTGGGATGGGGGATAACACCACAACAGTGAGAGTCAAACGTCCTAAGAAACCCCCGGGAAGGTTAACCCGGTCAACAAATGCCCGCAGAAGTCGGATGTGTCGGCCTAACGGCGCAAGAACGCAGCTCTGTTGTAAACAGGCACAACGCAATCACATCCGAAAAAAAACTCCGGATGAACGAAGAAGAAGAAGAAGAAGAAATGCCAGCAGAAGTCGGATGTGTCGGCCTAACGGCGCAAGAACGCAGCTCTACTGTAAACAGGCACAACGCAATCATGTCCGAAAAAAAACTCAGGATGAACAAAGAAGAAGTAGAAATATAGATGTAAGAAGCATGGTGTAAGGTCTCTATGAGGTTCCAAATGTTGCTGTTATTTAGCCAGGGTGCAGAGTTGGGGGGAGCACCCAACCTTGCATAAATACCCCAATGGCGCGTGCCTTCATCACCTCTGCAGCAAAAGTCCAACTCCTGGCCTTCACGTGGCGAAATTGTTTTAACTAACAGGAGAAGGGGCGGCGGCGAGTCTCTGGCGCCACAAAATAACCAGTACGCTCTAGATGTGTATGCATACATGCATGCGCAGACACGTGTGTGCGCGCCTACACATCTAAACTTGAGTTAGACCACAGTTTGCTGTAGTAAAGGAAAGGTGCTGAAGACGGAGGCAACCAGCCAGGAGGCGCACTACAGAAATCAGGATGCCACGCAATTACGCGTCATTAAATATGTAGACTACTGCTAAATGTTACGGTGCTCGCCCTGATTTGGACCCCCAGGCAGGTGCAGTGCCGGGCTCTATGTCTCGAAAGGGTCCAACCACAACTACTGGAGGTCTTTCTCAGATGTCCTGTGGAGCCAGGGGACATGAGAATAGAGCATCTGGTCATACCAAACAAAGACTAAAAATAATGCACTGGAATGCGGAGGGAGTCAGCAACAAAAAAAATAGAACTAGAAAACACCTTGGACTAAGAAAAAGTAAGCGTATGTTGCTTGTAAGAAACTCACCTCAAAGAAAATATAGCCTTCAAAATCAGAAGCTACCAGTGTTACCGATCTGACCGAAAGGACAGGCGAAAGGATGGGATACTGACCCTTGTCTCATCTCATCTCATCATGTTCCTCTTGTACCTTGCGGTGTCGAGGTGAAGTATAAACTTCGTGAGAGTGCCCGGTTATGGGCTTCGTATATCGACATTCCCATGGATTCTGTTATTCCCTCCGTCCAGCGTTTACGTGGTCGGCCTCTTCCTCTGTTTCCATCTGGTCTGTACGTCATTGCCTGTTGTGGCATGCTGTTGACTGGTAGCCTACTTGCATGGCCAAACCATTTGACTTGCTGCTTTCTAATAAAATCTAGAGCAGCTTTAACCCCCACTTTAGTCCTGATTTCTTCATTTCTGATCTTATCTCTTCTTGATACGTTGAGTATTCTTCTCAGGAACCTCATTTCTGTTGTTGTGATTTTTCTTTTCTCTTTTTCTGTCATTGTCCAGGTTTGGCATTGGTAGCACAGAGTTGGTAGGAAGATTGTGTTGTAAAGTGCTTTCTTAGTAGTTATTGATACATGTTTGTTCTTTAGTATTGGTGCCATTTGTCCAATGAGTTGATTTGCCTTATTGCACCTATTTTCGATCTCGTCTTCTGATCTGCCATTTGATGATATTATACTTCCTAGGTACTTGAAGCTCTTTACTTGTTTCAAGGGATGTTCGTTTAGGTGAATTGTTGCTGTTTGTTCTTCTTTAGTTATAGTCATTACCTCTGTTTTGCTTGTGCTAATTTTCATGTTATGTTCCCTACACATTTCGTTTAGACTATTCATGTGGTCTTGTAATTCAGCTTCTGATTTTGCTATTAGTGCTTGGTCGTCCGCAAACAGGAGTTCTCTAATGGTTAGATTTGCAGATGGTTCTTCTTCTGTGTTCTCGTCATGCGGTATTCTTGCTGTCTCTGCTTGGCTGGTTTCTTTACATATGTTGTCTATATATGTTATGAACAAGAGAGGGGACAGGACACAACCTTGTCGTACTCCAGATCTTATGGTGAAGGGTTCTGAGTGTCCTCCAGTTGCTCTCACTATGCATTCACTGTTGTCGTATAAACTTCTACATAGGTTTGTTAGATGTGTGCTCACTCCATATTGTTTAAGGATTTCCCACAGCTTGTTTCTATCTACCCTATCAAATGCCTTTTCTTGGTCAACAAAGGCTAAGTAGAGTGTTTCATTGAATTCAATTGATTTTTCTATAAGTTGTCTAAGAGCAAAAATGGCGTCTGTGCATCCTTTGTTTTTCCTAAATCCAAGCTGCGTTTCGCTTAGCTGGGGTTCTAAAGTAGTTCGTAATCTTTTTTCAAGAATTTTGCAAAATATTTTCCCAGTATGACTCAACAGTGAAATGCCTCTGTATTGTGTGCAATCTCTTTTGCTGCCTTTGTTTTTCCAAATTGGGATAATTATGGCGTTTCCCCAGTCTCGTGGTGTCTGTTGTTCTACCCAAACATGGTTGAATAGTCTATGTAGCCAAGCTGTTCCTACTTCCCTTGCTGCTTTAATTAGTTCATTTGGTATTTCATCCTGTCCTGGTGATTTGTTCAATGGGGCTAATCTGATGGCTTCTATAATTTCTTCTTTTAGTATGTCTGGTTCTAGTTCCTCGGTGACATCTGTGTAGGTCTCTTGAATTCCTGTGACATCTGATGGGATGTTGAGAAGTTGTTCGAAATACTGCTTCCATCTTATTAGGATGTGTTTTTGTTCACTTATTGGTTCTCCATTTTCGCTGTTAATTATTTCAGTTGGGTCAAAGGGTACTCCTCTGGTTCGCATTGCACTTATCTTTTTGTAGAAGTTTCTGGTTGCCTCCTTGTAGTTTTTATTTAGGGTTTCTCCATACTCTTCCCAGTCTTTCTGTTTTTCCCTCTTTACTATTCTACTCACATGTCTTCTCGATATTCTGTATTCTATGAGATCCTTGTAAAAAATAATATCACTGCTTCCCAAACTCAAGTTTACATGGAAGGGGCTGAGTATCAGACTCTTAAACTTAAGACAGGCAATACAGACCTAAGTCTGATCAATTACTACTGTCCAAGTGACCGCCCACAAGCACTGGACACACTACCATTAACAGAAAAAATGATTGTGTATGGCGATTTCAACAGCCACTCACAGAGCTGGGGCTATGATCACATGTATCAGAGAGGAGAGAGACTGGAAGACTGGCAGGATGAGAATAGATTCATCTTGATTAACAAGCTGTCCGATCCACATACTTTCTTGAGATCATGGCACACTACAACTACACTTTGGGGAGTCTCCATGGCGAAATGGTCAAGCCGTTTGACTCGGGCTCCGAAGGTTGTGGGTTCGATTCTGGGCCGCATCCTTCAGTTCAGGAGTGAAATTTTTTGGAGACTCATGTGGGTCGTCGCTAGAGCTACGGAGTTCGTACTTTGTGCGACGCTTTCCTCGCTGCGGAAAGAGACAGAGCCATATGGAATAAAACCTGGTGCAATGAAGTTGATCCTGTCGACTTTTAAGCAACTTTTAACTACACCTGACCTGGCTTTTCATTCATCAGACCTGGAGTGTAACATTACACGAATTGTTGGGAAACAACTTGGTGGCAGTGATCATCGGCCAGTCTTTCTAACTTTAGATAATGAGCTTGTAAGTGAAAGCAGCACCCTCTCGAGGTGGAACTACAAGAAAGCAGACTTGGCAATGTACAAGCATCGCACCAGCATACTAGTTAGAAATCTGAACACTGAGAAAGACATAAATAAAGTAGTTGAAGAATTTGGGAAATGTATACTACAGGCAGCACGAGAAACAGTACCAAGAGGAGCCCATAAACATTATAAACCCTACTGGAGTAGTGAACTGGAACAGTTGCATAATGATGTGGAAGTGTGTAGAAAGCAAGCAGAGGCCAAACCCAGCCAAGAGCACCATAATAAATACCAGCACGCAAAAACCAAATTTCAAAGGGCAAAGATGCAGGCCAGAAGGATAAGCTGGCAGGAGAAAACAGAGTCACTGAACTTTGAAAGAGACACAAGGAAGTTGTGGAAGCTAACAAAACAACTTAACGATGAGGGCACAGGGAGAAACTAAAAAATTGCACTACTTAAAGACATGTTAGGAAAGCAAGCAGCTGACCATTTTGCGGACTCATTCACACAAGATAATATCGAAATTAGTCCAGAGAAACAATAAGAGACTCAAGAGAAATGGCAACATACAGGACAGAAGAAAATAATAGTACATGAATTTCTGGAGGCACGTATCATAATCAGCGAACTGGGGCTAGCCATATCAAAACTGAAAATGAGAAAGTCACCAGGAGCTGATGGTATCTCCAATGAAATGATCAGGAACCTAGAACAGAGGCCAAAGCAAAGCTGTTGCAGATCTTCAATAACAGCTGGACCTTAGGCAGTGTTCCACAAGCCTGGAGAGAAGCTACAGACCAATTAGCCTCACCAGCTGTCTCTGCAAAACACTGGAGCGCATCATCAATCACAGACTGCAGTGGTACATTGAAAGTAAAAATATCCTTTTGCCACAGCATGTTGGCTTTAGGCAGTGCTACTCTACGGAAGATCAGACAACCTACCTCTCTAAAGAAATTGAGGATGCGTTCCAAGAGAAGAAGCTGGTGCTTGCTGCATGGATAGATCTGAAGAAAGCCTTTGACAAAGTCTGGAAAGAAGGTCTGATGAAGAAACTGAGAAACTGTAAAGTGAATGGAAGAATGTACAAATGGTAAAAGCATACTTGCACAACAGAAGAGCCCGAGTACAGATAGACGGACTCAAGAGCAAGAAAGTACTACTGCGTCACGGTGTTCCCCAGGGCGGAGTCTTGTCACCCACACTGTTTCTAATCTCCATCAAAGATCTTGTTGCTAATCTACCGCATGGAACTAAAGCGGCAATGTACGCTGATGACCTGGTTCTATGGAGCACAAATGAATATGCATCAGTGTAACAAGTTATGTGGAGGGTCCCAAATACCCCTGTCACAATGCTTCAATATTATTCTTTAACCCTGGCTGGGATAGGTCTTTGCCTGCCAACCCTCCTCCGTTCCCCAGACTCACTGTCACTCTCTCATTTGACCTCAGGTCTACTCCCTGAGGTGTCTTTCTGGCTGACAACATATAACATGGCGATCGTCACAGTAAACTATAATTTCAATTTATTAACTTAATAAAGGACAGCACAGGAAAACATCAAGGCAGTTGAAACAGATAGTTCTCTACAAATACACAGGGGTAAGGTTTGTAGTCCAGGCACAGAGCCTCATAGGTATGATAATCCTAGACCCAAGAATACGACAATGTCCCGTCAGTCGACATCTGCCTCACCGATTATGTCCTTAGTTAGTTCCCTTCTTCCAGATCGGTTGTGCGAACAACATGCCACGGTAGAACCAGGCCTACTAGTTCCAGTGGTCTTCTCTACACAGTGAGTCCAGTGTTCTTTGAAACCCCATGGTACAAGAAAACATCACTTGGCACAAATGTGGGTAGGATTTAAAATAATGGGAACAGTTCTTGAATGGGGAATGGGTATGGGTCTTTCAATGTCACTGACATGGATGGGTAGGACCGAGAATGAGGTGTAGGTCCAGCCAGGAACATAGGGTCAGCCACTTCTTAGTTGATGATGGGATTTGTATTGAGCGGGTACTGAAGAATGCCACTAGATCAGGACTAATCGGACATTGATTCCTTGATTGGAGTAATTAGCCTGTGGCCGTCCAGAAAATCCATGGTTCACCTGAGAATTTCTTAAGGTGATTATCTCGTGGCCTTGCAGATCCCTTTTGCTCCTTTCAATTCCAGGAGGACCCTGGAGATGACAGAGATTAGTGAGCGACTGGGCTGACTCATGTACCACAATCTTGAGGTCCAATCGGGCCTCAGTTAATAAATTTGTCATACCTTTACCTTACCCAATCAATTAGATAAGTGGCCCGAGTGAATGGGCCTGACATGTCAGGTTGCCCCTGGATTGGCCACGTCCTTGCTTGACGAGACCTCCAGCTTGTATATGTCTGGTTGGTTACCTTAGGAACTCTTTGCATACAAGATTCACTCTCCACTCTCATACCATGCCTTTATTATTACTGGGCACATTTGTTTCCTGGCTTTCCTCTTGCAAACCCTGCCTTTCTCACGACAAAGCTCCTGTAGTGTTGTGTGGGTAATTATGTGTGTTTTCTCCCCTCTCCTGTCATATGTGAAGGGGAACGTGTAGATCATACCCAGTGTTCTCGGACCCATCTTCCGTGCCCTATTGAATAGCCTCTTTTGGGCTTATATGGTTCGTTATTTCTCGCTGAACTAATATTATAGTAGTGAGTCGGTAGGGAATGAAGTGTAGTTCCCTATCCCCAGCAAGAATAGGAAAGAAGAAATTACCTCTTCCGGCCGCTGCTCTGGTCTGAGCTGTTGCCACAATGCACAGGCAGTGCCTCGCATAACATGTATGTTTAGATGATCTTATCGACCAGTAACTATTCAGTCCACCTGGCCACCCCATCTGCTAAAAGACGAAAGAGTTAACACAGTATATATCCTCCTCCGCCTAAAGAAGACAGAACATAGATGGTTGGAACCCGTCCCCACGGAGCCCTCCCCTCCTTCCGGCATACCGTATATATGTCGTGTTTATATTCAAATTAAAGACAACACTAGGCAGCGTTCAGGCCATAGGAAGAAAGATAGCACCCGCCCATCTGCTGCCAAGAACAAGCAAAATCATCTGGGGAAATATATTGCTCAGATTCGTTCCCAGAATAAGATGCCCAGCTGGACTGGCCAACTGTCAACCCACTTTCGACATGGCATGACTGGCTTTTCGCCAATTCGTCTCACCAGTCGAGACAACCGAGATTTATAGGCCAAGGTCTGGCAGGACTAATTAAAATCCAAGCTCACCTTTCTTACACCAGCAGGATGCTGCACTTCTGTCTCAATCTTCAAATTGTTAAATTGACATGATGCAGTTACTAAACGGTAGGTGTTGAAACGAACATGGATTGCCCAAGAAGTTGCACTAGTGCGTATTTGGTGCAAGGCGCCCTATCGGGTTTTCCCGAAGAAAAGTAAGACTTCCAATAGTTCTTTTCAGAAGATCGGGTTGTAAAAGTAACCAAGAGAACTATCTTCCATGGGGATTGAGCGAATAAGAGAACTGAGGGTTCCCAAAAGCTGTTTCCCACTGTTTACCCAAACCCAAAGAAGGCATGAGGACATGGGCCACTGGCGTTTTGCCACATAGGCCCCCTCTTAAGAAAGTCAAACACTACGAACTTTCGACTGCCAGAGGTTCTGTTCGAATGGCCTCACCCTCACATTCGACCATAGGATGCCGTGACATAAAATCCGCTCCCACATTCTCCCTTCCGGGGATGTATTCGACCGTGAACTGATACGGTTGTAGGAGCAATGACCATCTCATCAACCTCGCGTTCAGTTTCTTAGAAGTTGCCAAAAACATCAGAGGTTGATGGTCGGATTGCACTTTGAACGGTACTCCATACAGATAAGGTTGAAATTTCTGTACTGCCCACACAAGAGCCAGACATTCCCGTTCGACGGTGGAGTAATTCCCGAAAGCTGTTTCCCACTGTTTACCCAAACCCAAAGAAGGCATGAGGACATGGGCCACTGGCGTTTTGCCACAATCAGTGGCATCCAGATCGCTACAAAGAGCTGTAGATGCATTTGTTGCATGGGCAAATAGATGATGTGTCAGCATAAACACTGACAAGTGCAGCACCACTCTATTTACCCTCTCTCCTAAACAAAAGGCAGGGATCATCCAGATCAATGGAACACCCCTAAGAGAAGATAAAGAACCAACATACTTTGGAGTAACATTTGATGACAGGCTGACATGGAGAAAGCACATAAACAAAGCAGTAGCAAACACCAGAAGGAAAATAGCCATCCTGAGAAAGCTAAGTGGGACCACATGGAGAGCCAGTGGGAAAATACTTAGCAAAGTTTATCAACAGAGCATGCGACCACACCTGGAATACGGGTCAACTGCGTGGTGTTCAGCATAAAAAACCACACTACAAGAGTTGGACAAGGTGCAAAATCAAGCACTTAGAGTCACCACAGGAGGGATGAGATCAACCCCTATAGTGGAAATGGAGAAGATGGGGAGGACACAAGCACTGAGAGAGCGCAGAGATACGAAAACGCTAATACAAGCAGAAAAGTTCCTCAACTTGCCAGGCCACCCTATGAAGAACAGATTTGAAAACTTAGCTATGGGACGGTTGAAGAGAAGTAGTTTTATCCACCAGGCCAAACGACTCTGCAGAGAAACCACCGATCTGCCCACAGTTGGTATCCCCCTGACAACTATTCCAGAGCGAACCCCATGGAAAGATGAACATAGACTATCACTACAAATCCAGACAAAAGTGAGAGGCACATTTGACAAGGAGGAACAGAACAGTTTACAGCGCAGAACAGCCACTCTCAGCTTCTTCGATGAAGAATACCCACAAGACCTCTGGATCAGAGTCTACACAGATGGGTCAGCAAAAAATGGAAGAGCGGGCGTGTACATAGAATACCCAAATAATACTAGGGACACAGCCAGAGTACCAACAGGAAAGTACTGCCATGACTATGATGCTGAATTTGAGGCAATCAAGATAGCAACAGAGAAATTACTAAATACCAGCCATGGTACACAACCTGTGGTGCTATTGACAGATGCAAAATCAGTACTCGAGGCGCTTCTGTCTGAGAAATTGCCAGTACTAAGGACACTACTTTCTGAACTTGGCAGTCAACATAAGGTCACTATACAGTGGATACCATCCCACTGTAGAGTACCCGGAAATGACAGAGGTGATAGATTAGCTAAGGAAGGCGCAAAAGAAGAACAGCCTGATAAGCCCGTTACATAGCACCAAAAGAAAAGAATGATCAAATCAGCCAGAAAGCCACCAAAACCTGCTCAATATGACTACCAAATTATGGACAGACCATAACAAGTAATTATTCTGCGCCTCAGAACAGGACACAATAGATGATGCAACCACATGTATGCAAAATTCAAGATTGGTGAAACAGCCATGTGCACATGTGGACTGGCGTCACAGACAGCAGAGCATATACTCCAAGACTGCCGAAATTACAACATGTCTAGGCAATCCTTCTGGCCTAGAGAGACGACAGTGGAAGATAAACTCTATGGACTACAGAGTGAACTAAAAAAAAGACAGTTAAATTCATACAAAAGACAACATTGCAGTTATAGACATATTTCAAGCGAACAAAAGAGGAAGAAGAAGGTCTCTATGTAAAACCAGCTAGATTCTACTATGGAACATAGAGACTAGAAGATTAGAATGTACAGTTAAAGTAAATATAACAATACGGCTGGTCTATTGATCCAGGCCACCTATTCTCAGCTGTGAACAGTAAAAGTAATATTCCCCCAGTGCTGTGTCATACAACAAGACTAAAACACAAATAAGTACACAGCTTTTATCAACTAATTAATGTTTGGTAGTTAAAATATCAAAAGACTGTATTACAGAAATATATTTATTGTAGGTAACTGAATACTGCAATAATACTTTTTTGTGCGACAAGTGTAATATTATATTTCAAGGAAAATTTACATAGGAATACAGTGGTAGTGAATTTTATGAATATAGAAATATGCTAATTTGTTGTGTACTAAACTCTGACTAAAAGTTAGCTGCATGTCCTTTACAGGATGTCACAATCATCCCGAGCATTTTTTTTTGCTGTTGGTGATTTTCTAGTCAATTTTTATGTTCAGTAGTTTTCCATTGCTTTTTGAATGACTCACACTCAAGCCATTGTTAAAAAACAACACAAGAAGGTCTGCTTCCAAATCTTCTGCACCTGATTTTGAACCTGGTATGCCCAGAAGGTTAACCCGGTCAACAAATGCCAGCAGAAGTTGGATGTGTTGGCCTAACAGCACAAGAACACAGCTCTGCTGTAAACAGGCACAATGCAATCACGTCCGAGAAAACTCCGGATGAATGCAGCAGAAGAAGAAGAAGAACAACCTGGTATGCGGGATTATGAAACACATTTGCTATCCCTTAGCCTCAGATGCAGGCGAACTCCGACTAGGCCGTAAGATATCAAATTGACCATTCCATAAGCAATCAGTAATCGTATGGATTAGTTAGCATGCAGAGTGGGATTGTGGTATGAAGAATGTGTAGATCCATCCTGGAAAAACTCATGACCTTATGATGGGGGTGTTCCAAGTGGGGATGGTATTCTTCCTCTGCTGGCTGTCGTCTCCTCTCAGGTGTAGGTAGTTGATTCAGATCCCAAAATGTGTATGTACTAATGGTCTTAGTGAATGAACTCTAGTGTTCAGTGTAATGTTACAACACTAGTATGATCAGTAAAAGCAGTGATACTAAAAACAAATGCCAGGGAATCAAGCAATGAATAAAAGATACTGGCACTGGAAAGGATATACATTGAGAAAACTTGAGAATAGTATAACCAGAAAGGCTTTTGTCTGGAATCCACAAGGCAAAAGAAATAGAGAAAGACTAAAAACACCCGGAGAAAGAAGTTAAGACAGTAAGACAGAAATTAATAATATGGGGAGGAGATGAATGGAGCTTCATGGGATAGCTAAGGATAGGGCAGACTTGAGCGAGGTGGTTGAATGTCTAGTCCCAGTAAAGGGTGAAAGAAGAAGAATGGTAGTTAAAGACCACCTGGACGCAATTCTGTATGAGACAGGGGAACTTGCCGAGGATCAAGAGTCTTTCCAGCAAACTATGATGAAAGTGATATTTTGAAAAGCACTTGCTACCTGTAGATGAATGCAACACTGTATAATATAGTACAAATAGTAATAGTGAAGGACCCAGTTCCACTACTTCAGGCTTGTTGGGTAACTGGCACAAAAGTTACAATAAAGTAGATTGTTTTACACACATTGAGATGCATTTGGCATATGGTGCTGGTAGTGAGAGTGCTAGCCAGTGCGCTACCGTCACTTTTGGGCACATGGTGCTAACTCCGTATGGTGCAAGCCGCAAGAGTGCTGGCCACTGTGCTGCCGCGTCTAGCAAATATTTTTGTATAACCAACCGATACTTGAGGGATGATGAGGTAGTATCACACCAACTGGCTTTACTTCCCAGAACACTTGCTAGTACCAATTTTAGATTGGGTCAATCCAGGTCACTTAAGAATATTTGCCAGAACCATTGATTTCTAAAGATATAACATGTTCTCCTGATCACTAGGGTAGCGAGATCACTTATTTAGTCTTCTCAAATAATGGCAAAAAACAGACTGCTGCTGCAGGTTTTGCATTTTAAAAACCCCACAGCTGTTGGCAGTTGCAAAGAGTAGGCCTTAGAGCAACTGCCATGGCAAACACTTGTAAGAAAGAAAACCTACCCACATGTAGATAGATTAATTAAAATGTTTTACTTATCTGACAGGATTTGATAATTCTCTGGCCAGGACTATGAAAAATCATAATGACCTCAATGGGAGTTTGAACACATGACCACTGGGTGGGCTGGCAAATATGCTAGCCACTGCACTTTTGCGGCTCCTAGATAATTTAGTGCAGTGTAAAATATACTTGATTTAGTGCCTGAGAATGTATTCATCAACAGTACATGTATCAGATTCTGTTATATTGAACCAGATAAAATATCTGTTAGTCATTTTTCTGAAAATGAAATATGCCTGTTAGCAGTTTATTTTTATTTATATTAGAAATTAGACAACAGCACATGCTTATATGTCCTATAGATAATAATTGTTTTCAAATATTTGACTAAATGTGTATGCAGTTCGGCATTATTTGTTTCAGATTTAATAATCTCTATATTTGGAAAGCTTCTACACATTTTCTAACAGTAGCTCATTAAGTTGGAAGTATATTTTATATTTTAAAAACATAATACATTCAGGTTGGTTGTTACTGTACTTAAAATAATATGAATACACTTAGACTCCTTTTTTGATGTATTTGGGAAAAAAACAAACCAATGCTTTTTTCATTCATTTCTACATATTATTATATACATCTTTAGGATTGTGATAAGTGTGTCTGACTGTGGCATGCTTTTATGTAAGATTTACTTCCTCTGGACAGATTTCATCCAAAGCGGAGGGCTCTGTAGGTTTCCTACCTAACAGTTTTTTGCCAGGGTAGTGTCTTAGGCCTGCTCTTTAGAAATGTTCAACTGTAGGACCCCTATGCTGAGATTTAAACCTGAGAACTTCAGAGTCTGAAATGAACTCACTGTAACCTCTCTGCCATACTGTCCCAATATGATGCATTCAGAATCCTTGCTGATATTGTTGATAAAAAGTGTTACATTCAGACTCTGTTTTGACATCTCATATTTGTTACGTTTGACAGGATTTGATAAACAGAACAGCAGATGTGACCAGGAGCACAGTTCAGAAAAGTGTGTGTGTACTGAGTCGATTGGTAAGAGCTAAAACCATTTCATATCAAATAGAATAATGTTTTAGTTTGTTAATATTGTTTCTCTTAAATTAACTTAGTACTTAATTTAACTTAGAACTTCAGTACAGCCTATCTGTTAAAGTTCTTGCTATCTTTTATCCTTATATCACATCTTTTAATACACTGAATAGTTTTCAAGTATGTACAGCAGAACATGATTTCCAGTTAAAGTTCATTAGTTTTTTCTTTCTAATCAAACAATGCTTTATTATCCATGAAATAAAAAACATATGAATGCTGTATAAAGGAAAACTATTCCTGCACTGGACCATCCCATTGTGGTATTCCTGTTAATGAAAAGGCAGATGAGCTAACAAAGCCTGGAAAAAACTTTGAGCGGCCCTATTCATCCCAGAGTTTCAGAAAGCTAAAACTCTACTGAAGCAATCTACAGGGACTATTTGGAGGAAAGAAAAACAGAAAATACAGACTAGAGCATGATAGCATAAATGAACAGGACATTGTAGACTCAGAGCACACCTTCACCGAATGAGTCTCACTGACTATGCCGCTAGCAATGGTGGAGCACCGAAACAAACCCCAGAGCATGTCCTTCAAGACTGCTTAGACTTTGCCAGGCACAGAAAGGAAATCTGGCCCACAGGAGTAGCACGTTGAGACAAACTCTAGGGGACCCCAAGCAAACCGTCCTGTTCATGATTTGTACCAGAATAGAGACACAAAACATTGATAGCCGAAGAAAAAGACAAAACAATGCTTTAATTCAACGGAACAACAGAAATGAAACAATAAAAATCTCCCCCGATGTGTCTCCACCTTGACGTGGTGGGGGAGCTTGCGTGTCCCATCGACCCCATTTGCTTGCCGATGGGGGAAAAATTACATATCGGACAGTTTATGGGATAGGGACCAGACTAAGAGAGACACAACCTGCTGCTCTGCAGGTATAGACTGAGGATAGCAGTCAAAATTTAAATCAGGTGCACGAAGGCAGAATTTCTTGGTCCGGACAAAACTCTTAAGGCTCCCTGTCGAGGGCTGTGGCTGAACGCCTCTAAGCCACAAACCCTCGGATCTGAGAGCCAGGCCGATACCCGTCTGCCGGAAAATAGAAACGTGATACTGAGCAAGCTACATGCTCAGGTCTGATACATGTTCGAAGGCTCTCAGCTGGGGGATATGAGGGATTCCCGGATGAGAGGGCCAGACCGTTTCCCGTTCACTGCTGCACGAAGGTAAGGTGCTGAGCCGGCAGCACATGTAGCCTACCTCGTGAGCGAGTACAAAAAGGAAAGAAAAGTGCCCCAGTCGAAGGGCATGGTTATGGAAACTCTGTATCTAACTCATAGAGAGTGTAGATATAAGTGGAAGAACGTCTCAACGCAAAAGTGGAACGCACGGCGAGCGTACCTATTGCGTGGGTTGAAGTCACAAGCAAGGGCTTACCGAGTGGATGTCGCCCGCAATCTGACCGCTCCTGGTGTGTGCTTGAGCGATCAGTGGCAAGCGGGATGCTCAACACATGGAAGTGAGGAATAAAAGCAGCCATGAGCAGGACGTGGAAACTCCTTGGGTGAGCCCAGTCTCAGAGCAATATGTGCCGGCTCTGCAATTATGGAAGCCTCCTCGGATAGTGAGATGATGCCCATGGTCTGCCCCTGCCTTCCCTTGAGGGCCGTCCGCGATATCGTTGATCGTTCTATCTTGACCAGCTGAGATGTGGGTGACATTACAACAGTCTGTGTCTCGAAACCAGAGGAAGGCTAACCTCACTAAAAAATGCCCGCCAGAAGTCGGAAGTGTCGGCCTACGGGTGGCAAACTAAAAATTGACACTACGCAATTACGTCCGAGTGAAGTGTCTCGCCCGAATGTCTCTCGTGCTAGGAACAGCTCTGACTACCTAGTTTCCGAATGCCGCTCTTGTTCGGAACAGCTCTGACTGGGTAGTTTTCCGAATGTCTGTTGAGCCTGGAAAAGCTCTGATGGGCGCAACGACAAGCACATGTCCGAAAACTCGCTGAGTGGATGCCGTCTGCAAACCTGTCTGGTTTGTGCGGGAATGACCCGGGGAAACGAAATGACCAATATATTGAAGTGAGGATTTAAAGCAGCCATGAGCAGGACGTGACGATCTCCCTCGGTGAGCCCAGATCCAGGGCGTTATGTGTCGGCCCTGCAACTATGGAAGCAACCTTGGATGGCGGAAAATGCTATGGACTGTCCCTGCCTTCCTTTGAGGGATGACCGTTGTCTTCGACCGTTCCACCTTGGCCAGCATGGTTGCAGATGGCGCCACAAAAGTGAGAGTCTCCCAGGAATGCTAACCTGGTCAAAAATGCACGCTAAAAGCCGGATGTGTTGGCCTAAGGGTTTCGATCCAAGGGTGCCTAACTAGACACACCGCAATCACATCTGAAAAAACACTCCGGATGAACGCAAAGAAGAAACAATAAAAATTATAAAAACGGACAACACACAGGGATACTATCTAGAATGATTTCTTTCGTGTTGTCCGTTTTGTATATTTTTTTATTGTTATGTTTTCATATTTCCGTTGATAAAGACTTCACTTGACACATTTGCTTGTATCTGTTTTTTTTTCCCGATTTGTTGAGCTTCTCAGTCATATTTTGTGTTTTATTTTGGGCTCCCTTAACAGCTCAATACATCAGTTAAATACTACTCCCCCTCTCTCCCTTTGGGGGAGATACCTGTGCACATGTAAAGTGACTACGCTGAAAATATCCTTCAAGACTGCCATATGTTTTCTTAACTCTTTCACTACCAAACAAAAACTGGGCTGTGACCAAACAGACATTTATGGCAGAAAATTGGAACTAGGGGTGTGTTACAATAATGCTTTTAAAATGGTTAAGGTGGTAGAAGACCTATTGTATTACATATCAAATTAAAGAGGATTGCACAAGGAACATGACAGTGTTAATAATTAATTGATAGGTTACAAATATTATGACAATAATGAGAGGTTTAATAATAACAAATGAAATGAAAGAGGTAAAAATTATTTAAAAAACTGCACATATAAGGTGTTTTCTACACTCCTATACTGCTAATCATGTTTAATTTACTGAATAATCAAACAAACACCACTTGTCTTCAAGAATATAAACAGTATTGCGCATTAAAGTAACCCAAAAAGAAGTTTTGGTGCATATTCTGAACCATGTATTTTTCACAAATAATGACAAAAAATAATGGCTGAAATCTTGAAGGTGGGGTCTGTCACAGTAAAGTTATGAAAATGGTTACAATTGTAGCAGAAATGTTGTATTATATATCAAAATAAAGGGGATTGCACAAGGAATATGTTGGTAGGAGAATGTTTGCTTTAGGTTGTAAATAAAATAAAAATAATAATATAATTTGTAAAATAATTGGACAAAAGTAGGTAAAAATAATGTAAACATTGCATTTAGAATGTGTTTTCTACACTCCTATACTGCTAATCATGTTTAATTTACTGAATAATCAAACAAACACCACTTGTCTTCAAGAATATAAACAGTATTGCTCATTTAAATCACCCAAAAGGAAGTTTTGGTGCATATTCTGAACCATGTCTTTTTCACACAAATGAAAAAAACTAATGGCCGAAATCTGGAAATTGGTGTATGTCGCAATAATGTTATGAAAATGGTTAACATTGTAGCAGAAATGTTGTATTATATATCAAAATAAAGGAGATAGCACAAGGAATATGTTGGTAGGAGAATTTTTGCTGTATGTTGTAAATAAAATACAAATAATAATATAACTTCTAAAATAATTTGTTAAAAAGAGGTAAAAATAATGTAAACATTGTACTTACCGAGGGGGCGTTGTTATCCAATATCCTGATCACTGCTAATCCAATTGAATTTACTGAACAAACAACACTATTCTAAACTATAAACACCATTGCTTCCAATCAACCATCCGAAAAGAAGTTTCGCCGCAGATTCTGAATCATGTATTTTTTTTTTGTCAGACAAAAATTAGGACAACACTTGGCAGATTTACATTTAATTGTCATGTCTGTTTGTTTTTATTTACTATATGTGGCAGTCTATTTGTGATAGGCTGCAACGCAAACTTTGGCGCACAAGTCTGGTCTATTAGTGCAGCCGGAGCAAACAAAATATGATATGTGTCGTTTAGTTCGAGTGCTGCAAAAACACAGTCTCTATTGACACCGACAAATTCTATTAAATGCTTGGCTCATGTAAATCTTTCGGCATAATTTCCTGCAACAGACTGAAATTCTTCGGCAGGCAGAGTGTCAAACTTTCAGGAATACTCTGAGCTACTTCGCGATGTGCACTTTCCTTTACTTGAAATCCTTCTATAACAATTTTTTTTCCTCCTTTCTCTGTTTGCCATATGGAATGTAGGATGTGAGCATTGATCTGTGCAATTTCAAAGATCTAGTAGTAGATATTCTTCCACCACGTAATGGTTTTCCTATCATGGATATTATAATATCCAACCATTTGGTCCATTCTGTCGCAGCCATTCATCGCCGTGTTATTTTCATGGAGACCATCTTCAGCTTGCTTTGCGGTTTTCGCAATCCGCTCTCAACAGTTCTAACTACAGACTTGGTAGAGACAACAATGCATGTTTTTTTTTAGCTTTGTTTAGCCCTTCCACCAAATAATCATATCATCAATGGACACATTTTCAAATGGGTAAAATGCTTCCTGGATATTCTTCAGAGTCAACAAGAGGATAAATTTTTTTTTTTGGGGTACCCTCAGGTTGACATACATGAAACATGGTGTGATAAATATATTATAATTTTCTAATTGATTACTGGGAAACGTAGTGGCAGTGCCACATACCAAGGAGTATATAAATGTGCACTTGTACACCGGTAGTCTTTGATACATGGTCTTGGATCAAGTCCCATAGCAATAATGACAGACGTAAACTTCAGCCATTCGTGCTTCATTGTCAAACACTCAGCTGTTGACGAACATTCACTGGTTTTTCTTTATCACCACGTGCTAAAACTTTAGACACAACTAAAACTACTTTCTAAATATTCACATTCACATATTATTATAAACAATAATCTAGCTTGATCTCTAGTCATACTACGTGGACGCAAACTGGTGGGCGTTTCCATTGTGAAAAACCAAAACAAACAAATTAACACTACCTTAAAACTAAAAATTCACAAGAATCCAAAATTAGAAAACCATTGACCGCTCAAAGATGGCGTAGAGATCTTTCGGCTGTACTACTTTTTAGTTTACTGTAACTTAAAATTCCGAAACGGAGCAGAAATATGTGAAATAAACCACTGATCATTTTGTGGGACGAAAAGGGCGGACTGCCATTACAGCAAATCCATTCTGTCCACAGATGGGCGCACGGTAGCGAAAGAGTTAATTGTGGACCAAACATTGACCCACAGAGACAAACATCTACACACAGCTGTTTGGGAATCTCAACAAGCTCTTATTTACAGCTACATAACATCCAACACTGGACTTCCTGTGTAGACATTACTAGAACAAAAAAAAAAGAAAAAAAGAAAAAAATAAGCTTTACTCTACAGACAAACATTACATACATGAGATTGTCTTTCCTTTATTTTTTTCTCACATTTGAACATTTCTATGTAGAGTTGGTAAATAAATAGGTTTATCTGACATATTTGCAGCCGCTGTTTGGACTCATTAAGGCCAAGCTGGAATTGATTACTCATGCCTACTTTGACGAGCGTGACTTCAGCCAGGTTGCACTGCTTGAGCAAACTTTAAACAATCTGAATTCTTCTCTCACCCAGAGCCTTCTTGAGGGCACACAAGTATTTCTTGGTGAGTACCTGCATTTGTTTTGTTTATTAAACCAGTTTAATTTACCTTTTAATTTACCTGACATGAACAGTGAGTTTTGGTTCACATTTGCTGTTAAACCTAGAGTTTTTTGTGAGTTAGATATGTCACCTGCACTACATTGAATTGGATTAGTATACACTTGGTAGAATCTGTTGATCACTTTCCTCATCTTCCTGTAGTTAAGTATCCAGGGCTTCTTCTGTTCTAGGTGCAGCATGAAAGACTCCATTCTCCCATGATGTCTTGAAGAATATTATTTGTCTCAATAAAATCAGTGGGACAGATATACTTCTTCTGCTGCTCATTGATATCCTCCAATGGAGCATAGGTCCTCAAGCAACTCAAGCCGAGCTCTCCTGTCTGCTGCCATCTCTTGCGACTCCCTTCATGTCCTTCCAATATTACTTATCTCTGTCTCTAGTTATTCTAGTTATTCTAGTTATCATCTCTGTCTCTAGTTATTCTAGTTCTTCTTCTTCTTCTTCTTCTGCGTTCATGCGGATTTTTTTTTCGGATGTGACTGCGTTGTGCCTGTTTACAGCAGAGCTGCGTTCTTGCGCCGTCAGGCCGACACATCCGACTTGTGCGGGCATTTGTTGACCGGGTTAACCTTCCCGGGGCTAGTTATTCTAGTTATCATCTCTGTCTCTAGTTATTCTAGTTATTCTAGTTATTATCTCTGTCTCTAGTTATTCTAGTTATCATCTCTGTCTCTAGTTATTCTAGTTATCATCTCTGTCTCTAGTTATTCTAGTTATCGTCTCTGTCTCTAGTTATTCTAGTTATTATCTCTGTCTCTAGTTATTCTAGTTATTATCTCTGTCTCTAGTTATTATAGTTATTCTAGTTATTTTAGTTATTCTAGTTATTATCTCTGTCTCTAGTTATTCTAGTTATCATCTCTGTCTCTAGTTATTCTAATTATTCTAGTTATCATCTCTGTCTCTAGTTATTCTAGTTATCATCTCTGTCTCTAGTTATTCTAGTTATTCTAGTTATTATCTCTGTCTCTAGTTATTCTAGTTATTCTAGTTATCATCTCTGTCTCTAGTTATTCTAATTAATCTAGTTATCATCTCTGTCTCTAGTTATTCTAGTTATTCTAATTATTCTAGTTATCATCTCTGTCTCTAGTTATTCTAATTATTCTAGTTATCATTTCTGTCTCTAATTATTCTAATTATTCTAGTTATCATCTCTGTCTCTAGTTATTCTAGTTATTCTAATTATTCTAGTTATCATCTCTGTCTCTAGTTATTCTAATTATTCTAGTTATCATCTCTGTCTCTAGTTATTCTAATTATTCTAGTTATCATCTCTGTCTCTAGTTATTCTAATTATTCTAGTTATCATCTCTGTCTCTAGTTATTCTAGTTATTCTAATTATTCTAGTTATCATCTCTGTCTCTAGTTATTCTAATTATTCTAGTTATCATCTCTGTCTCTAGTTATTCTAATTATTCTAGTTATCATCTGTCTCTAGTTATTCTAGTTATTCTAATTATTCTAGTTATCATCTCTGTCTCTAGTTATTCTAGTTATTCTAATTATTCTAGTTATCATCTCTGTCTCTAGTTATTCTAATTATTCTAGTTATCATCTCTGTCTCTAGTTATTCTAGTTATCATCTCTGTCTCTAGTTATTCTAATTATTCTAGTTATCATCTCTGTCCTAAACCTGCGACTGGCCTAGCAAGCCGGCAGGGGATCTTCATACTGCTCGTAGAAAAACTAAGAAGTATAAACGGACTGACCCAAACGGCTATCGACCCGGCAATGTTAACGGACTACGAGATAGATCAGCGATTCAAAAAATAGGCACAATGAACGTCTGTGGTTTCAATAGTAAAGAAGAAGAGCTTATAGAAACAATGGGGAAGAGGAATATTGGTCTGATGGGAATAGCGGACACCAGAACAAAAGGGAAAGGATGCAAGGAGCTCCACCGCAGTTACACGTTTGTTTACTCTGGAGTAGAACAGCAAGAAAGGGCAAGACACGGTGTGGGAATAGTCATCGAACCACAGCTAGCAAGAGCAATACTAGAAATAAAATATATATCAGAAAGAATCATAACAGTGAGAATAAAAGAACAAACAATCACAACATATGTACAGATATACGCACCATGTAATGCAAACAATAATGAGCAAGAATGTGAGGACTTCTACGAAGACATACATGATGTGCTAAATAAAATAGATAAGCAGGACAACATCATAGTTATGGGAGACTTCAATGCAAGACTAGGACATAACAGAGGGGGCATAGAAAAACACCTGGGAGCATTTGGAGATCAGCAAAATGAAAGGAATGATAACGGAAGTAGACTGATAGAGCTTTGCAGCCAACACGATCTCTATATAACAAACACATTCTATAAACATAAAGATTCGCAAGTATACACCTGGTATAAATGGAACAATCTAGATACTAAAAGCCAAATTGATTTTATATTAACAAGAAATAACAGAAAGAGAAATATATTAGATGCAAGAGCAGTGCCCAATTTCAGTATAAACACAGATCATAAAGCAGTCGTTGCCACAATAAGAACCATTAGAAGAAGAAAACAAAAAGCAGGAAAATACATGCCATGCGAATCAGTAAACTTAAAAAACCTTAAAGACGAGGCAGTAAGGGAAAATTATGAGAAAGAACTAACTGAACTCTTTGTAAAATTACCTACGGAAAGAAAAACAGTGGAAGAAGAATGGGAGACGTTCAAATCAAGCGTTTTAAATACTGCAAAAATAACATGCGGAACCACGAAAAAATGCAAAACACGGATAAAGAAAATAACAAGTTGGTGGAACGCAGAAGTAAAGAAAGCGGTAAAAGAAAAAAAGGAAAAATATAAAAAGTGGTTGAAGAGCAAACAGGAATGTGATCTCATAGAATACAGAATATCGAGAAGACATGTGAGTAGAATAGTAAAGAGGGAAAAACAGAAAGACTGGGAAGAGTATGGAGAAACCCTAAATAAAAACTACAAGGAGGCAACCAGAAACTTCTACAAAAAGATAAGTGCAATGCGAACCAGAGGAGTACCCTTTGACCCAACTGAAATAATTAACAGCGAAAATGGAGAACCAATAAGTGAACAAAAACACATCCTAATAAGATGGAAGCAGTATTTCGAACAACTTCTCAACATCCCATCAGATGTCACAGGAATTCAAGAGACCTACACAGATGTCACCGAGGAACTAGAACCAGACATACTAAAAGAAGAAATTATAGAAGCCATCAGATTAGCCCCATTGAACAAATCACCAGGACAGGATGAAATACCAAATGAACTAATTAAAGCAGCAAGGGAAGTAGGAACAGCTTGGCTACATAGACTATTCAACCATGTTTGGGTAGAACAACAGACACCACGAGACTGGGGAAACGCCATAATTATCCCAATTTGGAAAAACAAAGGCAGCAAAAGAGATTGCACACAATACAGAGGCATTTCACTGTTGAGTCATACTGGGAAAATATTTTGCAAAATTCTTGAAAAAAGATTACGAACTACTTTAGAACCCCAGCTAAGCGAAACGCAGCTTGGATTTAGGAAAAACAAAGGATGCACAGACGCCATTTTTGCTCTTAGACAACTTATAGAAAAATCAATTGAATTCAATGAAACACTCTACTTAGCCTTTGTTGACCAAGAAAAGGCATTTGATAGGGTAGATAGAAACAAGCTGTGGGAAATCCTTAAACAATATGGAGTGAGCACACATCTAACAAACCTATGTAGAAGTTTATACGACAACAGTGAATGCATAGTGAGAGCAACTGGAGGACACTCAGAACCCTTCACCATAAGATCTGGAGTACGACAAGGTTGTGTCCTGTCCCCTCTCTTGTTCATAACATATATAGACAACATATGTAAAGAAACCAGCCAAGCAGAGACAGCAAGAATACCGCATGACGAGAACACAGAAGAAGAACCATCTGCAAATCTAACCATTAGAGAACTCCTGTTTGCGGACGACCAAGCACTAATAGCAAAATCAGAAGCTGAATTACAAGACCACATGAATAGTCTAAACGAAATGTGTAGGGAACATAACATGAAAATTAGCACAAGCAAAACAGAGGTAATGACTATAACTAAAGAAGAACAAACAGCAACAATTCACCTAAACGAACATCCCTTGAAACAAGTAAAGAGCTTCAAGTACCTAGGAAGTATAATATCATCAAATGGCAGATCAGAAGACGAGATCGAAAATAGGTGCAATAAGGCAAATCAACTCATTGGACAAATGGCACCAATACTAAAGAACAAACATGTATCAATAACTACTAAGAAAGCACTTTACAACACAATCTTCCTACCAACTCTGTGCTACCAATGCCAAACCTGGACAATGACAGAAAAAGAGAAAAGAAAAATCACAACAACAGAAATGAGGTTCCTGAGAAGAATACTCAATGTATCAAGAAGAGATAAGATCAGAAATGAAGAAATCAGGACTAAAGTGGGGGTTAAAGCTGCTCTAGATTTTATTAGAAAGCAGCAAGTCAAATGGTTTGGCCATGCAAGTAGGCTACCAGTCAACAGCATGCCACAACAGGCAATGACGTACAGACCAGATGGAAACAGAGGAAGAGGCCGACCACGTAAACGCTGGACGGAGGGAATAACAGAATCCATGGGAATGTCGATATACGAAGCCCATAACCGGGCACTCTCACGAAGTTTATACTTCACCTCGACACCGCAAGGTACAAGAGGAACATGATGAGATGAGATGAGATGAGATGAGATCATCTCTGTCTCTAGTTATTCTAATTATTCTAGTTATCATCTCTGTCTCTAGTTATTCTAATTATTCTAGTTATCATCTCTGTCTCTAGTTATTCTAGTTATCATCTCTGTCTCTAGTTATTCTAATTATTCTAGTTATCATCTCTGTCTCTAGTTATTCTAATTATTCTAGTTATCATCTCTGTCTCTAGTTATTCTAATTATTCTAGTTATCATCTCTGTCTCTAGTTATTCTAGTTATCATCTCTGTCTCTAGTTATTCTAATTATTATCTCTGTCTCTAGTTATTCTAATTATTCTAGTTATCATCTCTGTCTCTAGTTATTCTAATTATTCTAGTTATTATCTCTGTCTCTAGTTATTCTAATTATTCTAGTTATCATCTCTGTCTCTAGTTATTCTAATTATTCTAGTTATCATCTCTGTCTCTAGTTATTCTAGTTATCATCTCTGTCTCTAGTTATTCTAGTTATTATCTCTGTCTCTAGTTATTCTAGTTATCATCTCTGTCTCTAGTTATTCTAATTATTCTAGTTATCATCTCTGTCTCTAGTTATTCTAGTTATTCTAATTATTCTAGTTATCATCTCTGTCTCTAGTTATTCTAATTATTCTAGTTATCATCTCTGTCTCTAGTTATTCTAATTATTCTAGTTATCATCTCTGTCTCTAGTTATATCTAGTTATTCTAATTATTCTAGTTATCATCTCTGTCTCTAGTTATTCTAATTATTCTAGTTATCTCTGTCTCTAGTTATTCTAATTATTCTAGTTATTATCTCTGTCTCTAGTTATTCTAATTATTCTAGTTATCATCTCTGTCTCTAGTTATTCTAGTTATTCTAATTATTCTAGTTATCATCTCTGTCTCTAGTTATTCTAATTATTCTAATTATTCTAGTTATCATCTCTGTCTCTAGTTTTTCTAATTATTCTAGTTATTATCTCTGTCTCTAGTTATTCTAGTTATCATCTCTGTCTCTAGTTATTCTAGTTATTCTAGTTATTATCTCTGTCTCTAGTTATTCTAGTTATTCTAGTTATCATCTCTGTCTCTAGTTATTCTAATTATTCTAGTTATCATCTCTGTCTACAGTTATTCTAGTTATCACCTGTGTCTCTTGTTATTCTAGTTATTATCTCTGTCTCTAGTTATTCTAGTTATCATCTCTGTCTCTAGTTATTCTAATTATTCTAGTTATCATCTCTGTCTCTAGTTATTCTAGTTATCATCTCTGTCTCTAGTTATTCTAATTATTCTAGTTATCATCTCTGTCTCTAGTTATTCTAGTTATTCTAATTATTCTAGTTATCATCTCTGTCTCTAGTTATTCTAATTATTCTAGTTATCATCTCTGTCTCTAGTTATTCTAATTATTCTAGTTATCATCTCTGTCTCTAGTTATTCTAATTATTCTAGTTATCATCTCTGTCTCTAGTTATTCTAATTATTCTAGTTATCATCTCTGTCTCTAGTTATTCTAATTATTCTAGTTATCATCTCTGTCTCTAGTTATTCTAATTATTCTAGTTATCATCTCTGTCTCTAGTTATTCTAGTTATTCTAATTATTCTAATTATCATCTCTGTCTCTAGTTATTCTAGTTATTCTAATTATTCTAGTTATCATCTCTGTCTCTAGTTATTCTAATTATTCTAGTTATCATCTCTGTCTCTAGTTATTCTAGTTATCATCTCTGTCTCTAGTTATTCTAATTATTCTAGTTATCATCTCTGTCTCTAGTTATTCTAATTATTCTAGTTATCATCTCTGTCTCTAGTTATTCTAATTATTCTAGTTATCATCTCTGTCTCTAGTTATTCTAGTTATTCTAATTATTCTAGTTATCATCTCTGTCTCTAGTTATTCTAATTATTCTAGTTATCATCTCTGTCTCTAGTTATTCTAATTATTCTAGTTATCATCTCTGTCTCTAGTTATTCTAATTATCATCTCTGTCTCTAGTTATTCTAGTTATTCTAGTTATCATCTCTGTCTCTAGTTATTCTAATTAGTCTAGTTATTATTTCTGTCTCTAGTTATTCTAGTTATTCTAATTATTCTAGTTATCATCTCTGTCTCTAGTTATTCTAATTATTCTAGTTATCATCTCTGTCTCTAGTTATTCTAATTATTCTAGTTATCATCTCTGTCTCTAGTTATTCTAATTATCATCTCTGTCTCTAGTTATTCTAGTTATTCTAGTTATCATCTCTGTCTCTAGTTATTCTAATTATTCTAGTTATCATCTCTGTCTCTAGTTATTCTAGTTATCATCTCTGTCTCTAGTTATTCTAATTATTCTAGTTATCATCTCTGTCTCTAGTTATTCTAATTATTCTAGTTATTATCTCTGTCTCTAGTTATTCTAGTTATCATCTCTGTCTCTAGTTATTCTAATTATTCTAGTTATTATCTCTGTCTCTAGTTATTCTAGTTATTCTAGTTATCATCTCTGTCTCTAGTTATTCTAATTATTCTAGTTATCATCTCTGTCTCTAGTTATTCTAGTTATTCTAATTATTCTAGTTATCATCTCTGTCTCTAGTTATTCTAATTATTCTAGTTATCATCTCTGTCTCTAATTATTCTAATTATTCTAGTTATCATCTCTGTCTCTAGTTATTCTAGTTATTCTAATTATTCTAGTTATCATCTCTGTCTCTAGTTATTCTAATTATTCTAGTTATCATCTCTGTCTCTAGTTATTCTAATTATTCTAGTTATCATCTCTGTCTCTAGTTATTCTAATTATTCTAGTTATCATCTCTGTCTCTAGTTATTCTAATTATTCTAGTTATCATCTCTGTCTCTAGTTATTCTAATTATTCTAATTGTCATCTCTGTCTCTAGTTATTCTAGTTATTCTAATTATTCTAGTTATCATCTCTGTCTCTAGTTATTCTAATTATTCTAGTTATCATCTCTGTCTCTAGTTATTCTAGTTATCATCTCTGTCTCTAGTTATTCTAATTATTCTAGTTATCATCTCTGTCTCTAGTTATTCTAATTATTCTAGTTATCATCTCTGTCTCTAGTTATTCTAGTTATTCTAATTATTCTAATTATCATCTCTGTCTCTAGTTATTCTAGTTATTCTAATTATTCTAGTTATCATCTCTGTCTCTAGTTATTCTAATTATTCTAGTTATCATCTCTGTCTCTAGTTATTCTAGTTATTCTAATTATTCTAGTTATCATCTCTGTCTCTAGTTATTCTAATTATTCTAGTTATCATCTCTGTCTCTAGTTATTCTAATTATTCTAGTTATCATCTCTGTCTCTAGTTATTCTAATTATCATCTCTGTCTCTAGTTATTCTAGTTATTCTAGTTATCATCTCTGTCTCTAGTTATTCTAATTAGTCTAGTTATTATTTCTGTCTCTAGTTATTCTAGTTATTCTAATTATTCTAGTTATCATCTCTGTCTCTAGTTATTCTAATTATTCTAGTTATCATCTCTGTCTCTAGTTATTCTAATTATTCTAGTTATCATCTCTGTCTCTAGTTATTCTAATTATCATCTCTGTCTCTAGTTATTCTAGTTATTCTAGTTATCATCTCTGTCTCTAGTTATTCTAATTATTCTAGTTATCATCTCTGTCTCTAGTTATTCTAGTTATCATCTCTGTCTCTAGTTATTCTAATTATTCTAGTTATCATCTCTGTCTCTAGTTATTCTAATTATTCTAGTTATTATCTCTGTCTCTAGTTATTCTAGTTATCATCTCTGTCTCTAGTTATTCTAATTATTCTAGTTATTATCTCTGTCTCTAGTTATTCTAGTTATTCTAGTTATCATCTCTGTCTCTAGTTATTCTAATTATTCTAGTTATCATCTCTGTCTCTAGTTATTCTAGTTATTCTAATTATTCTAGTTATCATCTCTGTCTCTAGTTATTCTAATTATTCTAGTTATCATCTCTGTCTCTAATTATTCTAATTATTCTAGTTATCATCTCTGTCTCTAGTTATTCTAGTTATTCTAATTATTCTAGTTATCATCTCTGTCTCTAGTTATTCTAATTATTCTAGTTATCATCTCTGTCTCTAGTTATTCTAATTATTCTAGTTATTATCTCTGTCTCTAGTTATTCTAATTATTCTAGTTATCATCTCTGTCTCTAGTTATTCTAGTTATTCTAATTATTCTAGTTATCATCTCTGTCTCTAGTTATTCTAATTATTCTAGTTATCATTTCTGTCTCTAGTTATTCTAGTTATTATCTGTCTCTAGTTATTCTAGTTATCATATCTGTCTCTAGTAATTCTAATTATTCTAGTTATCATCTCTGTCTCTAGTTATTCTAGTTATCATCTCTGTCTCTAGTTATTCTAATTATTCTAGTTATCATCTCTGTCTCTAGTTATTCTAGTTATCATCTCTGTCTCTAGTTATTCTAATTATTCTAGTTATCATCTCTGTCTCTAGTTATTCTAATTATTCTAGTTATCATCTCTGTCTCTAGTTATTCTAATTATTCTAGTTATCATCTCTGTCTCTAGTTATTCTAGTTATTATAATTATTCTAGTTATCATCTCTGTCTCTAGTTATATCTAGTTATTCTAATTATTCTAGTTATCATCTCTGTCTCTAGTTATTCTAATTATTCTAGTTATCATCTCTGTCTCTAGTTATTCTAATTATTCTAGTTATCATCTCTGTCTCTAGTTATTCTAATTATTCTAGTTATCATCTCTGTCTCTAGTTATTCTAATTATTCTAGTTATCATCTCTGTCTCTAGTTATTCTAGTTATTCTAATTATTCTAGTTATCATCTCTGTCTTTAGTTATTCTAGTTATTCTAATTATTCTAGTTATCATCTCTGTCTCTAGTTATTCTAATTATTCTAGTTATCATCTCTGTCTCTAGTTATTCTAGTTATCATCTCTGTCTCTAGTTATTCTAATTATTCTAGTTATCATCTCTGTCTCTAGTTATTCTAATTATTCTAGTTATCATCTCTGTCTCTAGTTATTCTAATTATTCTAGTTATCATCTCTGTCTCTAGTTATTCTAGTTATTCTAATTATTCTAGTTATCATCTCTGTCTCTAGTTATTCTAGTTATCATCTCTGTCTCTAGTTATTCTAATTATTCTAGTTATCATCTCTGTCTCTAGTTATTCTAGTTATCATCTCTGTCTCTAGTTATTCTAGTTATTATCTCTGTCTCTAGTTATTCTAGTTATCATCTCTGTCTCTAGTTTTTTTCTCGGTTTGTTTATAGATCTCCCTCTATTTCTTTTGTCTCACATCTTGCGTGCTGCAGTAGCATAGTGGCTGCCGTGCTTGCCTGCAGGCCCAGTTGTCAGGTGTTCAAATCTTCTTTGAGGCGGAGATTTGTTTAATTGACTTGGGCTCCTAGATCTATTCTGCCTGAAATGGGTACCAGGAAATGCTTTGGGAGTAAATGCAGCTGGCGTGATACTGACGACATCACTACCAAGTGTCAATTAATCCAGTGGTTCTGAACCTTTTTGGCCCATGCACCCTTTTACCATATGTCAGAATGTAATTTCCCCCTTTCAAGCGAACAAAAGAAGGAGAATTCTCCCCTTTCCAAAATTGTCAGCCTGAAAAGGTGCATTTTTTATATTCACAATACTTTATTAACACACCAAAGTAATCATATTACAATAAAATGTTTTGCGTATCCTTTTACAGGACTTAGCTGTCAACAGCAGCATCTTTCAGCTGTCTGTTGATCTCTTGGCAAGATTACGCTCAGTAGTTTGCCATTGCTTTCTGAGCGGCCGGCTCAGTATCCGCAAGTCACGAGCGGGGGTCGAACCACCTCAGTTCTCGCTCCGCTGCGAGACTCTGCGTGATAAACGGGATTACAGAGAGAAAGTGTTGTAACCCCACAGCCAGAGAGACCGGCATATTACAATAAACAAACAGTTAAAATGTCAAAGAATTATCTCTTAATGGGATATTATGCCTGAAGCCATTTTGAGTCTGCAAAGCTGTGCTCTTAATACTTTATTAACACACCAAAGTAATCATATTACAATAAACAAACAGTTAAAATGTCAAAGAATTATCTCTTAATGGGATATTATGCCTGAAGCCATTTTGAGTCTGCAAATCTGTGCTCTTATCTTAATTCCCCCTCCCCCCCACCCCCAGGAGACCCTAAAATTCCCGGAAGGGGGCGGGATTCCCCATCGGTTGAGAACCACTGGATTAATCTATAAAAATATGGCTCTTGCACTGTAAAGGGCCCATTAATTTTTACTTACGTACTAGTACAATAAAATATTTTACTATTGATATTGGTCATTATATTTGTTTTATATGTTGTTCTTATTTCTTATGAGATTCTGTTGGTTTTAATAGTCAAATAGCTTGTTTTTCCCCTATCTTGCAGGTCTACCTGTTCGAGAGATGGTGGCTTTATACAAACACAAAATTATCATCTTGTTCAAACTTATCCTGCTTGAAAGACGGGTGATTATCTTTGTTATATTACTTTTTTAACATTTAATGAATGATACTTTTGATGATTCTAATCAACCATCGAGAAAACAAATTTAAAGATTTGTTTTGATTAACCTTAGAGTGACGTCCTGTCAAATGCTGAAGTAGCAGCAGTTTTACAATTAAATAACTGCTGCAAATGTTGCTTAAACATTCTTCTGCCTTTCATTCCTAATTGAGCATAGATTCTCAGTCAACTCATGCCACGCCCTGTGTACGCTCGTTCATCACTGGATGGATCTTGCAGCTACGGGTTTCTACAGGTTGTGGTAGTCAGTCTCATACCAACCTTCCATAGTTGCCTCCTATGACATACACGGTAGGTTACAGTGTTACTATTCTTTGCTTCCTTTATGAGCCCTGGTAACACGTGGACAACTAGCTGATTACTTGAGGTGTTTTCAGGACATAACGGATTTGGAAGACATTGTTTTAGAAACTTCCTCGTGTGGTTATTAATGAGTTATGTTTATGTTAGTGTCCAAATGGGAAAGAGAACTCCCAGAACATATTAAAAAAATTATGCATACCATTATGGAAGTGTCAAGCTGTCTGCTGTCTTTATTAGAGATGTAATGTGAATGTCTTGAATTTTTACCTCGAAGATGAATAAGAAGTAGGTTGCCATCTGAATTTTTTAGCGTAAATATTAACACCCTATTATACTTGCTTATTTATTTGTCTTTAAAATATTAATGAGAGGCGCTTCATTGGTTTCTCATAAAAATTGACCAAAATATTAAGTTTGAGACTATACAATTTTCTAATAAATCAAGGGGGAAACAAAACTTTACAAATGATCACTTCTGGCCCCAGGAAGTACAAACTGATATCCACATATGGCAACGATTTATGGAGTCATGGATCAATTTGTCACTAGCAGGAAGGAATGTGGTAGAGGATGGAGTAGATTTGTGTTTTATCTGAATTTAAGTTTGTTTTAAAAGCGTTATTAGGGTCTTAAATGTACTAATATATTTAATGTAGTGATCAGTGCTCTCAATTAATTATTATTTAATTGATTTGCTTTTGTAACGGTTTTTATAGTCTCTTTTTTTTGTCTGTCATTTACTCTTTATCTCTCTGTCCCACTCTGTCTGCCTGAGGTTGATTTGTCTGTCTTAGGTCTCTCTCACCCCCATATCCTTCCCCCTTAGCTGTTCTGTTTTGTTGACAGAGGTGTATTTTAATAGTCTGTTTCTTCTTACTCTATCAGGTTTTGTTTTTTGGTTCACCAGTGGAATCACTGTGCCAGACAGTTCTTGGAGTTTTATCATTATTTCCAGGTCAGTAAGTTATAAAAATGTGCTCGTGGTTTTTTTTCATATTGGAGAAAATAGACAACTATTAAACATCATTACCAAGGACGGCTAACCTCACTAAAAAAATGCCCACTAAAGTCGGATGTGTTGGCCTAAGGGTTTTGGCCCAAGGGTGCATAACGAGACGCATCGCAATTACATCTGAAAAAAACACCCCGGATGAACGCAGAAGAAGAAGAAAAATAACATCATTAAAAACTACTGATGGTAAAATCTAGGGGAAAAAAAACCGGATTGTCCTAGTAAAAAACCCACACCACTCAAACATGCAAATACATTGGGCCACAGAACTATGCTGAGCTGAGGAGAGCTGCTGAGGACAGGAGATGTGTAGGGACATGATTAGGTGACTTCAGCACCAGTCTGCGGACTGATTAATCTAATGAATGCATGAACTCTACCTAAGATGAGTACATTGAAATTAAAAAAATAATACATATGATATAGTCTTTGAAGGATGGCGATAATTTTGACCATAACATTAACATGTTTGTGAAAAGAAAATTTAAATATAACAGAATTTGTATTCTGTCCCTCATAGTTGGAAAATCAAGAAGGTAGTGCATTGCCCTGCATGCTTTATCTCTTGTACATCCAAGAATGATGCGCATGGCTTTGTTCTGTATCCTTTCCATCCTTTCTATCTGCTTATGGCTGAGAGTCAGGATCGCCATCGCATACTCCAGAACAGAAAGGACCAGCCCCTGGTAAAGAAGACATAGATGGTGCTGCCCACAGTTTGCCGCCACCATCACCCGCATCGCAGCCAAACCCCGCTTGGCCTTTGTTATCACCCGGTCTACATGCTCAGTATAAGCTAGACTTCGATCAAATCGTATCCCCAGGTAATTCATTGCCTGCGTTCTTTTCACCGTCTCTGAACACAGATTTACAGTTTGCATTGGGGTGTTGACAATATGGTTATTTAAAGAGAACCATGTCACTGTTGCCTTTGTTGGGTTAACCATTGCCCCAGCTTCAACACACCAAGTGCTTATGCTATTGAATTCGTTTTGTAGTTCTACAGCAACCTGATCTCTGTCCTTACCCTGACGATACACTAAAACATCGTCTGCATACGACAATGTCCTCCCTGGTCCTATGATTTGCTCGCTGGTGATTCTCACAGTATAGGCGTTGAACAGCACCGAAGATAAAGGTGATCCCTGTGGTAGGCCAGAATATATTGTTGTTGGTTCTGAAGTCCAACTGCCACATCTAAAGACTACTTTCTGTGGGAAGAGGGCAGCAGTGATCCAGCTAAGGAGGAAAGGACTTATCTTGAGTTCAAGAAGCTGACGCATTAAGAAATCCACTGGTACTCTGTTGTACACGTCCTCAAGATCAATCGCTGCAGCAAATGTTTCAATGCCTGAGTGGGAAATCTTCATAGACATCATGGGCAAAAATTGCTGCATTGATCCAGGTTTCTCTTTTTTTGACGGTACCCTCCCAGTGTAGGTGGGAAAATACCTTGCCTCTCCAGCTGGCTTGATATTTTTCTGGCAATTAACTTCTCACAAGTTTATAATATTTGAAGCAAACACAAAGCTGCCACTTGATGCATATACAACTGAAACTAATAAATTATATCGTTAGTTTCCAGGAAGGTTAACCCGGTCAACAAATGCCCGCAGAAGTCGGATGTGTCGGCCTAACGGCGCAAGAACGCAGCTCTGCTGTAAACAGGCACAACGCAGTCACGTCCGAAAAAAAAAATCCGGATGAACGCAGCAGAAGAAGAAGAAGAATATCGTTAGTAATTAAGATTTATCTGATCCATATGTTTTGAAGAAATATGCTAGAGCAGTGGTTCTCAACCTTTTTTGGCCTGTGCCCCCCCTTCACAATATTTTCAGACTGTCCTCCTCCTCCCCCCCCCCCCCCCCCACAAAAAAAAATAATTAATCAGTTCTTGTATTAACGCAATCTTGAAATAATCTTAATTCCCCCCCTGGAAACCCTAAAATTCCCCCCTGGGGGGGGGGGGGGAATTCCCCACCGGTTGAGAACCACTGTGCTAGAGGGATTGCATTATATTACTGTACCTAACTGAACTCGCACATAGTGATAGTCTAGAACTAAAACCTCCCCTCTGCTGTGTGTCCACCGTGACGAGGTAGAGGGGCTTGTGCGTCCCAATGACCCCAAGAGCTATGCCGACGGTAGCACAGCTACTGGTAGGGCCACCCATGTCGGACAGGTCAAGGGAGAGGGACCAGACGAAGAGACACACAAACCTGCTGCCTTGTAGGTAGACTGGGGACAGTCAAAGGCTAGGGAAAGCACCCCAAATACATGCTTGTCGAAATCGGATGTACTGAGCCACAGGCTTGACAAAGCAGTGCAACGTAACTTAATTCATGATGTCACAAATCAAAATTAATCGATATGGTGCTAATCCCGTGAAGTCCCATCAGGCTGTGATAGTGCCGGGCCCCCTGCCTCGAGGGGGTCCACCCATGACTACTGGTGGTCACCTTCCCCTGTGCTGTGGAGTCAAGGCACAGAGGAGTAGGTTAAGAGCTATTGACCAAATACCCAGGACACTCAACATACTACAGTGGAATGCCGAAGGAGTTTACAAGAAGAAAGACTCCCTAACACAGCGTCTTCATAAAGATAGAATAGATGTGGCATGCATTCAAGAGACACACCTCAACGCCAATCACAAATTCTCAGTCAGAGGATATCAGGCCACACGTCTCGACCGCGAAGGACACAAAGGAGGAGTTCTAATACTTACACGAAATACAATACCTTGCAGCGAAGTATCTGTGATCTCTGACAACCAAACAGAAATTATAGGTGTTGATATAATGATAAAGGACGTGAAAATAAGAATCTACAATCTGTATAGCCCAGCAGATAAGGACCTTACACTCTCAAACATGAAAATAACTGACACAAACTGCATTATTGTCGGAGACTTTAATAGCCGTTCAGAAAGATGGGGATACCCAGATACTGACAAAAGAGGAGATGAATCTGAGGACTGGGAAATAGACTCAAATCTCCATCTACTCAACAAAGCGGATGACACACCGAGCTTCTACTCCAGAAGATGGCTTACCACTTCTACTCCAGACTTAGCTTTCTGCACAGGAGACATCCTCCACAAAATCGATCGCCATGTGCTGGACCAATTAGCAGGTAGTGACCACAGACCAATCAAGCTTGAAATGAATATAGAGTATGTTCCACAGGAGCAAAAGCCCTTGCCCCGCTGGAATTACAAACGAGCAGATTGGGACAGATTTGCCATACTAACAGACAAATATTGTGAAAACATAAATACACGATATGGCAACATAAAGCAAATGGTGGAAAGTCTAAACAGAGCGATAATACAGGCAGCCACTGAGTCCATTCCAAGAGGAGCGAGGAAAAATTACAAACCATACTGGACTGAAGAACTACAAAGTTTGGAGGACAAAGTTGAAGATGCCAGGAAGACAGCAGAGAGAGAACAAACAATTGAAGCAAACATCTCTCTCAAAGCCATCTCAGCAAAATATAAAAGAACAGTAAATCAAACAACAAGAGATTGTTGGAGGGAAAAAACAGAAAACCTGAATTTTGACAGGGATGGAAACAAACTATGGAAACTAGTGAAAGCCATGAACAATGAAGGACCTAGAAACAAACAAATAACAATTAAACAAGGAAATGCCTTGCTTACGGGCAAAAAGGCTGCAAATGCACTAATGGAACACTATGCAAATGCAAACCACATTGATATTACAACCGAACAGAAGAAAGCAATCAAAGACAAACAGATACATCATAGAAATACAGAGACAGCAGCAGAATATATGATGGCAATTCTAACAATGGAAGAAATGGAACAGGCAATGAATACCCTAAAAAAGAAGAAATCACCAGGAAAGGATGGAATCACAAATGAAATGCTAATAGGACTAGGCACTAAGGCAAAAAAGAAACTACTAGCAGTCCTAAATTACAGCTGGAAGAGGGGAATAGTCCCACAGGCATGGAAGGAAGCTATACTAATACCAGTCCCAAAGAAAGGAAAAGACCTGGAAGAACCAAATGGCTATCGACCTATCAGTCTTCTTAGCTGTGTAGGAAAATTAATGGAACGCATTATCAATGGCAGGCTAACATGGCATCTGGAAGAAAACCAAATTTTAACACCTCACCAAGCAGGATTCAGAAAGTACAGATCCACTGAAGATCAAATAACCTATATAGCTCAGGAAATAGAGGATGCCTTCCAAGAGAAAAAGCACACACTAACGGTCTGGATAGATTTAGAAAAAGCATTTGATAAAGTATGGAAGGAAGGACTGAAAGTAAAACTGCAAAAAATGCATGTTTGTGGGAAAATGTACAAATGGATCAGCCACTACCTTGAGAACAGAACTGCCAGGACAAAAGTACAAGGACAAACCAGCAAAATGATGCTGTTGGAGCAAGGTGTCCCCCAAGGAGGAGTTCTTTCACCAACATTATTCCTAGCATATATAAACGACATCACGGAAAATTTTCCAGCCAGAGTACACACATCATCCTTTGCAGATGACCTAGCCATATGGACATCTGAAGAATATATTAGTACAGCTAACAGCAGAATACAGCAAGCCCTATTAGCGCTAGAGGACTGGTCAAAATCATGGCTAGTGAAGATAAGTGAGGAGAAAACAACATGCACAGTATTCTCCCTCTCAACTAAAACTCAGCAACCTAAGCTGGTATTGAATGGAAAAATATTGCGCCATGAAGAAAATCCAAACTATCTAGGAGTCACCTTTGATCGTCGCCTGACATGGAAGACACAGGTTGAGAAAAATCGAACAAGAGGAAGGCAGAGAATGGCAATCATGAAAAAGCTTGCTGGTACAACGTGGGGAGCAGATGAGAAAGTTCTCAAGAAGTTATATACTGGACGGGTGAGGCCAGTACTGGAATATGGCATTGCAGCTTGGGCAACAGCAGCTAAGTCAAACTTTAACAAAATAAGTAGAGTCCAAAACCAAGGAATGCGAATCATAACTGGAAGCCTGAAGACAACGCCTATTAATGAACTAGAAAAGATCACTTGTTTACAACCAATGCAGGATAGAAGAGATAGCAGAGCCCAGCAACAAGCAGAAAAATTTAGAAGATTGACAGACCACCCTATGTACAACAGATTTAATGGTTTTGGAAAGGGAAGACTGAAGCGTAGCAACTTTGTAGAAACTGCAAAACGAAGGATTAGGGCAGATCCTATACTTAACA
This sequence comes from Cepaea hortensis, assembly GCA_963921405.1. Classification (NCBI taxonomy): domain Eukaryota; kingdom Metazoa; phylum Mollusca; class Gastropoda; order Stylommatophora; family Helicidae; genus Cepaea; species Cepaea hortensis. Next base: position 158,653,330 of record OY992877.1, on the reverse strand, counting down.
TATCAACAGTCAAGCCCATACACAATGCACACAAGTTCCCAGCTTGGAGACAGCAGCAACTGCCTGAGATGATAGAAAACATTCCTGGTATTGAGAAAAAGAACACTCAGCATGAAACCGAAAGAAGAGAAATAACCCTAAACTACATAAAAGAACATTACCCAAGCAGGAATTGGACCCATGCATATACAGATGGATCAGCCAAAAATTCAATAGAGAATGGAGGAGGAGGAATTCTCCTAAATTTAAAAAATGGAGTGAAAAAAACACATTCAATGGCAACTGGACAATTTTCAAGTAACTTCAAAGCGGAGGTAGAGGCTTTGAAAACTGCAGCAGAAATGCTCCTGATGGAGGAAAATAAAGAGAAGCAAATAGCTATCTTCACAGATGCAAAGTCAGTTGTCTCAATACTGAAGAGCAATAACAGCACAGAACTAAATGACCTAAGAGCAGCACTCCATGGTCTATGCCAGAAATCCAAAAAAGTTGTAATACAGTGGATCCCATCACATTGCAGTATACCTGGAAACGAAGAGGCTGACAGACTGGCAAAAGAGGGCGGACGACTACCACAGCCTGACATAGACATAACCTATAATGAGGCAAAGAGGTCGATAAAAAGCACTTATAGAACCAAATGGGAATCAGAGCATCCAGGCCATCAGAAGGATGATGCATATTACAAACTCGACCGAAGAGAACAAGTAGCAATCTTCAGACTCCGCACAGGACATAACAGGCTGAAATACCACTTGTTCAATAAACTAAAGATAGGAGATACTGATGAATGTAATTGTAGAACTGGAAAAATGACAGCAAAACATTTGCTGCAGGATTGCCCAACGTATGCAGAACAGAGAAAGATATTTTGGCCCACACCTGCTTCATTTGAGGACAAGCTCTATGGAGATATCAACAAGCTCAAGTTGACTGCAGCTTACTTTAACTACATACAGGTTGACATTTAAAGGTGCATGAAGACCCAGAGGCATGAAATGGAATATTGCTTGGATATCAAATCCATTATGTGGAAAGTCCAAATCGAAAGCTCGCTGTGTGGGCTTCATAAAAGGTGGAAAAGTGTCCTAGTGGCACGAAATGGAATATTGCTTGGATAGCAAATCCATTACGTGGAAAGTCCGAATCAAAAGCCCATTGTGTGGGCTTCATAAAAGGTGGAAAAGTGTCCTAGTGGCATGAAATGGAATATTGCTTGGATAGCAAATCCATTACGTGGAAAGTCCGTATCTAAAGCCCACTGTGTGGACTTCATAAAAGGTGGAAAAGTGTCCTAGTGGCATGAAATGGAATATTGCTTGGATAGCAAATCCATTACGTGGAAAGTCCGTATCTAAAGCTCACTGTGTGGATGTCATCTGCAGACTGCATACTTCTGGTTTCCGGAAGAACAGCCTATGGTGAACGGAAAGCCCAATATACGGAAGTGAGGCTAAGCAGCCATGTGCAGGACGTGACGATTCCTTGGGTGAGCCCAGTACCAGAGCGCTATGTATCGGCTCTGCAAGTATGGAAGCCTCCTTGGATGGCGGGGAATGCCCATGGTCTGCCCCTGCCTTCCCTTGAGGGCTGACCAGGATCTTTGGCTGTTCTATATGGACCAGCTGGGATGGGGGATAACACCACAACAGTGAGAGTCAAACGTCCTAAGAAACCCCCGGGAAGGTTAACCCGGTCAACAAATGCCCGCAGAAGTCGGATGTGTCGGCCTAACGGCGCAAGAACGCAGCTCTGCTGTAAACAGGCACAACGCAATCACATCCGAAAAAAAAACTCCGGATGAACGAAGAAGAAGAAGAAGAAGAACTAAAACCTGACAACTGTGTTGAAGTGGTGGCAAAATATCCTAGCATTTGTACATTCACATCATTGACAGCTAGATTCTTGGAATATATTGCTGAACATTCTCAAATTAGAACCAACTATTGAAGGTTGGGACACCATATTCATTATGTGGTAGTTGTGCATTCGTGATATTATTTTTCCCCTGGCGTAAACCATCATAAAAATGAACAGTAAATATTTATTTCCAGATTTGTAAGTTTACTGCAGGCACAAAATAGAGCAGAAAGACAATTATCACCATCCTTTCCAGCTTATTTTAGAAACAGCAAAATGGGTGATGGATGCCACGTTTAAAAGGATTAAATTGATTATGTGAATACTGAAAAACATGTTAATCATTAAGATGTGTATGTTTATATTTAAGAATCCACTCAAGCCATAATTTGCTCTTGATTATTTCAGGTATGTTGGAAAGTGGTTTGATGCAAGCATGCAATCAGTTAAATGAAAAGAAACTATCGCCAACACTAGCAGTAGCCAGCTTCAACTCTGACCTGGATGAAGATGAACAGTTTCTAGAAGTACGGTATCACAGTTCCAGCCAAGATTCTCCACTCACTGAAGTCTTGGGCCACATGCATAATTCAGCTCTTGGTCTTGAAACTGGTTCCGATATTGACTACACTTCTGCAAACAATTATGAAGATACAACCAAGCATTGTATTAACACCAATGAACCACCAGAATCACCTTCGATACCCAGAGATTCTTTCTTGTGTGATCAGGAAGATAACAGCAAAATACAATTTAGTCAGGGCTTTGAATTTGGGAAAAAGGAACAGTTACAAAGCAGGTTATCTAATATTTCAAATGATAGTCATATTTCAGGAAAAGAGTTGTTACATTACCAAAAGATTAGAACTGAAAGCAGTAATGCAGATGAAAGTGACAAGCTAACTGTCCATTTAGTTCCCAAAGGTAAAAAGCTTTCACTGATTGACACAAATGCTCATAGTGGGGAAAACAGAAACCATTCATGTGAAAATAGCTCAGGAGAGAATGTTGATAAAATTGGTTTGCAAAGTGGGGTAACTTCTGATAGTTTAGACTTAGATGCAAAACTTCAAGAAGGGAACACGGTTGGGAACAGTTACATTGATCGGCAGGGAGGTCTAATTCTGCGCACCACAATTCACAGGTTGAATTCAGATGAAATAATTGAAGATCTGGACTCTCCAGAAAGTATTAGCAAGATAGACAAAGAAGACTGTTTTTCATGGGAGCAAGATCATCTGCAACTGAGCATTGACCATGAACATGATGATACTGAAAACATTGACCTTGCTTCTTCGACAAGTGCTAGCCATGATTCTGTAGCCATCAGTGATAAAGAATCAATTTCATCAGATAGCACAACAGCAAGTTCAACACAGCTGGAAAAGAACAGACATAAAACCCTAGTCATGGCAAGTGCAAAAAATGAATCTCCACCTAACTCTCCACATTCAAAGGAAAAGAGATCAAAAGTGTTTAAAAATAAACTTTCTGCTGCACTTAGTAAAGTCGGACACAAGTCAAAGACAAAAGACCAGAAGGATGATTTCTCACGGAAGCAAAAAGGAGAGATCTGCTTGCATCAAGATCAGTTTGGATATCCTTTGGTCATTTTTACACAGGCAAGTTATCAAATAGTATTTGTATTTGGTATAGTGTTTCAAATAGTATTTGTATTTGGTATAGTGTTTCAAATAGTATTTGTATTTGGTATAGAATTTTACATAAAATAAAATTACATTTGAGGGTCTCTGTGGCACAGTGGTTAAGCCGTCTGCCTCATGTTTTGATGGTCATAGGTTCAATTTCAGACAGCATCATTCATGCAGTTTTTCCAGTGATCGCCGGTGGTCAGCACAGGTGCTACGGACTTTGTGCTTTGTGTGATGCTCTCAGCAGGTGGTGGCCTGCCGTTTTGCAAAGAGAAACTGAGCCATATGGGGCAAACTTAGTGCGATGAAGTCGAGCCTCACACCTTTAACCTTTATGAAACTACAAACTACAAATTTCTTGTTCTTAGTTCATTGTTTAATTTACCATAATTTTTATGCCATGTTATAATTTGTGATTTTCACTTCCTGACCATTCTACTATATATTCTCTTTTGATGTCTCTTCTTTTTTGTCTTTGCATATTTACAGAGTAGAGTAAGGAGTAGGGGGGTGAGAGAGAGAGATAGAGAGAGAGAGAGAGAGAGAGAGAGAGAGAGAGAGAGAGAGAGACTTGTAAACATAGACATATTGAGACACATGAGGGAAAGTCATTAAGTGACAGGAATTTTATTATAAAGTGCATGAAAGAGTATGGATAATGGAAAATCTTATTTCAGGACACAAACTGGCTCTTAAGAAATAACCGATGTAGGAGTTGTTAGGCTCAAGCAGTTTGTGTATGTGCAGTAGCGATTACAAAATAGCAGTCCCACTATCGGCTCGTACTGTAGAAGAAAGAGATGTTATATGTTTGTTGTTGTTGTCAGAGGGTATGAAACATGAAATCTACAGAAGAATGATGTTCAGTATGGATGCAGTTGTTTGAGTGAGGGGAGAAATTATGAATGGGTAGAAAGATTTCAAAGGAAACACTTGTAGTCTTGTGTTCTCTGGTTAAGAAAAAGTGCAGGAATCCACTGGGAAAGTCATAATGACCATCTTTTGAGATACCAAGGGCCCATACTGGTGCATTTCCAGGAAAGAGGTGAAACCATGACTAGTGCTCAATATACGAGGGCGAGTCAATAGGTAAGTCACACAGTTCTGTGGGATGGCAGATAAATGTAGTTGGTGTTTTCTACAGGTGCCATTAGGTGACCGCAACATCGAACTTTATATTACCATTCGTCAGGTGGCGCTAGGTGTTTCATGCGCATTCGCAGTGCATAAACAAAATGGCAACTGTACTTACGGAGTGTACAATCAAAGAGCAACGTCCTGTTGTGTGTTTTTAATGGGCAAAAGGACTGCCTGCAAAGGACATTCATAAGGAAATGCTTCCTGTTTATGCTGACTACCAGTCTGAATCAAAGCATGCTTCAATGCAATGGAAACCTCCTTCTTCACCTTGTGTCCAAAAATTCAAGGTTACGCCATCAGCTGGGAAGGTTATGCTGACAGTGTTCTGGGATTGTCATGGAGTGCGTTTAACCAATTTCAAGAAGAAAGGTGACAATGTGAATTCTGAATCGTACTGTGAAGTTCTATCCATGCTTCATGATGCAATTCGAAGCAAACGTCCAGGACTGCTGACTAGAGGAGTGTTGCTTCTTCATGACAATGCCAGATCACATGCAGATCGATTAACTCAGGAGAAAATTAACCAACTAAGGTGGGAAGTTCTGGAACATTCACCTTACAGCCCCAACTTAACTCCTATCAATTTCCACCTTTTTGGTCCACTGAAAACTCACCTTGGCGGGAGACATTTCGCGAATGATGCCAAAGTTGAATGTGAAGTGAAAATGCGGTTTAGAAAACAGAGCACACAGTTCTATGCAGCCGGTTTGGGAGGCCTGATAAAATTATAGGATAAGTGCATCAATGTTGGTGGAAATTATGTTGAGAAATAAATGGACAATGGGTGTATACAAACAAACTGGTTTTAAGTTGTTATGATAGTTATTTTTCTACAGCCATTTGTGACTTACTTATTGACTTCCCCATGTAGTTAATGCTAGTGAACAAATTGAAGTCTGGGGTATGATAAAAATGCTGGGGTCTTCTCTCAAAAGGAATATTGTCACTGCACGATGATGTCCACAGACAATACCCACACTCATACGGCTGTGGATACACTATTGAAAATTGAGGTCTTAAAACATCCAGCTTACAGTCCAGACTTGATGCCATTGGACTTTCACTTGTTTGGACCACTGAGAGAATGTTTGCGAGGTCAGAGGCTTGCAGATGATGAGCTAATGCAGGCAGTGCAAAATTGGTTTATGGCCACATCCAAAAACTGTTTTCTAGAAGGCATCAACAAGCTAGTGGACAGGTGGAATGAATATGTTACCAGGCAGGGGGGTTTTATTGAGAAATAACACAGACACAATATTTCTGGTTTACATATTGTAAAAAACAAAGTTATTCTTAAAATTCCTGTTACTTAATTACTTTTTTTTTTTTCAGTATTATATATATATGCTCTATATAACATTTTAAGATTGAAGACAGTGATGAGGTTATGTTGCATAGCGTACATTTTACTGTCATAACACTTGTAAATAAATTAGTTCAATATTATTCATCAAATGCAGTAATTGCTTTCCTCATACTTGATACATATTTCAAATTCTCTTTCTGAGGGCTTTGTTTCCTTGATGACTATTTTGTTTTGGTGGTATTTTTACAGCCATTTAACAATGATGTTTTTTAAAAGTTTTTTTTTTTTTTGAGACGTAGCTGATGTTTTGGGTGTCTGCTTCAAGCTTAGAAGTTGTGAGATTTGCTCTTGGCATTGGACTGGGATTTGTTCAAAAAGCTATTGGTGTCTAAATTTGTTACACACTCCCCTTGGACTGTACAAGAGGATACTTAGCTTTCTCAGATATGTGAGAAAAGGAGGTCCCATGTGCAAGTTGAAACATTGAAAAATTCCCATATCAGTTGGAAATTACAAAGAGTAGGCCATAAGGCTACCATCCTGATTCTCTCTCTCTCTCTCTCTCTCTCTCTCTCTCTCTCTCTCTCTCTCTCTCTCTCTCTCTCTCTCTCTTGCTATCTCTCTCTCTCTATCTCGCTCGCTCTCTGTGCGTGTGTGTGTGGTTTTTTTTTTTTTTTTTTTTGTCTTTAAATTTCTTCTACATCTTTAAAATCTGTAAACTTTTTTTTAGCATATGAAATGTGATAAAGAATCACTGTTGATAAGGAATTAATTTGTTTTGTATAATTTTTAATCTATGTTTTGAAGTATGCATATATAGATTTTCATACAACCGATTTGCAGGGAGCTGTGTGTCATCCTTACCTAAGTCTTCAGTATCATGACATTCTGACAGATGTCAACACAAGGAGTTTTGTCATCGGAGCTACAAACGTTTTATTCAAACAAAGACGCCAGCTCATTGATGTTCTAGTCGAGGTAGGTTTACATATCCCTTATTGTCTTTATGTGAGGATGGATTCTCAGTGTGAGTACTTGATGTTCATGACCAGAGGTAGAAAAAGCTAAACATAATTCAAGAGCCACCCCTTTCTTCTCAGGAGCCAGCAAATTGTTTTTGCAAATAAAGAATAAGAAATGACTTAAAATTCAGGTGCAAGGTAAACATTTCTAGGGGCATGGTGACCGGGCACTTTGATTTTTCTACCTCTGTTTATGACTACCTAGTCAAATCTGATCAGATTTTGTTTCCACCCACTGCTGTCTCCCACATTTTCTTTCATTCTTCTTACATGATAAGCATGAACCATTTTTTAATCACCAAAGAATAAATCTAAGCAAGTTAGCTCAGGTATTACTGAAAAGTTCTTAGAATATCATGGACCAAGAAAGAAAAAGAGTACTTTATTATAGCAGAGTTACATTGGCACCTTGCCGTCTTGACAGACGATAGTTTGTGCTTTAAAAAGGCATAATAACTTTTAACTATGGCGGTAGCGAGTGTGACTGATAAGGCCAATTTGCGCTGTAAATGTCCGTTCACAGTGGGTGCATGTGAACACGTGGTCATTTCCACCATCATGCACCATCTTACGTCTCAAACGCTTGGTGTGTGACTTTTCTGCAATAATTTTCTCCTTTGACTTTATTCCATTTCTGATATTTGCCCTCCATGCAACACGTTCAGCGGCGACTTGCTCCCAATGTGCATTATCAATGCCTGTATCAATCATGTCCCGCTTACACACATCTTTGTATCGTAGTAGAGGCCGACCCTGAGATCTCTTACCCATCTGTAATTCACCAAAAAAGATATCCTTTGGTATTCTACCATCATCCATCCGCCTAAGATGTCCTATCCATCTAAGTCTACGAAGACTGAGCATGGAATAAACTGTCACACAACCTGATCTTTCCAATACTTCAGTATTTGTGATTTTGTCTTGCCACTTAATACCAAGAATTCTTCGCAGACACCGCATATGAAAGCTGTTTAAATTGTTCTCTTGGTGTGAGTAAGTTGTCCAGGTTTCACTGCCATAGAGAAGAGTACTAAGGACACAGGCTTGATAGACAAGGACTTTTGTTTTGGCAGTAAGCTTCCTGTTCTCCCAGACTCTTTTTCTTAACCTGTTCATTGTTGTTGCTGCCTTACCAATCCGGATGTTGATTTCCTGATCTAGGGATAATTTGCTATTTACCACCGATCCTAGATATGTAAAATGGTCTACTATCTCTAGTTCGGCGTCGTCAATAAAGATTGATGGTACCCCATGTGCACCTTGTGACATAATCTGTGTCTTCTTTTTGCTAATTGTTAAACCAAATTCAGAACAAGCATTGGAGAATGCAGATAGTAGACATTGCAATTCTTCCTCAGAGTGGGTCGTAACTGCAGCATCATCTGCAAAAAGCAACTCTCTGATCAGTACCCTCCTAATTTTGGTCTTAGCCTTCAATCTCTGAGCATTGTAGAGGCCGCCATCTGAGCGTGAGTGAATGTATATACCACCATCCTGATCACGAAATGCATATTTCAGTAGAAGTGAAAAGTATATTCCAAAGAGGGTGGGAGCTAGTACACAACCTTGCTTAACTCCACTCTTGATTTCAAATTCTTCAGAAGTTGCACCATCAAACTTGATTATACCCTTCATGCCTGTGTGGAACGATTCCACAATGGACAGAAGAGTTGGTGGGCAGCCAATCTTCTTTAGTGCCTTGAACAGACCCTCACGACTGACCAAATCAAATGCCTTTGTGAGGTCGATGAAGGCAATAAACAGTGGTTGATTCTGTTCACGGCATTTTTCTTGCATTTGTCGCAATGAGAATATCATATCAGTGGTAGACCGGTTCTGTCGAAAGCCACACTGTGATTCGGGGTAGACTTGATCTCCTAGGACTTGAAGTCTGCGCAGAACAATTCTGGCAAATACTTTTCCAACAATACACAGAAGTGAGATACCCCTATAGTTGTTGCAGTCGCTCCGATCGCCCTTGTTCTTGTACAGTGTTATGATGCTTGAATCTTTGAAATCCTGTGGGACTTGTCCTTCACGCCAGCATAGCTCTATTAGCTGGTGGATCTGTATAGTGAGTGTGTCTTGCCCACTCCTGATAACCTCTATTGGAATCCCATCCTTACCTGGAGCCTTGCCAGATGCAAGTTCATTTATAGCACACTTAACTTCTGTTATGGTGGGAAGTGTGTCCAGGTGGTCAAGAGTTGGTAGAGCCTCTATGGCGTTGAGGGCATTATCTGCTAGTTTGGTCTCACTTGAGTAAAGCTCCAAATAGTGCTCTACCCATCTGTCCATCTGCTGTTTCTTATCAGTGATGACTTCTCCAGTCAAGGTTTTCAATGGTGCACTTCTTTTGATCACTGGACCACAGGCTTTCTTTATTCCTTCATACATGCTTCTTATGTCTCCCTTATCACTTGCGATTTGAATGGACTCACATAACTTGATAACCCGTAACAGTTGCCTCTCGCTTTGATTCCGAGACCAGTTAAGACCAGGGATGGAGTTATTGCCTCTCCATAGCACAAAGCCTGGGCTAAAATATAGAGATCATGTGTTGCCCATGCAGCATGATCCCTCTCTCGGCCTGCCTAGTTCACTCCAGAGGAAAGGTAACACCCCTACATCTGGAACAAGACAAGCTGCAGAAGCTGCCGGATCAGCAAAGCAATGCTCTAACTGTCCGCCTGTCGGAGCTTCGATCCTAGACCAGTCGCCAACCAAGGCTTAGGGCCTGGTCTGCCCTGCCATGACAATTTTGTCTTTAGCTTGCATTTCCTCGCACCAGGGTAAGGCTTGTACCCTCCCAATTGCGCTCTTCCGCCCGAAGCCGTTGGCACAATGTGGGGTGTCGGGTTTGGTAAGCGCCGCCCAACGTTCGGCGCTAACAGAAACCAGGTAGTACCGTCTACTGTTATACGGTAGCTCAGTCATATCTGACTAAGACCTGACTGCAAGAGTTAACAAAACAAAATATTGCTGGTGTTTTAGTGTAGTTGATAGGGTGCTACACTGATAATGTCATGTGTATGGCCAGATGATGATTCAACACCTGACTTGATCTTTCGCCAATAATGTCTCCTATAATGTCTCCATTTATGCTTCGTTGGATTATCAAATGAACATAATAAACATTAAGAAAGTTTGCAGTAAAAATAATTGTTTACAGAAAATGATAAAGATAGTCTTTTAGGTTGGCTGCTGGTCATCATATCATGTATGTCCGCAGTATTCTGTCTCATATACTGCCTGTAATGTCCAGTACAGATGACATTAATCATGTTCTCTCTTCTCTTTCAACATTCCTGTTGCCATGATGTATTAAAATTTTCCATATCTTGTAATGTGTCCAAAGAATGCTGATCGTCCTCTTCAGATGTGAGTGGCCTTTCAACTGTTGCCTTTATTTTGCACAGAAATTATTGGTGCAGCATGTATATAAATACATAAGTTTATAACTGTTTTTGTTCCAGGTCGGAGAAGGCAAGCTAGACATACGTGACAAAGAACTTCAGCGACATCTCAGCCTAACCACAGCAGATTTGAGGTTTGCTGATTATTTGGTTAAGAGTGTTACAGAAGAGAAAACAGGCTATTTAGATGGGACAGGTATACATATATAGTTGTTTCGTATCATGTGATTACAATTTTTAAATTCATAAATTTAATAAAATCTGTTCAGGGACTTTTGTTATTACGTTCTTGTTTGCATTGTCCATATTTCCTTCCATCTTCCATCATATGTGTTCAGATATGTTACTTCACAGTATTGGACACATATATACACCTGAGAAGGTTAACCCGGTCAACAAACACCCACAGAAGTCAGATGTGTCAGCCTAAAGGCGCAAATAAACAGGCACAACGCAATTATGTCTGAAAAAACACTCTGGATGAACACAGAAGAAGAAGAAGGACACATATATTTATTTTTGAGGGTGAAGGAGTGCTTATGAGGGACTACCAGGTTTTATTCACAGCATAGAGCTTGACATGTTTACAAGAACCATTGGTGTCTAATGATTTCTTATGACCTCTTAACCTCTTGGGTAGTGAGATCAGATCATAGCCTTCTTAGATATGGATCAAAAACTGGAGGTCCTGTGTGGAAGTTCTTTTTCTCCTGCCTTTTAACCCTCTGTAGAGCATAGGCCCTCAACTTACTCATGCCAAGCATTCTTATCTTTTGCCATCTGTGTAGCTCCTCCAAATCTATGTCCTTCCTGTATTATACTGTTAGCATACTTTCTCGATGTGTGTCCAATCCAGCACCGGGACTTTTCCTCACGTCTTGATTAGCTGAAAAATGTTTAGTTCTATTATGTGAAGTGATTATGTTTATACCATTTGAGTCTCTCTTTTCTGTGAAGGTGCCTCTTAATTAATGTTTGTAATTTATTAGTAATTGTTTCAGTCACATGGCTCTCAATTTAATGCTTGAGTGTTTCATCTCTTGAACTACTCAGATGATGGATTTACATCAGCTAAACAACTTTTGTTTATTTTTATGTAGTTGTATCAGTGTCCTTTTGTTGTTTGTGTGCTAATGAAGGCTTTAGCCATAATGTTCATTCTGTTATTTGTAATTGTGTTTGTGTAAGACTCCACTTGGCATTTTCATTATTTACTCAGTTGCTTCCCACTCTTTTAGTGCATTCTCTGCATCTTTAGACAGTATTAAGACCACTCCTTCACTGAATGGCCTTCTCTTCTTCTTTGCGTTCATCCGGAGTGATTTTTTCAGATGTGATTGCGGTGTGTCTGGTTAGGCACCCTCGGGTCGAAACCCTCAGGCCAACACATCCGACTTTTAGCGTGCATTTTTGGCCAGGTTAGCAATCCTGGGAGACTCTCACTTTTGTGGTACCGTCCACATCTCAGCTGGTCTAGTTGGAACAGTCGAAGACTACACGGTCATCCCTCAAGTGAAGGCAGGGACAGTCCATAGCATTTTCCGCCATCCTGGGTGGCTTCCATAATTGCAGAGCCGGCACACAACGCTCTGGTGCTGGGTTTACCGAGGGAATCGTCACGTCCTGCTCATGGCTGTTTTAATTCCTCACTTCAATATATTGGGCATTTCGCTCGCCCTGGGCCGTTCCTGCACAAACCAGTCAGCTCTGCGGTTGGTTTCCACTAAGCGAGTTTTCGGACATGTGCTTGTCCCTGTACCCATCAGAGCTGTTCCAGGCACGGCGGACATTCGGAAAACTACCTAGTCAGAGCTGTTCCGAACAAGAGCGGCATTCGGAAACTAGGTAGTCAGAGCTGTTCCTAGCATGGGAGACATTCGGACGAGACATTTCACTCGGACGTAAATGCGTAGTGTCAATTTTTAGTTTGCCACCCGTAGGACGACACTTCCGACTTCCGGCGGGCATTTTTTAGTGAGGTTAGCCTTCCTCTGGTTTCGTGACACGTTAGACTGTTGTAATGTCACCCACATCTCAGCTGGTCAAGATAGAACGATCAACGATATCGTGGTCTGCCCTCAAGGGAAGGCAGGGGCAGACCATGGGCATTATCTCGCTATCCAAGGGGGCTTCCATAATTGCAGAGCCGGCACATATTGCTCTGAGACTGGGCTCACCCAAGGAGTTTCCACGTCCTGCTCATGGCTGCTTTAGTTCCTCACTTCCATGTGTTGGGCATCCCACTTGCCACTGATCGCTCAATCACACACCAGGAGCGGTCAGACTGCGAGTGACATCCACTCGGTAAGCTTTTGCTTGTGACTTCAGACCACGCAATAGGTTCGCTCGCCGTGCGTTCCATTTCGCGTTGATGAGACATTCTTCCACTTTTGTCTACACTCTCTATGAGTTAGATACAGACAGTTTCCGTAACCCTTCGACTGGGTCACTTTTCTGACTTTTTTGTACTCGCTCACGAGGTAGGCTACATGTGCTGCCGGCTCAGCACCTTACCTTCGTGCAGCAGTGAACGGGAAACGGCCAGGCCCCTTCATCCGGGAAACTCTCATATCCCCCAGCTGGGAGCCTTCGAACATGTATCAGACCTGAGCATGTAGCTTGCTCAGTATCATGTTTCTATTTTCCTGTAGACGGGTATCAGCCTGGCTCTAAGATCCGAGGGTTTGTGGCTTAGAGGCGTTCAGCCACAGCCCTCGACAGGGAGCCTTAAGAGCTTTGTCCGGACCAAGAAATTCTGCCTTTGTGCACCACATTTAATTTTTGACTGCTATCCTCAGTCTATGCCTGCAGAGCAGCAGGTTGTGTCTCTCTTAGTCTGGTCCCTATCCCATAAGCTGTCCGATATGTAATTTTTCACCCATCGGCAAGCAAATGGGGTCTATGGGACACGCAAGCTCCCCCACCACGTCAAGGTGGAGACACATCGGGGGAGACTGAATGGCCTGAGAACAGCACTGTTTCACCCGTGTTCAAAAGCTTTTTTTGTTTGCTGGCTTCCGTCTTGTTTCATATAATCCCAGACTGCTAGTCATACAGTAGTTCTGTTTCCAATTCACACATAGTTCTAACATTCCAGGTGTCAGTTCTGAAGATTTTCCTAGGTGAAAGGAGGTCAGTTGGGGATCCAAACTCCTGACAGATTTATCTACATTTTATCAAACTTTTTATAATAAAAAGCTTCCTTTCATCTTGGTTGTCTGAGTTGTTTTTCTGTCTTTTTCTTTAGTCTTGTTCAGGGTTGGTTGGGTTTTGCAGCTAATGTTTTATATGGGATATGGAAGCCAGCCTTACGCCAACTCTCTTTAGTCGCCTCTTACCACATACATGTAGGTTACAGTGATACTATTCTTTACTTATAAGCACCAGTAACACACAGGCACATGTGCAAGTTGCAATTGTTAAAAATCCTATGATGAAAAATCACACAGTAGGCTATAAGGCTGTTGCCATGGTAAATGGGGGAAATATATCTTACCCGTAAGGCAAATAGAGATTAAACCTATCTAGTTATTATTTTTTTTAGTTATTTAGTCGTTGGATCAACATCACGGCACACAGTTTAACCCATAAGTGCTCCGTTCTCCTCCTAACTCAAACCTGAGTCTGGAGAAACTCAGCTCAATGCACAAACTCCGTTGCATCGGCGAGGATCCTGAAATACTTTGGGTAGATTTTTAACTCAAAATTTTGCCCGGGCAGCACCGTTAGGCTACTCTTTTTCGATTTCCAACTGCCAAGGGATTTTTTACGTGCGCAACAATACACACGGGCGTCCGATCTCACTACCCAGAGACCAGGGGAAATGTTATTACTTGAAGTCCAGGTGGATTTTTTAAATAAATCCCGGTCCTCACCGCGGCCTGAACCCGGGACCTCCAGCACGCTACCTTGAGCAGGGCAACCAGACAGACATGGGAGGTCGAAATCTGGCCAAGGAGGTCACCTCAGACATATGCAAGGCCCAGAACACTCCGGATGAAGACACAGTGACAGTGAAAGAAATCAAGGCTGTGCTTCGACGATCAAAAAACAGTGCTCCAGGTCCTGATGGCATAAGATACGACGACATAAATAGGTGTACCGACAATGAGCTAGAGAAACTAGCAGACATGTACAACAACAGTATAGGGAGTGCTAGCATCAAGGAGGAATGGTTACACAGCTATCTGATTCCCTTGCCGAAGCCTGACAAAGACCACAAAAAAATTCAGGGATATCGAATTATAACCATGCAGAATACAATAGGCAAGCTGCTGGAGAAGGTAATTGCCAGGAAAATATCAAGCCAACTAGAGAGGCAAGGTGTTTTCCCACCTACCCTGGGTGGGTACCGTCCAAAAAGAGAAACCTGGACCAATGCAGCAGTCTTTGCCCAGGATGTCTATGAAGGTTTCCACTCAGGCACTGAAACCGTTGCTGCAGCGATTGATCTTGAGGACGCATACAACAGAGTACCACTGGATTTTTTAATGTTTCAGCTTCTTGAACTAAACGTAAGTCCATTCCTCCTTAGTTGGATCGCTGCAGCCCTCTTCCAACGGAAAGTAGTTTTTAGATGTGGCAGTTGGACTTCGGAACCAACAACAATATATCCTGGCCTACCACAGGGATCACCATTATCTCCGGTACTGTTCAACGCCTACACAGTGAGAATCACCAGTGAGCAGATCACTGGACCTGGCAGGACATTGTCATATGCCGATGATGTTTTAGTGTATCGTCAGGGTAAGGATAGAGAGGAGGTTGCTGGGGAACTACAAACCGAACTCAATCGCATAAATACTTGGTGTGATGAAGCTGGGGCAATGGTTAACCCAACAAAGGCAACAGTGACTTGGTTCTCGTTGAATAATCATATTGTCAACAATCCAACACCAACTGTAATGCTGTGTTCAGAGACGGTGGAAAGAACGCAGGCAATGAATTACCTGGGGATACGGTTTGATCGAAGCCTTGCTTATAATGTGCACATAGACCAGGTGATAACAAAGGCCAAGCGGGGTTTGGCAGCGATGCGGGTGATGGCGGCAGCAAACTGTGAGCAGCGCCATCTATGTCTTCTGTACGAGGGGCTGGTCATGTCTGTTTTGGAGTATGCAATGGCAATCTTGACTCTCAGCCATAAGCAGATAGAAAGGATGGAAAGGATACAGAATGAAGCTATGCGCATTATTCTTGGATGTACAAGAGATACAGCATGCAGGGCGATGCGCTACCTTCTTGATTTTCCAACCATTGAAGAGAGAATACAAGTTTGCAGGGCACGCGCCTACCTCAGAATTAACGCAAACACACAACATCCACTGCATAGTGAAATTAGGAAGGTGAAGGGCAGCAGGTTAAAAAGAGGACGGTCGTGGATGGGTCAAGCCGAAGAAATTCTTCAACAGGTGTGTTCACTTGAGGACTTAGAACCTGGCGAGGAGTGGGTGCAAGTGCCAACAGACTTCTGCACATCCTTTTCAGTTTGCATCCAATTAGATAGAAAATGCAGACAAGAAAATCCGGCTGCTGTTGAGGCTGAAGTACAAGCGTTGATTTTCGAGAATTCGCTAGACGGTGACGCGGTCATCTACACAGATGGGTCGGTCGTCCGACATGTGAGAAGCTCATGGGCCTTTACAGCTCGGGCCGGAGGGAGAATTGTGAAGGAGGACTCTGGTGCTTTCACTGAAACCACAAGTAGCCTGACCATGGAAGTCATGGCAGTAAGTAAAGCAATAACATGGCTCGAGACACAGACATTCACCAGGGCTTGTTTCCTTAGCGACTCAATGAACATGATCAAGAGGATAGAGGAGGGGTCGATCCGAAGAGAATGGTTGCTGTCTCTGAAGCGGTCTCGGCTGGCAAAGATTAGTTTCATCTTCGTGCCAGGGCATGCGGGAGTACAAGGAAATGAGCGGGCTGACAAGCTCGCAGGTGAGGCTACTGTGGAGGATGGACGCGCCATGGACCAGGCTGACATTCTGAATGCTCTACGTGATGTGAGACTTTTGCGAGAACCAAGTGATGACTGTGAATCTACAACAATGGCCAGACTGCTAGAGCATCAAATTAAAAGAGGTGTGGCCAAACAAGAACACTACGCAGGAAGCCAAAGAAGATTGATAAACCAACACAGAACTGGCGTCGTTAGCCGCTACACGCTGCGGGATTTGCTGAGGAGGGGATCCGAGCACTTATGGACTGAATGGTTCGATGTGCAGCGAGGATGATCTGTCGACTAACTAACTAACTAACTAACCATACCTCGAGACCACGCACCCCCTAAACTGGTTATAAACCTATCTAGGGGAAGTCAATCATACACAAATGCACACGAACTTTGGAGAGGTGCGTAACTAGGTGTGATGCACTCTCCTTGAGAAAAGAATGAACATAAAGTATTGTTAGGTTTGCAGGAAGACAATGTTTAATTAGAAAACTTCATAGATGTATTAATAATATATCTGGAAAATTCACTGTATACATGCTTGATTTCTTTAGTTTTTGTCTTTGTTTTTCTATAAGTCAGTATACATTACCATAACGTAGTGGCTAGACACTCGTCTTCTGGCCTGGTGGTCATGGGTTTGATCTGCATGGGACAGATTCAAATTTATGAAAGGACCTGGGTTCCCGGGTCAATCCTACCTAAGTTAGTTAGTTAATTAGTCTTTCCTCTTTAGCCCAAAGTGGCGCATAGGGCAAAAGTCATAGCCCTCCATGCCTGGCAGTTCGCTGCCACCTGTTCTAGATCTTGGATGTTTGTTTGGCCGTTGAATGAGCCCTATCTGATGATGGTTCTTAGCAGGGTCTCTCTTAGTCTTCCCCGTTTTCTTTTCCCTAACGGTAACCATATGAGGGCTTGGTAGGGGAGTCGTGTCTTGTCCATTCTGAGTACATGGCCGATGTAGTTCCAACGGAATTTTCTTATAAAATTGGATACAATATCTTGCTTAGTCTCTTGTCTTATTTGCTTATTGGTTATAAAATCTGTCCAGTGGAGGTTTAGAATTCTTCTAAGACATTTGTTCTCAAAATTGTCTAATATTTTATCTAAAGCTACCGTTGACTTCCAACTTTCACATCCATATGTTATCACTGGAATCACACAAGAGTTGAAGATTTTAAGTTTCGTGTGTTTGCTGAGTGTCTTTGACTTCCAGATGTTTGACAGTTTATTGAAGGCACCAGATGCCAGTGCGATTCTAGATGATAGCCTAAGTGAATACAAGAAAATCTCTTGGAAAATAGAAGTGGACCACGTGATACAGACCACATCACCCACCAAATGCCGACTGTTCTATAGGGTGTATTTTTAATAACTGTGCAGTGTTTGAAAATATTGCCGGTCAAAGTTTTGTATTCACCCTCTATTAAGTTAACCCTCTATTAAGTGCAACATAATAGGTAAATGCAAAACTTGGACCAGCAATATTTTCAAACACTGAACAATCATTACAACAATGTATAAAAGTGTGGGTCTGGCACTACATGCCTGATGTGCCAGAAGGCGAGTAAAGGGTACTTACTATATGTTACCATAGCGATGGACTGAGCTAACATTATGGCTATACACAGCAAGGTTTATTGTTTATGGACAGGTTACGCTTTTATTTTCATGTCATATTTTGGAGTGTGGAAAACTAACATCATACATATGAAAAAAAAATAGAAATTATACAATATTCTGTCAATTGATCAAGTGCCATCTCCACACTGAAGGTGGGCAGCAATTTTATCTCTGATGCTTTCTGTTTCTCTCATTGGTGTTCACTCTCTTGTTTCACTTCTGCTTTCATCCATTATACCAGGCCCATGATAAGAGGACGTTGGTTACTTATCACACAATATTAGTATTTGTTATTACCAAACTGTGCTGTCGTTGGGCACTGAGTGGTGCAACGTAACATTTAGATTTATTAACCTGCAAACACTAGATTCACAATATGTGTGACTGAGTTGAGTTGAGTCAAGAACCGACATCATTGCACTCAGGGCATTCCCATAAGCGCTCAGTCATCTTCTTCAACAGCCAGCAGAGAGTTTCAATACTAATGGTGTCCCCTTCAGTCGGATTATATGCCTGTCTTGTCTTATCTCTGAGTGACGACTGTCTTCCAGATTCTCTGACCATCCCCTGCTGCCACATTCTCTAGACCATGATAGTCTATCTGTTCTTCTTCATTATTCATGCGCTCCCAGAGGGCCTACACCACATCTGCCTTATCATTCATCAAATCAAACCTGGATCTTTTCTCCTGGGCATGCCGGTGTGCTGGGGAATGAACAGGCGGACAGATTGGCTGGCTCGGCAGAACTTGGTGGAGTATTGATGCATGACAGGGCAGATGTGGTTGCGGCCTTGTGGGAGCACGTGTACACCTCGGAGGAGCAAATGGATCACCATAGTCTGGCTAGAATGAGGCAGTGAGGAGTGACAAGGGGATCTGGCCGACGCTCGACGCTCAGAGGAAAGGCGAGACGGACATATAATCAGATTGCTACTGGAACTATTAGTGTTGGAACTCTTCGCTGGTTGCTGAGGATGGGGACGGAGCGCTTATAGGAATGTCCCGAATGCTGTGATGTCGGTTCCTAGATCAATCAATCAATCAATCAATCATCAAATCACAGATAATTGTGTGACTGATTCACGGCTTAATGACCTTAATTGAAACACTCTTGTGGAAATCATATCTGCATGTCCCAGGAATGCTACCTGGTCAAAAAAGCACGCTAAAGCCGGCTGTGTTGGCCTACGGGTTTTGGCCCAAGGGCGCATAACAGACACACCGCAATCACATCTGAAAAAACACTCCGGATGATCGCAAAGAAGAAGAAGATATCTGCATGTCCCGGGAAGGTTAACCCGGTCAACAAATGCCCACAGAAGTCGGATGTGTCGGCCTAACGGCGCAAGAACGCAGCTCTGCTGTAAACAGGCACAACGCAATCACGTCCGGAAAAAAACTCCGGATGAGCGCAGAAGAAGAAGATATCTGCATGTGATGAATCTCACCAGTGTTACAATGAATGATTATGAAATATCCGGCAGAGAAAGTACAGACAGATGAGATATATGGATACTTGAACATGCTGTAACATTACTAGGTTATCAGTTGTTTGTGAATTTGTTTGTAAAGTACCATCGTCATGTGTCTTGCTAACTGGTGTAAGGATTCATGCATCTCCGCAGATCTTGGTCCTTAGTGTTCTGGATTAGTTCTGTTGATGAAATTCCTCCACGCCACCATCGAAGGCCATCCAGCATCATTTCTCTCAATCTGCCCTTGCCTCTTTCACTGATCATGATGTTTTCCAATGCTTTTCTTCTCATTACATTACCATTTTATAAACTCTAAATACACTTTTGGCTAAGGGTGGGGCGGGGGGGGGGGGGGGGGGGGGGTGCGGCAGCTCGATAACGTATGATTGGACACTAGCCTGCCAAGCTGGTGGTCATAGGTTTGATCCACGGCTGAGGTCAACCCAGCCTAAAATGGGACCCAGGAATGTCTTGAGAAGTGAAGGCGGCTGCCATGATACTGAGCACTGATTGCTGATGTGTCTATAAAATATGGGTCTAACACTATATGCCTGATGCACAGTGAGTGTAGCAGGTGCCTTGACTGTACTTAGTAACTGCACATATCTGATATATTAGTAAGCACTCAAACACACACACATCCAACCCATGCATGTCCATGATGTGTTATAGCAGCAGTGAGATAGTGATGTTACACACCTTTTTTAATATGTGTGCATTGTTGCAAATCTGTGTATTGATGTTTCAGAATGGGAAGGCAGTGATGAGTGGGTCAGGGCACAGTTCAAACATTACCTCAATTCCTTATTTTCAACAGTCATTGCAGATGGTATGTAACTGAGCAAAGACCAGATGGATAGTTAATTTTCATGTGTTTTACCTAAAACCCTTTTTATGATATATATATATATATATATATATATATATATATATATATATATATATATATATATATATATATATATATATACTAGCTGACCCGGCCGGGCTTCGCCCAGTCCCTGGAGGGGATCTATCTATCTATCAGTCTGTCTGTCTGTCTGCTTGTTTGTCTGTCTGTCTGTCTGACCCGGCCCAGCTTCACCCAGTCCCTGGTGGGGAGCATCTCATTTAATTCATATAAGTAGTCATATAAGCTCCCGTTCCCGACTGTCTGTCTGTCTGTCTGTCTGACCCGGCCCGGCTTCACCCAGTCCCTGGTGGGGAGCATCTCATTTAATTCATATACGTAGTCATATAAGCTCCCGTTCCCGACTATCTGTCTGTCTATCTGTCTGTCTGTCTGTCTGACCTGGCCCGGCTTCAACCAGTCCCTGGTTGGGAGCATCTCATTTAATTCATATGCGTAGTCATATAAGCTCCCGTTCCCGACTATCTGTCTGTCTGTCTATCTGTCTGTCTGTCTGAGCCGGCCCGGCTTCACCCAGTCCCTGGTGGGGAGCATCTCATTTAATTCATATAAGTAGTCATATAATCTCCCGTTCCCGACTATCTGTCTGTCTGTCTATCTGACCCGGCGTGGCTTCGCCCAGCTCCTGGCTAACAGTAACTTAAAAGAATGTCCTTCCACACACCATTCATTATTTTTAATGAAAACTGTTTTTAATCACCTACATGACTGTAGATAACTTCTTTAAGCATAAAAAGATGAGTTACAATGTTATGCATTATGCATTATTTTTATGAAAACTTTGAAAATGCCTTAAAGATTATATCATTATTTATTATAACTCATATGCCTGTAAATAACTATAGACAAAGAGTTTATAAATCTTTGAAAACGATGCAACAATATGACTATAAAGTATATAGAAATGTTATTAAAAGTTATGCCCCTTGAAATAACTTTTCTAGAGTTAAGTCCCCTTGCTATATAGAAATTATAATGAAATATTAAATTTTAGTAAGTAAGTAGCCGATTTCACACTAAAAAACTATGACAGAAAGTTGCACAGGAATGAAAAGAAGACTTGTAGAAAATTTCATCTCAATCGGATGGACCGTTCGCAAACGCATATATATAAGATGAAAGGCTGTTTATTTTGTTGTTTATGCTTTTCTTCATAAAATGTTCTGCACACATTATAAACAGGAGCTGCCCTCCCTTGAGGGCTGACCAGAATGTCGTCAGCTGTTCTAAATGGGACAGCTGGTAATGGAGATAACACCACAACAGTGAGAAACGAACGTCCTATGAAATACCAGAAAGGTTAACCTGGTCAACAAATGCCTGAAGAAGCTGGATGTGTTGGCCGAAAGGTGCAAATATCGCAGCTCTGCTGTAAACAGGCACAACGCAGTTACGTCCAAAAGAACATTCTGGAAAAATGCAGAAGTAGAAGAAGAATAAGAAGAAGAAGACAACCTGAATGTCAGTGGCAAGACTCAAAGAAAAACCTAGTTTTAATTACAACCTTTTTCTGAGCTTATAGAAAATGACACAAATCACTGATAGTGATGTTATTGAATGGTATGTATTTTCTAAGGTTTGTTGTTGATTGAGAGACATTTGTTTTATTATTACATTGTAAAACATTTCGTGTTTTTTTTTTGTTTTTTTTAAAATCTTTCATTGTGCTTTCCTTCTATAACATGTTTGTCAGATTGTACAAAATTTCTATGTTCTTAATGATCTTTCTGCAGTTTACAATGACCATCTTATGTATTGTCAGCTTCCATTAATATTCGTCTTCTTCTTCTTATGCGTTCATCCAGAGTGTTTTTTCAGATGTAATTGCATTGTGCCAAGTTTATTTGCGCCCTTAGGCTGACACATCCGACTTCTGCGGGTGTTTATTGACTGGGTTAACCTTCCCGGGTGCTTCGACGGACATTCCACTCTCACTCGAACGTTTTTGTGCTGTGCCAAGTTTATTTGCGCCCTTAGGCTGACACATCCGACTTGCGAGTGTTTGTTGACTGGGTTAACCTTTCTGGGTGTTTTGAGGGATATTCGGCTCTCACTGTTGTGGTGTCGTCCACATCCCAGCTGGTCAATTTAGAATGACCAAAGACATCATGGTCAACCCTCAAGGAAAGGCAGGTGCAGACCATGGGCATTCCCTACCATCCAAGGAGGCTTCCATAATTGCAGAGCTGACAGATATCGCTCAGGTACTGGGCTCACCCAAGGAATCGTAACGCCCTGCACATGGCTGCTTAGCCTCACTTCCATATATTGAGCATTTTGTTCACTACTGGCCGCTCCCCACACAAACCAGGAACGGTCAGTCAGCAGACGACATCCACTCAGCGAGCTTTAGGTTCAGACTTTCCACAAAATGCAGATGCTGCCAGCTCAGCATCTCACCTCCATGCAGCAGAGGGTAAGTAATGGCCAGGCCCTCTCATCTGGGGGATATTGACTTAGAGACTTTCAGCCATATCCCTCAGTTGAGAGTCATAGAACAAGTGTCTGGATCAAGAATGTAGTGACACCTTGCATATGATTCAGACTTTAAATGCACCATCGACATTTTATAGGGCAGACATTAGAAAGACTTAAGGCCGTGCGATCAGCACAAAGGTCAAGTTATCCAGAGTCACCAGTGGGAGCACTGCACCCCGCGAAGGGCAATGATGATTGGTTTTTAACTAATAAAAGTGCTCTTTCCGCGAGGGTTGGAGCTTGATAAACATATATTAGCTCTAGAATTGCCAGTTATCCAAGTAGGATAGTGTCACCTAATGAACCACGACCGATTTAATGAGCCATTCGCGGTTTCACCATGAGACAGTGTGAACATGAACATGCATGGTTTAATCTTTGAGACAAGCATATGACTACTGGCAGGATCAACCAGATATCAATCGCACAGACGGACTTTTCACGCACACGCAGGCCAAGAATAGCGATCACTCAGCACATTCCCTAGATACCGGTAAAACATGCAAAACCACTGGACGCCTACAGACGAGCTTTCAAGCTGTGCCAGGCAGGACTGACCGAAAAGCTATGCCAGCTTACTGACTGCAGGCCCACTACTCATCGAGAGAGAGAGTGGGCCTTATCGAGACCTGGTCGAACTTTTGTACAAATATTGCTCTTTCACCTGCTCAAAACGCGACTCCGGCTTCGCTCTGCGGTCACATTCTCAAAACTCCTGGCTTGCTAACTTGCGTCAACTGGGAAGTTCTTGATTGGGTGCACCTCACACAGCCATCCGAGACATTATGCTTTATAAAAGTAAACTTTTTCTTATGGTATATTTCAGATGTAAGAGCACTGGATGATTTCGGCTCAGCTTTCATGTCAGCATGGAAAACCACTCATAATTTCAGATACTGGCAGGAGAGGGAGCATCCTGCAATAAGTGAGAACCCTTCAGGGTAAGTCAGACCGCATGTGATGCTACATCTGTTAGTATCGTTTTCCCTGGGAAGGTTAACCCGGTCAACAAATGCCCGCAGAAGTCGGATGTGTCGGCCTAACGATGCAAGAATGCAGCTCTGCTGTAAACAGGCACAACGCAATCACATCCGAAAAAAAAACTCAGGATGAACGCAGAAGAAGAAGAAGAAGAGTATCGTTTTCTTCTTCTACTTTGTTCTTCTTTTGATGGGAGCGTGTCACACTTAGCTGTGCCCCTTAAAGGTTAGAATGTCTGATTTAATGCTTGCGTTTGTATAAGATTTTCTTCCTCTAGACAGATTCCATCCAAGGTTACAGGCTCTATTTACCCATGGAAGGTTTTCTTTCCTAACAGTTGTGCCAGGGGAACGGCCTTATGGCCTATTCTTTACAATTTCCAACTGATGTTTAAACGTGCCTGACTAGCACATGGGACATCCTATTGTTTAGTCTTATCAGAGAAAGCTAGGGATCCGTTCTCACTACTCAAGAGATGTAAGGGAACATGTAATATCAGTAGACACCAATAGTTCATCTCTTATTATGTTTTCTTTAAAGTTGTCGCAAAAGGTCCACACAAAAAAATATTGTTACTTTAATGAGTTAGTTAGACTTAGAGAAATATGTATAGGGATTTATAATAGATTATATAGCGACCTGTAGAAAAAAAATTAGTACTTCTGGAGTTGACCTGATGTCATAAAATAAGTCCATGTGAATTTAAAGGCAGTAGGGATGGGCACTATTACCATGCTCTAGTACAGTGGTTCTCAACAGGTGGGGAATTCCCCACCATGGGGGAATTTTAGGGTTTCCAAGGGGGGGGGGGGAATTAAGATTATTTCAAGATCGTGTTAATACAAGAACCGATTACTTAATATTGGTTTTTCCTCCATACTTTACAGTTCTATACTTCTCGCCCTTCTGAAATTCATTTTATGCAAATTACGTTTTATGTAGACGTCTAGACTTGTTCTAGCATGTGTTATTAAATTTAGCTTCCATATTTATGTATACTGTGTAGGGGTGGGAGGAATTTATAGGTAGGAAATATAAAAGGGGGGAATGACATTCTGAACATATGGTGAAGGGGTGCATGGACAAAAAAAGGTTGAGAACCACTGCTCTGGTATATATAAAGGCCAAACACTTCACACCTCTTTAGGATGTACCTGTAATGTGATTACATTTACATCAGATAATGCTAATAAATTTAGGGATGAAACCTAAAAGACATGTTTTAAGCCATGTTGTCATACATGTTGTCATACAAGACAAACTGTATTAAAATGTCACTTCCAAAGAGGATAAATGTTGGTCTGTTTATTATAACTATTACAAAAAGATATTTTTATGAGAAAAGAGATAAATACACTGAGAGAAGATTTTTGACAGCCATCATTCTCATCATGGAATGGACACATATCAGCACGACATACATTCATTGGAGATTGCAAAATGTGGCGAAGTATGATCACCCACACCGGTTGACATGGCCCTTGATGGTGGTGATGATGATAATTTGTATTGTTACTCTTAATTGTTATTAAAACATGTTCAACTGTTGGTTTTAAATTGGTATATTTCAGCCATCCATTTCAAGGCAATTTGAGCATGGCTGATGTCAGAGTGAGGTTTAATCAGTAAGTTAATGCTGTTGTGAAGAAATTCAGTGTCTCTTGGAAGAGGTATTTTACTTTAACTTCGGAGAGAAATTAAAAACTGTGATGCACATTGTTGTTTGTCTACAGTATCATTAGGGATGTCACCTCTCTCTCTGTCTCTCTGTCTCTCTCATATGAATACACATGCATGCACACACACACACACACATTTTGGATTGAAAGGACAATGACGAGCTCAGGCACTGAAATGACTTTGTGAGGCTACTGAAAGAGCCTTGTATTGGCTGTGGTTTAATAATAACAGTGGAACAAATCACTACAGTGAAATGGCTCATTCAGGTTGACTTAAAAACATCACCCAAACCTGCAGGTCAGCATGGTTGAATGGGTAAGAACGCGTGTTCTTAAACATCCATTGTGCTGATGCCGGGGTAAGTGGTTCAACCCCTACACCGGACAGCTGGACTAAAATGTTGACCTGTCGTCCTTGACTTGGGGACATAAATTACAAGTACCTCTTAAGTCGGAGTGGGTTCGCCTGATGGCGAGGGACACTGTTAATAGGGAAAGCTAATCCACACGCAAAATTCAGTCCATCACTATTATAAACAGTGTGTATGGACTAGGCTTGAGTTCAAAATGAGCGAGCGCAAAAAAAAAATCACCCAAACCTAATTCTCGGAACTCACTTCACCAACAATAGCGAAACAGCCAATTTTTACTGTCTCGTGTCAGCCCAGCCAGCCATCTTGTCAAGTAGGACCACGTACAGACGCCATAGCCAAGCCACTAAAGCATGTGAGGCACTAAATAACAGAATGAGGTGTCACATGGAGGCTTCTTTCCTCAGTGGAGGAGTCTGGTGGAGGGTAGGAAGGCCCAGTAATATATTATCAACAGCCGAAGTACACAGCTGGCTTTTTCTCAGTGTGGGCTGGGGTGCAGTGCTTCGCTTCTAGCTAGAAACAAGATACTCAGATGCTAGTGTGGCATTAGATATTCTTTGTAATATAGCAAATCAAAGCTGTGGAGACTGCGTCCGAGGCCAGTTTGAAGGGTACCAGAGGAAATGTATTACAACACATGAGGTTGACACTTCAGAGGACAGGGCAGTGATTAGGGTGGCATGTATTGCAGCAGCATTGTAGCCGGACAATACTATTAATGTAAAGAAATCTTTGGAGTTGACTTTCAAGATATCAAAATAGAACAGATGAAAGTCTCTTGGGGTTCATGACTCAAACAGGCCTAGCCCCTTAGATTGTCAGAAAGATAAAGAGGCTGTAATATTCAAGCAAATGGGGACATCTCTTGATCAGAAGTCTTTGTGCTTTCTTCACATGAGCTTAATACTACTTGATATATATCCAAAAAAACAAAGCCTAATGTCATTTTGGAAAAGAGACAAACTAGTGGCCTTCATTTATTCTGTCACTACATTATAACAGAACAATGAATACAATGAATAAGTCGATTTTGCAGAAGCACTAAAAGACACTCGCTAAATATTACAAAGGTACTGTAGTACTGCAGTATATTTGGAAGTGAGATGGCAGACAGATTTGCCTAGGAGGGAGTCAGAAAATGTGAACTGAAGATAGAGGAAGTTTGAATAGAGTTAAAGTCAGTAATAGCTTCAAAGAATAATAGCTAGTGTAACAGCCAGTAACAAGCAGAAAACAAATGTTTCTTTCTCGCTGCCAAGATGAGATCAAGGGACATTTCGAGTCTAAGAACAGGCATTAGAACCTGGCCACACCTATACATATATAGAGTCGATGTACAAACAGTAGAATATGATCTCTAAGGCGGGACGCAGAGGTGTTTCCAAGGCACCAGGGCCAGGTTTTATACTGGCCAAGACCTACTAACACATCCTAATCGCGCGTCTTGGGCAACTGGTCCTTTCGGGGTTCTGGCTAACATAGGATTGCTGATTCTTCCGAAGTCGGAGAGTATCTGCCTGCACCGCGAAGAACCACCAGTCTCCACACCAATAAGCCAGACATGAGACAACGGATACTCACGCAAACCTCAGTCCTGTATGACATAACACTGATGTTGGACAACAGGATGTCTTCATCCAACATACAGAACTTCACGCTGGAGTTCACAGCCAGCGAACGCAAGCAAACAAGCATCTCTAAGACTGCCAGCTTCATAAAGGAAAATGAGAAGACAACTATATAGTAGTGCCACTACTTTTATGACAGATAGATGTGGTTATTTGAAAACAAAATAAGCAGAGGATTTGGTGTGTGTTATTGTTTTTATTAATCTCTTCTGATGTAGAACTTATATGTAGTACCCAATAAGAATTTCTCTCTCTATTGATTTTATAGCACATTACAGAATAGTGAACGTGGAAGAAAAATAAATGCTGCTGTTGTTCAGACAGGAAAATATGTGGTGCAGACCGGAAAAGTTGTAGGTATGTATACCATTATCATATCTTATTTACCATATCATCTAAGCTAATCAACTTTTTTGTATATTTTTTGCCAAGTTTCACAAAATCAAAGTCATTGCTTACACTCAAGAAATAAATGATCATAGACCCCGAGGTAGACCAAGAAGGCGGTGGAGAGATAGTGCATATACAGACCTACAAGCACTTGGAATCAACGACTGGCAAGAGAAGGTCCACCAGAGAGACGAATGGAGACGGATTGTATTTGCAGCAAAGAACCTCAATGGCTCGGAATGCTGAAGAAGAAGAAGAATACATCATCATCACCATCATCAAGTAACTTGTACTGATTTGTCAAGCCTGTGGCTCAGTACATCTAACTCTGACAAGCATTCTTTCGGGTTTACTTTCCCTAACCTTTGACTGTCCCCAGTCTACCCACAAGGCAGCAGGTTTGTGTATTGCTTCATCTAGTCTCTGTCCCTTGACCTGTCTGACCAGGGTGACCCTACTAGTAACTTCACCTCTGTCAACATAGCTCTTGTAGGTCAGCATGGCCGAATGGATAAGAATGTGTGTTCTTAAACATCCGGTGTGCTGATGCTGAGATAAGGGGTTCAACCCTACACCAGACAGCTGGACTAAAATGTTGACCTATCGTCCTTGACTTGGGGATGTGATTTACAAGTACCTCTGAAAGTCGGAGTGGGTTTGCTAGATGGTGAGAGACACTGTTAATATGGAAAGCTAATACACACGCAAAATTCAGTTCAGCACTACTAGAAGTAGTGTGTATTAGACTACATTTAAGTTCAAAGCGAGCGAGCGAGCAAAAAAAAAAAAAAACCATTAAAAATAACATAGCTCTTGAAGTCACTGGGACTTGCAAGCCACTTTACCACATCATGGTGGATATACAAGAAAGGGTGTATACAATCTTAGGGAAATAAACTCATTAACTGACTGACAGTGTGACAAACTCATTAACAAATACAAATGTAGTTAAAGAGAGTGTAAATGGAGGTGATATACATTCAGGAAATACAAAAAGAAGAGAAACTTGAATTCAATAGATGAGAAGGAAAGTCCTGAAGATACCAAGTAGAATTTTGAGAAAATGATGGGAAAAAATAGAAGGATATAATCAAAATTAAAGACCGCTTACAGTGGAATTTAATGGATAAGTGCAGTTGCAGAACTGCCAGAGGGACATATTTATTCTTGATTCTATAATGAAAAGGCGAGATAGCAAACTGTCAGAGTGACATATCTATTCTTTATCATTTAACGGAAAGATGACATATACAATTGTAAGTGTGATATCTCTCTCTCTCTCATCATGTTCCTCTTGTACCTTGCGGTGTCGAGGTGAAGTATAAACTTCGTGAGAGTGCCCGGTTATGGGCTTCGTATATCGACATTCCCATGGATTCTGTTATTCCCTCCGTCCAGCGTTTACGTGGTCGGCCTCTTCCTCTGTTTCCATCTGGTCTGTACGTCATTGCCTGTTGTGGCATGCTGTTGACTGGTAGCCTACTTGCATGGCCAAACCATTTGACTTGCTGCTTTCTAATAAAATCTAGAGCAGCTTTAACCCCCACTTTAGTCCTGATTTCTTCATTTCTGATCTTATCTCTTCTTGATACGTTGAGTATTCTTCTCAGGAACCTCATTTCTGTTGTTGTGATTTTTCTTTTCTCTTTTTCTGTCATTGTCCAGGTTTGGCATTGGTAGCACAGAGTTGGTAGGAAGATTGTGTTGTAAAGTGCTTTCTTAGTAGTTATTGATACATGTTTGTTCTTTAGTATTGGTGCCATTTGTCCAATGAGTTGATTTGCCTTATTGCACCTATTTTCGATAAGTGTGATATATTTATTCTTTATTCATTAATGAAAGCGTGAGATATAAACTGCCAAAGTGACATATTTATTCTTCATCACTTAATGGAAAGATGACATATACAATTGGAAGAGTGAAATATGTATTCTTTATTTCTTAATAGGAAAGGTGAAATGTGTATCCTTTATTCTTTAATTGGAAAAAGTGAAATGTTTATTCTATATTCTTTAATTGGAAAAGTGAAATATTTATTCTATATTCTTTAATTGGAAAGGTGAACTATTTATTTTGTATTCTTTAATTGGAAAGGTGAAATATAAAACTGACAGTGTGACATTTATTATTTATTAACAACAACCATAACACCCCCCCCCCCCACCATCCCACAAATTAGTGAAGACAAAAATATTGTGCATTCATTTCCATATGAATAGAGCTTTTCTTCTTGATGTACATTGTTATACTTTTACAAGAAAATAAAACATTCATTTAGAAACCATCTAAATATTTCAGGTGGGGCACTTTCCTCAGCAAGATCAGCGGTAACCGGGTGGTTCAGTAGCTGGAGACATGGCGAGAAATCACCAGAGGAATCACATCAACCAATTGAAGCAGAAAGCATTGAGAATACAACTGCTAATTAGAGTTTGATTCCATTGTTGTTTTTTTGTTTTTTGGGTTTGTTTATCAAAGAGGGGAATAATGTTGCTGTGGGCTTCACTTGGTTTTTATAAAATGGAATAATTAATGTTGCGTTAATTTATTAAACTTTTGTGATAACTGTCACATAGTTAGCATTGTGATGTTACTTAAAAATTTTAACATTTCAACTTTGATGCAGATTGTAAATAAATAATGATTGCATGTAATTATGTGATTAGGTTTCAGCAAAGAATGCAAAATGTTTGTATACCTGGCTCTGTAACTCCATAGTTACAGAAACATAAATAAATAAAATACAGGGCCCATTTATCCACTTTACAGCGCGTTGGACTCATGATGCCCAATAATTTCCATTCACATGTATAACAACATTAACAGAGTGGTATATATTTGTGTTTTTCACATCAGCAAAGAATTCTGTATGTTGATGTAATTGGTATTTTACAAAGAATTCTATACACTTGTGTTGTCATCAGCAAAGAATGCTGCATGTTTGTGTAACTGGCATTAACAAAGCATGCTGTATCTTTGTGTAAATGGCATTAGCAAAGAATGCTACATGTTTTTGTAACTGACATCAACAAAGAATACTGAATGTTTGTGTTACTGGTATTGGCAAAGAAAGTACATGTTTGTGTAACTAACATCAACAAGGAATGCTGTAAGTGTGTGTAACTGACATTGGCAAAGAATGCTGCATGTATGTGTAACTGACATTGGTAAAGAATGCTGTGTGTATGTATAACCAGCATTAACAAAGAATGCTGTATATATGTGAAACTGACATCAGCGAAGAATGCTGTATGTATGTATAACCAGCATTAACAAAGAATGTTATATGTCTGTGTAACTGGAATCAACAAAGAATGCTGTATGTATGTATTACTAGTATTAGCAAAGAATGCTATATGTTTGTGTGACTGACATAGTTGCCTACCTTAACTGTTAGTTGACACCACTTTGTTAACGTTAAGTTTGGAAAGTGGACTAAGATTATTGCTTCTGTTTATAATCCGATCCCTTGTTTGTATAATTAAGAAGCTCATAAACTTTTAACATTCATATAGGACCAGAGAATATTGCTTGCTCTTCAGATACAGCTGTTAACACAGATCAAACTGATCCTCTTTTGTTGTGTCAAACTGCATGCCATTCTAAGTGAATCTTAGTTTACTAAGAGTACCATTCAATGGATTGGTTTACAATAATGAGAACTTGAATAACGAAGCACAAACAATAGATTGCATGATTTATTGCCGGGCATATTTTGCTGCATCTCGTTAGGTACATACTGCAGAATTCACACAACATAAAGTAAAATGATTAGATAAGTCTTTCAAGCTGAAATATACACGTTATCGTTCAGCTTGAAGGATTTATCTATTCATTTTACTTTATGTTGTGTGAATTCTGCAGTATGTACCTGACAAGATGCAGTGAAATATGCCAGGCAATAAATCATGCAATCTATTGTTTGTGTCTTCGTTATTGAAATTCACTACGGGAAAACATTGTTTTGAATAATGAGAACATTTGCTACAGTCTGTTGATGTAGATTCCCAGTCCGTTTTTGAAGCTGTGTGAAATAAAGAACTGGGTGATCAATACACAGCTTTAGAAAATACACTTCATGCCAGCATGAATTCAACATAATGGTACACATGTATTTAACTCCATTACCCAATTTGTTCATGTTCCAGCTTATATTAAGATCAGGCTATGCAAATACAACATCAGAAGTAACAATTGTAAAATTTAAAAAGTTAAGGATCTTTTTACACTACATGCCTTGATGCATATTGGTTATAGCCCCATATTTGTATACACTAGTTGGTACTCGAAATTGATGTGGTCAGTACCATGTTGATGTGGTCAGTATCATGTTGGTGTGGTGTGGATTTCCTCCGAAGTTGGGAGAGTATCTGCCTGCATGGCGAGAGACCACCAGTCTGCACACCAATAAGCCAGACATGGGACAACGGATACTCACGTAAACCTCTGGTCCTGTATGACATCACACTGATGTTGGACAACAGGATGCCTTCATCCGACATACAGGACTTTGCATTGGAGCTCAAGCCAATGAACATAAGCAAGCAAGCATGTTGGTGTGGTCAGTATCATGTTGATGTGGTCAGTATCATGCTGATGTGGTCAGTATCATGCTGATGTAGTCAGTATCATGCTGATGTGGTCAGTATCATGTTGGTGTGGTCAGTATCATGCTGATGTGGTCAGTACCATGCTGATGTGGTCAGTATCATATTGATGTGGTCAGTATCATGCTGATGTGGTCAGTATCATGTTGATGTGGTCAGTATCATGCTGATGTGGTCAGTATCACATTGATGTGGTCAGTATCATGCTGATGTGGTCAGTACCATGCTGATGTGGTCAGTATCACGTTGATGTGGTCAGTATCATTTTGATGTGGTCAGCATCATGTTGATGTGGTTAGTTTCATGTTGACCACTTTTACTTCCCAGGACATTTCCTGGTACCCATTTTAGCCTGGGTGGACCGGGTAGTCCCGGTCAATTAGAAAAATTACCTTGATGGGGATTCAAACACATAACCGCTGTGCTGGCAGGCAAACGTGCCAGCCACTGCACCACCCCAGCTGCCTGGAAACATATAATTGGCCTATTGTCAAGTGTTAAAAGCTCCATTATTTAAGCATACCTTACAAGGTAACATTTAACCATGTAATGGCATAACTTGATATTTTTGAGAAAGAAAATAAATGGAATTATACATCTTAAATTTTTACAGAAAATGTAATACAGGTCATTTGAACTGTCTTAGCTTGTTTATCTTTAACTAAGGCATATATTTTGCAATCACAGGCAATTTGGTTCAGGAGACCTCAGTGAACATACATGCTATTTGTTTATTCCATTGATCGATTTAAAATTTCCTGACATTTCATAATGGTCTTTTATGGTCATTTGTTTCGCAACATTCTTCTTTTCTTTACACACCTTCAACTCTGCTTTTATTTATGAGATAATTGTCATCCAGTAATTCTTTTTTTTTTCGTTCGCTCACTGGCTTTGACCTTGAGCCTAGTCCATGCATGTGCTACTACTACCACTAGTATTTGCTACTACTGGGGAGTGCACTGGACTGATGTTTGTGTGAGGCTTAGCTTTCATTATAATCAGTATAACCCACCATCAGGCGAACCCACTTCAACTTCTGAGGTACTTGTAATTTATGTCTCCAAGTGAAGAATTAGATGACAACATTTTAGTCCAATTGACCAATGTAGGGATTAAATCCACTAACCCCACCATCAGCGAACCAAATTCTAAGAGCGAATGCTCTTATCCTTATCAGCTATGATGACCTCAGAGTCCAATAATTGAAGAACATTTTCTGTGTCCATATCCTTAAAACCAAGGTCTGTTCCATTGGCAACTACTTCAACGACATTGTCCTTGGAATTTCCTACGTAAATCATTTGGGCAATCACACAACTGAATGTCATTTCTTCCCACAACTCATTAATGTTTTCATTTGTGTATTTAATCTTATAGTCCTTCAAAAATCCTTGAAGAAGAGTAGAATCTTCACGTAGCTTGAACTACAAATGAGAAAGTTCTTGCAATCAAATAGGCCTTGAAAGCAGCCATAGAACTCTAGTCCATTTATTGTAATAACGGTGTCATAAGTAGTGATTTGAAATGCTATTTTCATATTTTCAGATGAGTCACTCGCTAGGTGAGTTATAATGGCCAGTGGTTTTATCAAGAATTACAAAGGTTTTGAAGGTTAAATTATTTATTTTGCAATAAGTTTGAACTGCCAGTAAACAATCAGGATAATCACATTTTTGACAGCACAAGGAGGACACTGGACATGATTAATGTAATTGTGATAATCAAAATTGCAGTAACTTGAAGAAAACCTGTATACACAATTGTATAGCTTAATGTGTGATCTGTGAAGGGAGACTGGTGCACTTACTTTGCAGTGAAAGTAATCCTTGACCACAAACTAAAACCTTCTTCTTTTGTGTGGAGGTTATGGTCATGCTATAACTACAGCCCTGTTGCCATGGTGAAATTCATTGTTTCTTCCAGGTCACTGCAGGAGTTATTCTGCTTCTTCTTTGTTTATCCTGAGTTTTTTTTCCAGACGTGATTGCGTTGTGCCTGTCTACAGCAGAGCTGCGTTCTTGCGCCGTTAGGCCGACACATCCGACTTCTGCGGGCATTTGTTGACTGGGTTAACCTTCCCGGGGACAGCAGGAGTTCTATAACTTCTCTTTCAGCTTTATGCTCTCTAGCCACATCTTTCACTGCAGACCTTTCTGTAAGTTAGGCAGTCTAAAGGATGTGTTCAGTGTACTAAATTCTAGTTTGTGTAGGAGACTTGAGATGGTTAACATGGTCAGTTAGTCCTCACTGGCCAGTATTTAGGCAGAAGAGGGTAGTGTCATGGGCAGAAAAGAGTTAAGACGGGCAAAGGTTAGGATAACTGAAATCACACACTACAACCCACAAGACAGGAACATCAAGAGTTAACACTGGAGTTTGCTGGTGGCCTGGGAGTTCTTGGTTGGGTCAGGTGTGGTGTACAAAGTAAAGGACCCCTTTACATGCCTTGAGTGTGTTTGGCATAAGGTGCTAGCCGCATATTTGTATAGACCAATCAGGACTCAGTGGGTCATGTGGTCAGTATCACTCCAGCCGCCTTTCTTCCTAGGACATTGCCTGGTAAGCCATTTTAGGCTGGGTCAAACTCGGAGCCCTGGTAAATTAAAAAACAACAGCAGCCTCATTGGGGATTTGAACACACAACCACTGGGTCAGCATTGAAGATTGTTAACCACTGCACCACCACAGCTCCCTCTGGTCTGTTGTTTGTGTCTTTTTTCTGTTGTGCAGAGAAGTGGAATGAAGCCCTGACACCTTTGGAGAATAATATGTTTTCACATTTTTGTGCACAACAGTCTTGGTATTCTGCCGAGTGTTCAGAGCAAAGATGTTGCCATAATGTGGTTTTATGTATGACTTAATTTATTACTGGTTTGTTACAATTATATTTTTTATCTTGTTACTAATTCATGTGATAATATTGTTACTTTCTGATCCTTTAACTCATTCTATGCCAAGCAACATACCATATGTTTATTGGTTACTGCATACATAATATACTTTTATTAATGTTTTCTGTTCCAGACAGTTGTTATATTAGTCTGCTCTGTCAAGATTGTGGATCTCAATATTTGTTTTGTAGACTACAATAAGATCTTTTGACTATTCAACATCAGAAATGTTGAAGCAATATGAGAGAAGGTTTCCCACACATTTGACTCACTTAACTGAATCATTGTGTCATGAATAACAAGCAGCCGTCAGAGTAGCTGGTGAAGCATCAAACTTCGTTTGTTGTGCAAAGGGGAGTAAGACAAGGCTGCATATTCTCTCCACATACCCATTCAACATCTATGCAGAAAATTCAACAAAAAATGTCAAAAATTAATAGACCAATGACAGTTTTGATGCATTCATAAGTATGGAAATCTAATTCCAGAACTCGGATATGTAGATGATACAGTTCTCCAAAAACTTTTTGTGAACTGAAAAAAAAAAATTATGTCCCCAGACTACATGTGAACCAAAAATCACAATCACCAATGAAGACATTGAAAATAATACAAACTTTGAATATCTTCACTTCATAAGCTGTACCAATGAGGACTGTTCAAAAGATATCAGATGGTTGTGGACTGGTCAAAGCAATGTAGAGGTTACATATTGTTAAGAACCTATGGCTCAAGAAAGAAAGAAAAATTAAAGCAACATTGTTGAGAGCATGCATCCTTCATGTTTCCACAAACAGATGTGTTATTAACCATTTCATAATCACTAAAGAAGAAAATCAGAGCTCTTGAATCTAAATGTTACAGAATAATTCTCAGAATACCATGGAGCAATCAGAAGAAAATTTCTGAAATTCTACAAGATCTGACACATGGAAGAAAACTGGCTCATGAACAGCACATTGTCTCAGAAACTGAAATACCTTTCATGTCACAGGGGTTTTAAAAGAACAGTCGTGGAAGGCCTGGTTCCTTAAAAAAGAGTCTGGAGCGACCAGTATGAAGATAGACACAGGACACTGAAGTACTTTTGAGACCGTGGGATTGACAAAGGATCGGGAATCTTTTCAGCAGACCATGAAGAGAACGACATTCTACGAAAGACCTGCTACATGATGACGCTCCAGATTGTTACTTAACACATTCTGACCCACAGTCTTATCATTTAAAATCCCGTCAACCTAAGCATTGTTTAATTTGAAGCATAATTTTTTGGGGGGCAGTCAAATTAACAACTGTCTGAGAGAGAAAGAGTTAATAGGTGTATTGCAAATTTATCCTGAACGTCTTGCATGGTTTTTCAGTGATATTTTGGCTGTGAAAGTAATATGTGCTAAAAGACAAAGCTCTATGACATTAAATGTTGCTAAATTCATCAGACATAATTACCTTTATTTGCTCATATTTTCAGTTGTTCTATTAAAAGTTGTACGAAGTTCTAGTTTTTCTTTTCTTCAGTGTATATATATTCTTAGTTACATAACGTAGAGTAATAACTTTAACTGTCTGTCATCTAGTGCCTATAGCACCTTGCGGTGTGGGACAGGTGGGTGTTGAGCCTGACTTTAACATCCATGATAATTACCGACAAGGTCATAGTGACCATTGAAAAACAGGAAAACCCAAGGAACAGCAATGTTTAGCCTGAAGATAGTGAAATTTACAAAGGACTGAAATTAACATTGTAGACATAAAGTTTGTTGGTGATATTTTCTACCGCTGTGGCCCATATACATGTATCTGCACCTTTAGGTAAAATGTGAGCATGTGGTTTAATGACAGATCAACATGTCTGAGAGTGTACATAACTTGAGACATCATGTGACTATGCCTGGTTGTCAATTTCAAGTATTAACACTAAGTAGCGCTTATAATAAAATAACAATAAAGATGATGCCAAGTACAACCTACTTCTTCGGAGTGTGAAGATAGATGGCTTGACCACATCACCATTATTATATTGGTTTTAGTTTTCTGGATGAAGTGATAGTTTATTTCAATCGTCCAACTGAGTAAAATGACACGGAGATGTAATTTCTGAGACAAATACTGTGAATACCTTGAATGGCCAGTGAGACTAACAAACAACGATTACATGGAAGAGACTAATGTAGAACATTATACACAACTGTAAGAATGTGGCAAACAATTTTCTTTGGTTATATAGTGAGAAGAGAGGCACATTTTTGGTTGTATAATGAGAAGAGAGGCACTGCAAAACATTGTCACACCTGGAAAAGTCAGCAGTAGAAGAGGCAGAGGCAAGGAGATATGATGCTTGATTGTCTAAGATGACAGCAGGGAGGAATGTCATCAATAGAATTGATCCAGAGCACAGAGGACCGTGATTTGTGGTATCAAAGAAGTGACATGCTAGATGCAGACGTGTAAAAGAGCAGACTCCAGTGTAATTAATATGTCCACAGTGAACATTTATTGATAAATAAACTAAGAATCTCTGCCCACTTGTCAAAAATGTACACATTGAATTAGAAACGGTTTTGTGAGATGATAAAACAGTGAAATATAGCCTCTTTGGAAAGTGAACATAAACAGAATTGAAGGGAAATAACTGATTGGGGTATTTCAGTGATAATTCAATATTTATCTGTTCAGTAATGAAACTATTTAAAAACATAATTTAATGTAAGGGTACTGTCTACAGACGTGT
This sequence comes from Cepaea hortensis, assembly GCA_963921405.1. NCBI lineage: Eukaryota > Metazoa > Mollusca > Gastropoda > Stylommatophora > Helicidae > Cepaea > Cepaea hortensis. The sequence goes on along the minus strand of OY992877.1, from coordinate 158,615,210 downwards.
AAGTTCAATGTTGTCACAAGTTAAAAAAAAAACAAACAAGACCAAACACAGGAACCAGCTGTGTGTATGTCATGTACTAGGAACCAGTTGTGTGTCTGTCATGCACTAGGGTCATCACATTATGTAGGTCTGAATGCACGTAGGAATAAGTGGCCAGTCTTTTACTTTCTTAGTGGACAACGAGTGCGGCTGGCATCAAACCCTTGTCCCACCACGCTCATGACATTATCAGCACAGCCTTTGTCACAAACTGTTTTAGAGTAATTGTTCACTATTTTATAGTAAATTTTAAAAATATGGTATAATAATTTTCAATATATTAGAAACAAAATCTATATCAGACAGGTGTAACTCCCTTCCCACAGCTATATTTTTTATGCACCAAAAAATAAAACCTGGGAATACATCACTTAAATATTGAACATATAATTGTCTTAAGTGCATACATTCACTCACATACATGCATGTTGTGAATGTGCATGCATTTATGTGTTTGTGACTAGTTGGAAATGTCATAACAGACCTTGAGAAAATTTGGGGAAAACCTTGAAAGAAATTGTAAAATCTAGATTCGACCACCATATGAAGTATCTTAGACTGTACGAAAAGAAGCTCCTAAAATGGGCAGTGAACAGTAAATTAAAAGCAACCTCAAAATAAATGCACCAGGGTTTTCTTGTCTTGCAGATATTTTGTTATGGAGGATGAGCAAATATCTGAGGTGTTAGGATAATGGATTCACATATTGTGGGGTTTAGGTTCTTGTCCCTGGCAAAGTCTGGGATTTTTTTTTTATCTATTGGAGGTTGGTTGATTGGTGAATCCCCTGAAAACTTTGAGTTTTAAGAAGTCTGATGCATTGGCATACAGGTCGCCTGAGTCTTAAAAAGTGATTGCGTCTATCGGAGTGAGGTTGGTGTTCAGACTTTTCTCCAGGTCTGGCTCCAAGATACCATCTTCATGAGAACTGTATTACAGTGCTCTCCTTCCCCTCTGTAAGCTCAGAAACCAGCAAGACCAGCACTGGAACTTCATGTCTGCATAGAGGCTTATTAGGATGTAACCAGGTCATGATTCAACACAGTACATATAGACTTGGAAGCCAAAGTAGCATAGTAGCAAGATGCTTGCCCGCCAGCCCGGTGTTCATGGGTTCAAATCTACATCAGGGCAGATTCTTAAAATTCACCTGGTCCCTTGACCCAGCCTAAAATGTGTACCAGGAAATGTCTCAGGAAGTAAAGGTGGCCGGTGTGATACTGACCATATCACCCACCAAGTGCTGACACGTCTGTACACATATAGGTCTAGCACTATCTGGCCAGTGCAGCCAAGGCTTGTGAAAGGTTCCTAGACTTACACATGGACTGACTGGGTTTAGGCTCAGGTTAGTTATGTGATCTCCACAGGCTTGAAGTATTTTATTGTCTGCAGGCTCCAAGGCTTGTGTGACTTAAACATGGACTGACTTGGTTTAGCTCGGGTTAGTCATGTGGTCTTCACAGGCTTGAAGTATTTGATTGTCTACAGGCTCCAAGGCTTGTGACTGGTTCCTAGACTTACACATGGACTGACTGGGTTTAGGCTCAGGTTAGTTATGTGATCTCCACAGGCTTGAAGTATTTTATTGTCTGCAGGCTCCAAGGCTTGTGTGACTTAAACATGGACTGACTTGGTTTAGCTCGGGTTAGTCATGTGGTCTTCACAGGCTTGAAGTATTTGATTGTCTACAGGCTCCAACTCAGTGCCCAGAGGGAACTTTGTGAGAGGTTAATCAAGCAAATCCTGATTTCCAACAGTGGTGACTGCTTGGGCTAGCAGCCTTTATTCCTCGGACCTGCAAAAACCCTCAGCAGTGGTATTGAGTGTTGTATCAATATGTTTTTTTTCAATCAAAAAACAAAACAATTAAGAAATAAATAAAGAAAGAAGAGGCAGAACTAGAAAACCTACTCAGAAAATGAGTATAGCAAGTTATACCCACAGTGGGGTTCTTGCCATTGCTGTGGGTTTCATGCATAGTGTTGAGATTCTCCTAGTGTGGTTTGTGGGGAGAGACTGCAGCACTTATGGAGGTGATCCATGTGTAGTGAAGGTGATTATTGTAGACAAATGAAACTTAAGTTATGGCAGAAACAAGATGACCATAACTACATGATAGACAGTCTTTGATACCTCTGAGAAAACAAACAAGACTGAGGAGTTCTAAGTGCAGGATGTGATGATTCCTTGGGTGAGCCCAGTGTTGGAGCAACACGTATCAGCTCTGCATTTATGAAAACCTTGGGTGGATGTGAATACCCATGTGTTGCCCCTGCCTTCCCTAGAGGGTCTAATGGCCCTACTTTTCTCATATTTTGTCTACCATTGACTTTGTTAATCTCAGTATTGCGTTGTCTGATATTTTTCACCTTTAATTTTCAGCACTGTTGTCTCATGTGTAGATAGGTATAATCTTCTGAATCATGTGAGAAATAATTTCCTGTTAAGATTGCAGATTACTTCATTTGTTTGTTTGTAGTGTGATACTGAACTTTACTGTTGCTGCTTTTACTGTTTTTCTTCCTGTTTTTTGGAAAACATATTGTTTGCAAAATAAAGATGCTTTAACTGATCATTAAATGTTGACTATTTCTGTATGTTATTTCTGTTATTTCAATATATAAGCTGAAGTAACTTAGTGGATAGATCACTTACTTGAAAGCACATCAATCTGGGTTCAATTATACCAGTTAAGGCGTCTTCTATTCCTGACTGCATTAAGACACTGGAGTCAGTCCAGTTTCATAAAACATGTACCAGCGATAACTTCTGAGAAGGAATGGCTTTGAGGAAGGGAATTGGCCCTCCAGTTTCACATCATGACTCAGTGTATTAAGTGGTGATTTTAAACACACATGGCAGTATCTCATTATGTAATTGGGGTGAAGATTCTCTGGGACTGAGTCGAAAAGGCAGAAAACAAACAAACATAAAGGACCCACACCTAGAGAGGTTGATTCAATGGAGAGTGAGCAGAGGACCTGCTAAGTCAAATCTGTGAAACAAATTCATGATGAAATGTTTGCCATGTATAAGGATGTCTGCCCTTTGTTAACAGCGTGAAGCTTTGGAAAAAAACTTTCAAATGGGAGATAGCAGCATTCAAGGTGATCTGAAGACATGGTTCAGGGCATCAGACTGGTGAAGAAAAGATGGAGAAGGCACCACCTTGAAGGGTGAATACAGACGAAGAACAAAAGTTCCCACCAGTTTCCAAGTACATGCTTTGATTACTTCATACTAAAGTGCAAAACTTCCTATACAGAACTTTACAAATCTTTTTCTCACTACAATTGATTGGTATATTTTCCATCTTGCAAAGCACTATCTTTGCCATGAATGAATCACTAGACAATGAGAAGTAGACGGCGAGCTCTACTAGAACACAAGCATAAGTAACAAAATGGTCATTCTGGCCAAAGCCTTCGTGGGCACAGAAACAACAAAAACACAACGACACAACTACATGAAGCTATAAATATAAAAGTTACTTATCTGTACCCTTGTTGAGGACTGGAAACTGTAGACTATTATCTTTGCCATTGCAATTTTTGTTCTAATCTTAGCTAGGCATCTTCCACCAGAGGTTATGACTGTTCCAAGATAGTTGTACCGATTCACCTATTTAAGAATGTTCCCATTTACTTACTTGAATGTCACATTGTGGTATTTCATTCTTTTTTTTTTGGGCGCTCGTTCACTTTGAACTACAATGTAATCCATACACTACTATACTACTACTTCTGTACTGGACTGATGTTTGCATGTACATTAGCTTTTTCCTATTACCAGTGTCCCTTGCCATTAGGCTAACCCACTCCGACATCAGAGGTACTTGTAACTTTTGACCCCAAGTCAAGGACGCGAAGTCAATATTTTAGTCCAACTGAATGGTGCAGAGATTGAACCCACTACCTTGGCATCAGTACACCGGATGTTTAAGAACAAATGCTCTTATCCATTCGGCCATGCTGACCTTTTTTCATTCTTCTTAATTAGGTGCATATCCTTTACAGGACATAGCAGTCAACCTCAGCATTTTTTGGCTGTTCTCGATTCCTGGGCAAATTTACGTTCAGTAGTATTTTTTATTCTGAACGACCGGCATCCATACCATTTCATAAAATACCAATGCAAGACGGTCTGCTGCAAAATCGTCCGCAGCTGTATTCTTCTTTGAGATTACTATAATTTCTGTTTCCATACAATTTCTAATCCTACTTGCTCACTGCGTAAAATAACTGCTTTGACTGAATACTGCAGATATTATTCATTGTCTGCTATCAAAAGTTTCCGTGCTTCTGATGGCATCTTTCTGTGCAGCTCGTTTCAGCAGGTCTCACAAATCAATGCTACACTGCGAGAATGAAGAAAGGACATTGTCACGAAAATAATTTATATGTTCTATTTGACCAGTGTTGTTGTAGTCTGCCAGTTTGAGCAAACAGTGGATAATTGCTAACTCTTGATGTCTTTTTCTCCTCTAAAAAGTACTGGAGAGTTTTGGTCATAGACCATAACTTTAGGAAGGGAAAATCCCAACTGCACCTCCCCGCGGTAGAGGATGGAAACACACCACGGTGTGGCTAACACAGCTCTGGGGACCGAGTATCCACCGGAATAAGTGGACAACTCTGCAGCTGAGCAGAGCAGGGCACTCACTTGTCCTGACAGTCGGAAATGGCTGTCAAAGGCAGAGTTAAAAGACTACCATGTAATGTGGAAGGCAAGGGGAAACCACCACATTATCTTCCCAAGAATTCATGGCGACACACATTTCAGAAATAGTGAACGACGTTAATGGCTGTCTTAGGACATCCTCGTCCGGTAGGGACAGTCATGAGCCACAGGTGACACCAGACCGTCATCCAGCTACTGATGGCAAAACTAAAACAATAACTGAACTAAATAAATTTAGAGTAGGAACATGGAATGTTAGGACATTAAATGAGCTAGGAAAGTTAAACAATGTTCTAAGAGAAATGGAAAACATGAAAATGAATATACTAGGCATAAGTGAGATGAGATGGAAGGGATCTGGCAAAATTATAACCGACAAACACACAATAATTTATTCTGGAGGGGACACACATGAAAAAGGTGTAGGAATAATATTTGATGAAAATACAGCCAAATCTATGACTGGATACTGGTGCATTTCACACAGAGTTATAATGGTCAAAATCAAAGGCAAACCAATAGATATAAATATTATACAAGTATATGCACCAACAACAAACAGTAGTGATGAAGATATACACAACTTTTACGATGAAGTTGAAATGGCAATAGCCCAAATTTGATCACAAAAAATAAAAATAATACTGGGGGATTTTAATGCAAAAGTAGGAAAGGGAAAAATAGAGGATATAGTGGGGAATTACGTTTTAGGTACAAGAAATGAAAAAGGAGAGAAACTAATAGAATGGGCAAATATTAATGATATGATAATTGGAAACACATGGTTTAAACACCATAAAAGACGACTATACACATGGAAAAGCCCTGATATGAAAATACGCAATCAAATTGACTACATACTTATTAATAAAAGATTTAGAAATGCATTAATTAATGTAAAGACAATGCCTGGTGCTGACTGTAATAGTGATCATGTACCACTATGTGGACAAATAAAAGTAAGATGGAGAGGGGAAAAAATGGTTAAGAACATGAGACTTAATAAAGAGGTTCTGAAAGTAGATAAAGAAATTCAAGAACAATACAGAGTGACTGTGAAAAATAGGTACAATGCAATAGCTAAAATACAGAGTATAGATGAACAATGGGAAATGTTAAGGGACTCCATTCATCAAACTAGCAAAGAAATATTACTGGAGAGAAGCCAAAAAGATAAGAAAAAAATGGATGAATGAAGAAATCTTAAGGCTGATGGACAAAAGGAAACAGAATAAAAATGACAAACAAGAGTATGCTAAGATAAATAAAGAAATAAGAGATAAATGTGTGAAGGCAAAAGAAAGTTGGTTAAATGAGCAATGCAGAAAAATTGAATTAAATTTCATTAAAGATAAAAAAGTATGCACAGACAAATCAGCGAGCTCACAGGAAGAAAAATAAGAATAAATACAGGGTGTTTGAAATCAAAAACAGGACAGATTTTATTGGAGGAAGGATCTATAATGAAGAGGTGGAATGAGTATATAAGAGAATTATATAATGGAGAAAGGGAAGAATTAACAGAAGAAAGTAACTTAGAAGGCCCACCTATTCTAAAAGAAGAAGTCGCTGACGCTATGAAACATATGAAGAAAGGAAAAGCAGCTGGGCCAGATGAAATCACAGTAGAAGAATTAGAAGTATTGGGAGAATTTGGGGTAGATATATTAACCAAAATGCTGAATGATATTTACAACAGTGGATATTTACCGAGCGATATGCTGAAATCTGTATTTATAGCAATACCAAAGAGACCAGGAGCACTTGAATGCGAAGATTTTCGTACAATTAACCTCATAAACCATGTCACTAAGCTTCTACTCAGAATTATAATGAGAAGAACAAGAAAGAAAATAAAAATGGAAATTAGTGAATACGAACACTAATAGAAAGATCAATAGAGAAACAGAGAGACATATATTTATGCTTCATAGATTATACTAAGGCATTTGATAAAGTAAAACATGATGAGCTGATTAAAATGTTGGAAGATATCAACATTGATTGGAAAGATTTAAGAATAATAAAGAATATATACAGGAACCAAGTAGCAGCAATTAAAATGGGAAATAAAGAGGGTAGTTACGAACAGATAAAGCTAAGAGTACGACAGGGGTGTGTCTTGTCACCCGATCTCTTCTCCCTGTATAGCGAAGTAATAATGAGAGAGATCAAAGAGAAGCCAGGAATACTAATTAACGCAAACACACAACATCCACTGCATAGTGAAATTAGGAAGGTGAAGGGCAGCAGGTTAAAAAGAGGACGGTCGTGGATGGGTCAAGCCGAAGACATTCTTCAACAGGTGTGTTCACTTGAGGACTTAGAACCTGGCAAGGAGTGGGTGCAAGTGCCAACAGACTTCTGCACATCCTTTTCAGTTTGCATCCAACTAGATAGAAAATGCAGACATGAAAATCCGGCTGCTGTTGAGGCTGAAGTACAAGCGTTGATTTTCGAGAATTCGCTAGACGGTGACGCGGTCATCTACACAGATGGGTCGGTCGTCTGACATGTGAGAAGCTCATGGGCCTTTACAGCTCGGGCCGGAGGGAGAATTGTGAAGGAGGACTCTGGTGCTTTCACTGAAACCACAAGTAGCCTGACCATGGAAGTCATGACAGTAAGTAAAGCAATAACATGGCTCGAGACAGACATTCACTAGGGCTTGTTTCCTTAGCGACTCAATGAACATGATCAAGAGGATAGAGGAGGGGTCGATCCGAAGAGAATGGTTGCTGCCTTTGGAGCGGTCTCGACTGGCAAAGATTAGTTTCATCTTCGTGCCAGGGCATGCGGGAGTACAAGGAAATGAGCGGGCTGACAAGCTCGCAGGTGAGGCTACTGTGAAGGGCGGACGCGCTATGGACCAGGCCGACATTCTGAATGCTCTACGAGAAGTAAGACTTTTGCGAGAACCAAGTGATGACTGTGAATCTACAACAATGGCCAGACTGAGAGAGCAGCAAATTAAAAGAGGGGTGGCCAAACAAGAACACTACGCAGGAAGCCAAAGAAGATTTATAAACCAACACAGAACTGGCGTCGTTAGCCGCTACACATTGCGGGATTTGCTGAGGAGGGGATCCGAGCACTTATGGACTGAATGGTTCGATGTGCAATGAGGATGATCTGTCGACTAACTAACTAACTAACTAATCGGAGGATATAATATAAACAATATACGCTATGCAGATGACACAGTATTGGTAGTGGATAATGCAACAGACCTACAACAATTGTTGGACAGTGTAGTAACAGAGAGTGCACAGAAAGGACTGTCCTTGAATATCAAGAAAACAGTAACAATGGTGATATCAAAGAAAATGGGGACACCAAAATGTGACATAGAAATAGAAGGGGAAATTCTCAACCAAGTGGATAATTTTAAATACCTAGGGGCACTTATAACATCAGATGGAAGATGTACAAAAGAGATTAAGAGCAGAATAGGGCAGGCAAAGACAGCATTTCAGAAAATGAAGAGTATCTTATGCAATAAGTCGCTATCAATGAATGTAAGAAAGAGAGTTCTAAAATGCTATATAGAACCAGTTTTGCTGTATGGCAGCGAATCTTGGAATGTAAATGAACAAATTAGGAAGAACTTAGAAGCAACAGAGATGTGGTTTTTAAGACGAATGTTCCGAATTCCTTGGACTGCCAGAGTAACTAACAACGATTGCCTGAAAGAGGCTAATGAAACTAGAACACTATATACAACAATAAGAAAGAGACAAACATCTTTCTTTGGTCATGTGATGAGAAGAGAGGGATTAGAGAACATCGTGACAACTGGAAAGATCGAGGGGAAGAGAGGCAGAGGCAGACCAAGAGAAATGATGCTGGACGGACTGAGACGGTGGCATGGAGGAATAACATCAGCAGAGTTGATCCAGAACACCAAAGACCGAGATCTGTGGAGAGCCATGAACGCCTACGCCAGCCGGCACGGCACTTGATGATGATGATTTCTTTAAACAGTTTTTATTTCATTTATCCTAACTTGGTGATTTTCCATTTTTCAGCTGCATGTTTTGTTTCACTACCGCAACATCTTGTGTTTGAGAAATTGTTTAATATAACTAAAATGTTTAAGTAAATTATAAAATCTATTTGACAAATTACAACCAAGAAACAAAAGCACTGAAAATCAGACACATTTTTAATTTCAAGACATACAAAAAAAAACATCATCTTCATGGAAATAAACAACTACAAACAGAAAACATTTTAAAAAGAATTGTTTAAGTGAAGAATCTAATGGCATTGTCTTCAATGTTGCTGTTATAATAAATGTCATTTAAATGAAGGCTTATCGCAGTTACATTGTAGAAATGTAGTTAATGAAAACAATGCAATGTATAATTAGTTAACATTACAAGATCATGTCTTTGTTAAATTGACAACCAATCTTATGGGTTGTTTTACTTATAAAAAACATCATATGAAAATGATATCATAATAAACAGTCATTGTCAAACCGTTTTCAAGCCTCATGCAGTAGTCTTGTGTCAAACATAAGTAGTTCTGGCATGGAACAGTTACTTCCATTAGGAACGTTGGCTTATTCTGTCTCACAATGAGGTAAACTATATTATAACATTTGTAGTGTGTTTGATTGTGGGTGAATAGATCAGAATTCTCCTATAGACATATAGTTACTTTAATGGGTTTAACTGTTTAATATTTACAGCTCTATACTAACCCAGTTACTTAATCATCATCATCTTCTACTTCTGCCGTCAAGCGTCGTGGGGAGGAATAATTTGCGTTCCAGTGCCCGGTGGGCGGCACTGGATAGTGTCATTCCATGTGGTTGTACAATGTCTCTGATGTCGTCAATCCATTTTATTCTTGGACGTCCTCGTGGTCTCGTCGCAGATGATCTTTGATGTAAGGCCAGTGATGGTAGTTGCTGATGTTGCATTCTAACGACATGGCCAAACCACTTAATAAACCATGATATTAATTTACTTAATAAGCAATGATATTAATCTAGGAAAAGTACAGACATACGGTATTTGGGCATGGATTACATCAAATGGAAGACATATGATTGAAATCAAGAACCGAATAAGACAAACAAAAACTGTGTTCTATAAAATGAAGAACGCAGAACAAAGTATTCTGGACTACACCCAGTCCATTTGAGGACAAAGTCTATAAGGATGTTAACAAGCTTAAGTTGACTGCTGCTTTCTTTGCATTTATACTTAGTGACATCTGAAGGTGAACAAAGAAGAAGAAATAAAGAATGTCTTGTGCAACAGGTCCTTGTTACTGCAAGCTAGACAAAGAATTCTTGCTTGTTACATAAAACCACTTGTAACATATGACTGTGAACCCTGGCTAACTAGTGAACAAGCCAATAACCAAATATCTAGAAGACACAAGAATATGGTTATACAAAAGAAATTGTTTGAAATATCTTTAAATGTTGCGTGTCCTTTACAGGACATTGCAATCAACCCCAACCCCAGGTTGATTTACTGGGTAATTTTATGTTCAGTAGTTTGCCATTGCTTTCTGAATAAGAAGCCAACATATCTTGATCAGTCACAATTAGTATTAGTAGACGCTAAGACATCAAGCCTGGTTGTCGTGAGTTTGATCAGCATCAGGGCAAAACAGAACTTTAAAAAGTAACCTGGGCTTACAGCTCATTTCATTAAAGCAAAACGTTTAACTTTTACATTTCTGATAGTATGGAATTGAAGGATTTTTATAAAACCCAACCACCAAGTCAACAAATCAATTACACCGGATACTTATACAAATATCCAGTCCTTGATTAAAGCCAAAGAAGATTTTGCTGTCATGCCCATGCTGACTGATAGTTCTTGAAGGTGAGCAATTACACAGTACCAAATTCACTTGATCTGAGGGTGTTAGAAAGAAATAGAATATGAGGGTAAGTTAATAAGTAAGTCACAAATGGCTGTAGAAAAATAACTAAAGATGATAACAACTAGAAACCAGTTTATTTTTATAGATACACTGTCCCTTTATTTCTCAACATAATTTCCACCAACATTGATGCACTTATCCCATCTTTTATCAGTCCTCCCAAACCGGCTGCATAGAACTGCGCACTCTGTTTTTTTCTAAACCACGTTTTCACTTCACATTCAACTTCGGCGTCATTCATGAAATGTCTCCAGCCAAGGTGAGTTTCCTGTTTATGCTGACAAATGTTTGTCCCGTAAAGTGGTGCATAGCTGGATAGAAAAGTTACGAGGGTGAGTCAATAAGTAAGTCACACAGTTCTGTTGGATGGTAGGTCAATGAAAACAAAGCAGCCGGTTTGGGAAGACTGATAAAACGATGAGATAAGCGCATCAATATTGGTGGAAATTATGTTGAGAAATAAAGGGACATTGTATGTACAAAAATAAACTGGTTTCAAGTTATCATCTTTAGTTATTTTTCTACAGCCATTTGTGACTTACTTATTAACTTACCCTCGTCTATGCAAGACAAAGATAATACACTTTACATTTTGAACAAAATATAAAACTTGAAAGAACAATTGTTCATAGAAAAAATGTTTAATTGCGCTATTGGTGTTGACCAGACATTGCAACTAAAGAAAAATTTCTTAAAAGATAGTTTCATGTCTTTTGCGGGATGTCGGAATCAAGCCCATTCAACGCTCATATCATTGTTAAACATCAACACAAGGTGGCCTGCTTCCAGCTGATTTCAAACGCAGTATGCAGGACTGCGAATCATGTTTGCTACCCCTTCGCCACAGACACCGGCAAAGAAAAATTAGACAGTCTGATATATATGCACAAAATGTGTTTCTTGGGGTGCATAATGTGGTAGTGCCCCAATACCATCACCTTCAAAAACAAATATGGGTCAAGCACTGAATACCCAATTTGAAAAATGGGTTCTGGACCATTTTACAGATTATTCCAAAGCATTTGAAACTGTACATGACACAGAATAATACATGGAAACCACAGATATAAGAAACCAGACAACAGATTTAAGGGTTACACAAAATATGTATTCAAGCAGACAGCATCTCTATGTTTTGACCATTAGATTGGACTACCTATTAAACATTTTTTTTAAACAGATTGTGCCTACATGTACAATTAAAGTAAATGGTGTGTGTTATTTTGAGGATAACACATACATTAAAACATCTAGGCACATGGATAACAACAGATGGAAGATGTATCACAGTATAGGACAAGTAAAAACCACATTTCATAAAATGAAGAACTTATGCGATAAATCCTTGTCATTGGAAGTTAGAAAAAGAATTTTTGCACATTTCATAGAACCAGTTCTAACAAGTGGGTGTGAATCCTGGACAACTGTCACACAAATTGATACATGCCACGGAAGCATGACCGTCAACACCAGTTGACAAGGCATTTAATTATGGTGATGATAAAGATAAAACAGGACATCAGGCAGGGTTGCATTCGCTTGCCAGGTATCTTTTCTGTGCACAGCGAGCATTTAATGACATCTGTAAACCAGTGTATGTATGGCTCGGAAGCCTGGACATTGAACAAGCAACTAGAAAGTCGCATAGAAGCCCTGGAGATGTGGATATACAGACGAATATGTCGTATTTCATGGAAACAAAAACAATCAAATGCAGAGGTCCTAGAAAAACTGGAAATGAAGAGAGAGTTGATGCAAGAAATAAAGAGACAAGTGAAATATTTTGGCCACGTTAAAAGACATGATACTCTTATAAAAACCATACTGGAAGGCATGGTTGAGGGCAAGCGAGCAAGAGGTAGACAACGATACAAGTGGGAGGATACCATCAAGAGATGGACGAACATCAGCCTGACAGAATGTACAGTCAAGGCAAGAGACAGACAGTGTTGGAGATTCATTGCAGTCAACCTTCATTGCGGAGACGGCACCTGATTGATTGATTGATTGATTGATTGATAAACCAGGCATAAAAGTTGAGAGACAAAAATCTGTGTTCTACTGATGTTATAGTAGTTATTTCAGGAAATGAAAATGAATTGTGAGAATTGTAAGACATCATATTCACTGAAAGTGAACCAAAAAGACTAAAACTAAACAAGACAATAACACAAGTTAAGGTCATGACCAAGGGTACAAATAAAGCAACCAGTGTACAGTGACAGCAAGTGGAATAAAGAAGTAGAGAAATTCAACCAGGAAGATCACAAGTATTAGACAGACAGAGGGAGAAAATGCAGAATGGGTTGGCAGAGTGGCATGGAAGACGATTAATGGTCGAATAAAAAACAGATATCTGTAAAAGAACCACAATTGCTTGAGCCGGTCCATGAGGAATATGATTATGATGATGATCAATTGTGAATCCAACACAATATGAACGAGTTGTACCAGATCAGATTATGTTTATATATGACTGTCTGTGTAACTAAATGTACACACTGAAGTGGTATCTACAAAAGACTGTTATGGTGTGTACAGCCTAGAAAGTTACTGCGAGAAGTGGGTTTACCTGATAGTGGGGGGCACTGGTAACAGGGAAAGCTAGCCCACATGCGAAAATCAGTCCAGTGCACTCCCTAGTAGTAGCAACTACTAGTGGTAATAGCACATGTAATGACTTCGCACATGTTCATAGCGAGCAAGCGAAAAATAAAAACTGATAAAAAATATAAGAGGAACCGAAAACAGCACTGTAGGAGCACAGATGATGAACGAAAGTGGTGCAGTTTTAAATTCCAGCAATAATTTTTCTATCAATAAGAAATGGGTAAAAACTAAATAAACATACTATTGCTACCATTGCTGGTGTATGCCAGGAGGGCTGTGTTAATGTATATATATGCAGTCACCGTCACCTGCGCCAGGGCATGTGAGAGTTGAGGGTAATGGATGTTCTGGCTAGACTGGCCATTGTAACATAAGAATAACCAATGGATTGTGCAGACATACTCAGAACCCTGAGAGAATCAGTAAAATTGGAGGAATTTACTGGATGTGAATCAACAAAGTGTGCGGATGAGGAAACTGGGAGTCAGAATTAGCACAGCTCAGAAATAATGCCACACACACACAAAAGTCAATAACACAGAACCGGTACAATCAACTCTACATGGTTAAATGACCAGGACACCTGTGGACTATGTCCAAGTGCGATGAGATTAAACCATTGACAGCTGATGTTCCAGGATGAAATGGTTGTCTGCCCAAACAGGCAATCTACAAGTTAAGTTTTTTATTTTACCTCCAATAAATAACAATCCTTTGCATTACCAGATATTCGTTCCCTAATATGTGAAACCAGTATTCTCGATGGATGCAGTGGCGGTATGTGCCAAGGTTAGAGTCTATACTGACCAAATCCTTTCTTCACCTTCATGTGTGCCATCCTGGGCAGACAGACTAGTGAAGAAAGAGTATCAGCCATGGTTTCATCTGTGTTGAAGCTGGCAGAAGACTCAAACATTGCATGCTGTCAGACTACAAGAGAATCACAGCTATCCCTTGAGATGATGATAGACCATCAGCACCCACATTTCGCAATCGCCACTTGGAGAGCTCACAAGCATACTCAGAGTTGCTTGCCTTCTTCTTTTGCAAATTAACCCACATGGAGGCATAAAATCTCAATGAACTGATGCCCAGCTGTCCTATCTTATGCTTACTTCTGCAGCTCCCCCATGTCCTCCCCATATTTTTTCATGTCTTTAATTTCCTTCATTATGTGTTTTTGTCTCCCACTATTTTATTCTTCTTGTGGGTTCCAGACAAGGGAGTGTCTAGTTACACTATCCAGACGTTTTCTCAATGTGTCTCTTATCCAGTACTAAGGTCTTTTCCTCACCTCTTGATTCACTGGAATTTGTTTATTTCTCTTCTGGAGCTCTACACTTGTGATTCTATCACACCACTGTGTCCCAATATTATGTGCAGGCATCAATTAATGAATGCTTGTAGTTTATTGGTGATGGTGTTTGTTCTCCATGTTTCTGATCCATACAATACAGTTTAAGTAAAGGACCCCTTTACATGGCTTCAGGTGCATTGTACTTACAGTGCTACACCCATACTGTTATAGACTTATTGGCACTCTGGGGGTGATGTGGTCAGTCTCATGCTACCTGCCTCAACTTCCCAGGACATTTCCTGGTACGCAGGTCAATTTTTAAAATTCGGATCCAGCCCGTTGCAGATCACACCCATGACCCCTGAGTCGGCAGGCTAGCATCTAGCCACTACACTACTGCTGCTCACACAGATCCATACAATAGTATAGATTTAGCATACATTTCTTTGCTAACAAGAAAGGAACCAAGTCATCACCAGTCCCCAATTCTTCCAGTTATACAAAAGTAAACACCTCAGTTTGACTGAGTTCGACAACAACTTCTTGGCTATCTGCTGCTCAAAAAGATATGGGAGCAAATACTGAAAACAAGAAATGTGAAAAGTTAAGCCAGAAACGAAAGTATACATTGACAACAAAAGAGTTAAACCAAAAAGAACAATCAAATACTATTGTTAACAAATCGGAAGCAAATCTCACATTTCTTCATAATGTGCAAGAACAGCCAGGTCTAGATTATAATTCACAGTTGATAGACGAGTCCTGACATAATCATTGTCTTCTGTCAGGCCAGTGACACTGAGGAAATCATCCACCAGGCTCTTGATGACAAGTTCCTGATCCTCCTCACTTAATCTCTGCCATTCTGCGGTTCCTGGAGCAGGATGCTCAGGCCTCTTATTAGCTTGCTCTATCTCCAGCTCTAGCTCAGCACGCCCTGGCAAATCCTCTCGAGACACCCAGTCATCATCTAGGAAAAGCAAAATGATTTAACTCATTCTGTACCATGCAATTCATCAAACGTTTATTGGTTCCTTCTTCTGCCCCGTATATCCCTATAGGAGCCAAGAACACCTCAGGCCAAGCCACCTTATGCTGGGTGTTTGTAAAGACTCACTATACTTTGTATGTAGAACAAATTTGAAAAATGAAGTACATGATGTCATAAAGAAATGTGCTCCACAGTTCATCGTGAAGCAATATGCAGAAAATGGCTGTCGTCTGCTGGAGTAATTCTTTGCACTCCAAACAATGAATTCTTCATTGTTACTTTCCAGCTTCCCCAAAACAGCCTTAGACCATAGCAGTGACTATTGCAACTAATTTAATGATTTTTTAAGCATATTTTTTTATGACATTATGTACTTCATTTTACAAATTTGTTCTACATACAAAGTTTATAGTGAGACTTTACAAACACACAGTATTTTGCTATTTCCCGCAGATCACTTATGAAAAGCCAAGAACAGTAACTCTGTAACCTACAATACATGTTGTAAGAGGCAACCAAGGAGGGTTGGCAACAGGCTGGCTTTGCCATTTCATAGAAAACTTTAGCTGCAAAATGCAACCACACACATACAAGCCCACCAGTGTTACCACCAGTGTGTTACAGCCAGTGTGTTACTGGGGCCCTACAGGGAAGCA
The DNA here is from genome assembly GCA_963921405.1 of Cepaea hortensis. Classification (NCBI taxonomy): domain Eukaryota; kingdom Metazoa; phylum Mollusca; class Gastropoda; order Stylommatophora; family Helicidae; genus Cepaea; species Cepaea hortensis. The sequence goes on along the minus strand of OY992877.1, from coordinate 158,599,024 downwards.
CAGAGCAGTAACTCTGACTATGCATGTTACAGAGGAGACTAAGAAGGGTTGACATGAAACTAGCTAACTCATTCTGCAGAAAACTTCAGCTATAAAATGCAACCACACACTGACATGCAAGTCCACCAGTGTGTTACTGAGACCTTATAGGGAGACAAAATGTAACCACACACATACAAGTCCACCAGTGTGTTACTGAGACCCTACATGAAGACAAAATGTAACCACACACATACAAGTCCACCAGTGTGTTACTGAGACCCTACAGGGAGACAAAATGTAACCACACACATACAAGTCCACCAGTGTGTTACTGAGGCTCTACAGGGAGACAAAATGTAACCACACACATGCAAGTCCATCAGTGTGTTACTGGGGCCCTACAGGGAGACAAAATGTAACCACACATCAACAAGTCCACCAGTGTGATACTGGGGCCCTACAGGGAGACAAAATGTAACCACACATCAACAAGTCCACCAGTGTGATACTGGGGCCCTACAGGGAGACAAAATGCAACCACACACATACAAGTCCACCGGTGTGTTACTGAGGCCCTACAGGGAGACAAAATGCAACCACACACATACAAGTCCACCGGTGTGTTACTGGGGCCCTACAGGGAGTCAAAATGTAACCACACATCAACAAGTCCACCAGTGTGATACTGGGGCCCTACAGGGAGACAAAATGCAACCACACACATACAAGTCCACCGGTGTGTTACTGAGGCCCTACAGGGAGACAAAATGCAACCACACACATACAAGTCCACCAGTGTGTTACTGGTGCCCTACAGGGAGACAAAATGTAACCACACATCAACAAGTCCACCAGTGTGTTACTGGGGCCCTACAGAGAGACAAAATGCAACCACACACATACAAGTCCACCGGTGTGTTACTGGGGCCCTACAGGGAGACAAAATGTAACCACACATCAACAAGTCCACCAGTGTGATACTGGGGCCCTACAGGGAGACAAAATGCAATCACACACATACAAGTCCACCGGTGTGTTACTGAGGCCCTACAGGGAGACAAAATGCAACCACACACATACAAGTCCACCGGTGTGTTACTGGTGCCCTACAGGGAGACAAAATGTAACCACACATCAACAAGTCCACCAGTGTGTTACTGGGGCCCTACAGGGAGACAAAATGCAACCACACACATACAAGTCCACCGGTGTGTTACTGGGGCCCTACAGGGAGACAAAATGCAACCGCATATCAACAAGTCCACCAGTGTGTTACTGAGGCCCTACAGGGAGACAAAATGTAACCACACATCAAAAAGTCCACCAGTGTGTTACTGGGGCCCTACAGGGAGACAAAATGCAACCACACACATACAAGTCCACCGATGTGTTACTGGGGCCCTACAGGGAGACAAAATGCAATCGCATATCAACAAGTCCACCAGTGTGTTACTGGGGCCCTACAGGGAGACAAAATGTAACCACACAACAAGTCCACCAGCGTGTTACTGAGGTCCTACAGGGAGACAAAATGCAACCGCATATCAACAAGTCCACCAGTGTGTTACTGGGGCCCTACAGGGAGACAAAATGTAACCACACATCAACAAGTCCACCAGTGTGTTACTGGGGCCCTACAGGTAGACAAAATGCAACCACACACACATACAAGTCCACCAGTGTGTTACTGGGGCCCTACAGGGAGACAATATGTAACCACACATCAACAAGTCCACCAGTGTGTTACTGGGGCCCTACAGGGAGACAAAATGCAACCACACACATACAAGTCCACCGATGTGTTACTGGGGCCCTACAGGGAGACAAAATGCAATCGCATATCAACAAGTCCACCAGTGTGTTACTGGGGCCCTACAGGGAGACAAAATGTAACCACACAACAAGTCCACCAGCGTGTTACTGAGGTCCTACAGGGAGACAAAATGCAACCGCATAACAAGTCCACCAGTGTGTTACTGGGGCCCTACAGGGAGACAAAATGTAACCACACATCAACAAGTCCACCAGTGTGTTACTGGGGCCCTACAGGGAGACAAAATGTAACCACACATCAACAAGTCCACCAGTGTGTTACTGGGGCCCTACAGGGAGACAAAATGCAACCGCATATCAACAAGTCCACCAGTGTGTTACTGGGGCCTTACAGGGAGACAAAATGCAACCACACACACATACAAGTCCACCAGTGTGTTACTGAGGCCCTACAGGGAGACAAAATGCAACCACACATCAACAAGTCCACCAGTGTGTTACTGAGGCCCTACAGGGAGACAAAATGCAATCACATATCAACAAGTCCACCAGTGTGTTACTGGGGCCTTACAGGGAGACAAAATGCAACCGCATATCAACAAGTCCACCAGTGTGTTACTGAGGCCCTACAGGGAGACAAAATGCAACCGCATATCAACAAGTCCACCAGTGTGTTACTGGGGCCCTACAGGGAGACAAAATGCAACCGCATATCAACAAGTCCACCAGTGTGTTACTGGGGCCCTACAGAGAGACAAAATGCAACCGCATATCAACAAGTCCACCAGTGTGTTACTGGGGCCCTACAGGGAGACAAAATGCAACCACACACACATACAAGTCCACCAGTGTGTTACTGAGGCCCTACAGGGAGACAAAATGCAATCACATATCAACAAGTCCACCAGTGTGTTACTGAGGCCCTACAGGGAGACAAAATGCAATCACATATCAACAAGTCCACCAGTGTGTTACTGGGGCCTTACTTCTTCTTCTTCTTCTTCTTCAGCGTTCCGAGCCATTGAGGTTCTTTGCTGCAAATACAATCCGTCTCCATTCGTCTCTCTGGTGGACCTAAGTCAGTCCGATATCGAGGCTCATGTATTTGTTTCGTAACAAAGAAAGGTTTTTACAAAGGTGGGGATGTTAACCCCACGCTTCAACCCCCAACGTGGAGGACCAGGGTGTTTCTCTTTGTCTGTTCTCTACCCTTTGACCTGTCCGGCTTGAGAGGCCCTGCTGGTAGCTACGCTACCACCGGCATAGCTCTCAGGGTCATTGAGAAACTCAAGCTCTCCCACCACGACAAGGTGGAAACACCATCGGGGGCCTTACAGGGAGACAAAATGCAACCGCATATCAACAAGTCCACCAGTGTGTTACTGGGGCCCTACAGGGAGACAAAATGCAACCACACACATACAAGTCCACCGGTGTGTTACTGGGGCCCTACAGGGAGACAAAATGCAACCGCATATCAACAAGTCCACCAGTGTGTTACTGAGGCCCTACAGGGAGACAAAATGTAACCACACATCAAAAAGTCCACCAGTGTGTTACTGGGGCCCTACAGGGAGACAAAATGCAACCACACACATAGAAGTCCACCGGTGTGTTACTGAGGCCCTACAGGGAGACAAAATGCAACCACACACATACAAGTCCACCGGTGTGTTACTGGGGCCCTACAGGGAGACAAAATGTAACCACACATCAACAAGTCCACCAGTGTGATACTGGGGCCCTACAGGGAGACAAAATGCAACCACACACATACAAGTCCACCGGTGTGTTACTGAGGCCCTACAGGGAGACAAAATGCAACCACACACATACAAGTCCACCGGTGTGTTACTGGTGCCCTACAGGGAGACAAAATGTAACCACACATCAACAAGTCCACCAGTGTGTTACTGGGGCCCTACAGGGAGACAAAATGCAACCACACACATACAAGTCCACCGGTGTGTTACTGGGGCCCTACAGGGAGACAAAATGCAACCGCATATCAACAAGTCCACCAGTGTGTTACTGAGGCCCTACAGGGAGACAAAATGTAACCACACATCAAAAAGTCCACCAGTGTGTTACTGGGGCCCTACAGGGAGACAAAATGCAACCACACACATACAAGTCCACCGATGTGTTACTGGGGCCCTACAGGGAGACAAAATGCAATCGCATATCAACAAGTCCACCAGTGTGTTACTGGGGCCCTACAGGGAGACAAAATGTAACCACACAACAAGTCCACCAGCGTGTTACTGAGGTCCTACAGGGAGACAAAATGCAACCGCATATCAACAAGTCCACCAGTGTGTTACTGGGGCCCTACAGGGAGACAAAATGTAACCACACATCAACAAGTCCACCAGTGTGTTACTGAGGCCCTACAGGGAGACAAAATGTAACCACACATCAACAAGTCCACCAGTGTGTTACTGGGGCCCTACAGGTAGACAAAATGCAACCACACACACATACAAGTCCACCAGTGTGTTACTGGGGCCCTACAGGGAGACAATATGTAACCACACATCAACAAGTCCACCAGTGTGTTACTGAGGCCCTACAGGGAGACAAAATGTAACCACACATAAACAAGTCCACCAGTGTGTTACTGGGGCCCTACAGGGAGACAAAATGCAACCACACACACATACAAGTCCACCAGTGTGTTACTGAGGCCCTACAGGGAGACAAAATGCAACCACATAACAAGTCCACCAGTGTGTTACTGGGGCCTTACAGGGAGACAAAATGCAACCGCATATCAAGTCTACCAGTGTGTTACTGGGGCCCTACAGGGAGACAAAATGCAACCGCATATCAACAAGTCCACCAGTGTGTTACTGGGGCCCTACAGGGAGACAAAATGCAACCGCATATCAACAAGTCCACCAGTGTGTTACTGGGGCCTTACAGGGAGACAAAATGCAACCACACACACATACAAGTCCACCAGTGTGTTACTGAGGCCCTACAGGGAGACAAAATGCAACCACACATCAACAAGTCCACCAGTGTGTTACTGAGGCCCTACAGGGAGACAAAATGCAATCACATATCAACAAGTCCACCAGTGTGTTACTGGGGCCTTACAGGGAGACAAAATGCAACCGCATATCAACAAGTCCACCAGTGTGTTACTGGGGCCCTACAGGGAGACAAAATGCAACCGCATATCAACAAGTCCACCAGTGTGTTACTGGGGCCCTACAGAGAGACAAAATGCAACCGCATATCAACAAGTCCACCAGTGTGTTACTAGGGCCCTACAGGGAGACAAAATGCAACCACACACACATACAAGTCCACCAGTGTGTTACTGAGACCCTACAGGGAGACAAAATGCAACCACACATCAACAAGTCCACCAGTGTGTTACTGAGGCCCTACAGGGAGACAAAATACCATCACATATCAACAAGTCCACCAGTGTGTTACTGAGGCCCTACAGGGAGACAAAATGCAATCACATATCAACAAGTCCACCAGTGTGTTACTGGGGCCTTACTTCTTCTTCTTCTTCTTCTTCTTCAGCGTTCCGAGCCATTGAGGTTCTTTGCTGCAAATACAATCCGTCTCCATTCGTCTCTCTGGTGGACCTAAGTCAGTCCGATATCGAGGCTCATGTATTTGTTTCGTAACAAAGAAAGGTTTTTACAAAGGTGGGGATGTTAACCCCACGCTTCAACCCCCAACCTGGAGGACCAGGGTGTTTCTCTTTGTCTGTTCTCTACCCTTTGACCTGTCCGGCTTGAGAGGCCCTGCTGGTAGCTACGCTACCGCCGGCATAGCTCTCAGGGTCATTGAGAAACTCAAGCTCTCCCACCACGACAAGGTGGAAACACCATCGGGAGCCTTACAGGGAGACAAAATGCAACCGCATATCAACAAGTCCACCAGTGTGTTACTGGGGCCCTACAGGGAGACAAAATGCAACCGCATATCAACAAGTCCACCAGTGTGTTACTGGGGCCCTACAGGGAGACAAAATGCAACCGCATATCAACAAGTCCACCAGTGTGTTACTGGGGCCCTACAGGGAGACAAAATGCAACCACATATCAACAAGTCCACCAGTGTGTTACTGGGGCCCTACAGGAAGACAAAATGCAACTACACACATTGAAGTCCACCAGTGTGTTACCACCAGTGTGTTACTGGGGTCCTACAGGGAAGCACACAACAGTAACACTGACCACGCAGGCTGTAAGAGGAGACTAAGAAGGGTTGTTTTTTTGTTTGTTTGTTGCGCTCGCCCGCTTTGAACTTAAGCATAGTCCATATACACAACTTCTAGTAGCATAGGACTGAATTTTATGTGTGGATTAGCTTTCCCTGTTACCAGTGTCCCTCGCCATCAGGCGAACCCACCCCGACTTCATAGGTACTTTTTAGTCCAACTGTCCAGTGTAGGGGTTGAACCCCTTCCCTCCTACTCAGAGCATACCGGATGTTTAATAAGAACGCATGTTCTTATCCATTCGGCCATGCTGACCTCCGAAAGGTTGGCATGAAACTGGCTACCTCATCCTGTAGAAAAC